>CM052803.1:18353229-18393229 GCA_028533885.1 Nasua narica | reverse complement strand
TGGCATCTATTGAGATGATCATATGGTTTTCCTCTTTTTTATACAGTAAATTACATTGATTTATTTTTCAAATGTTAAACTAACCTTGCATTCCTGGGATAAATTCCCTTTTCATAGTGTATTATACTTTGCATATATTGCTAGATTTAATTTCTAATATTTTGTTAAGGGTTTTTTTGTGTCTGTGTTGATGATGAATATTGAATTATAGTGTTTCTTGTGATGTCTTTGATTTTGATGTAAGGGCAATGCTAACCTCATGAAATGAGTTGGGAAATATTTTACTTCTTCCTGCATTTTCTGATTTTGCACAGAATTGGTATTATTTCATCCTTAAATGTTTGATAAAATTCACCAGTGAAGCCATGACTAAATCTGTTTAAGGACTTTTAATGGGAAACTCATTTTAAAAATTGATATAGGGCCATTTCATTTTTCTGTTTCTTCTTGGGTTTGTTTGCCCCAATCCAAAGAATGTGGGTATTTCATTTAGGTTATTGATTTTATTGACATAAAATCGGTCATAATATCTTTTTTTATCCTTTAGATTTCTGTAGATCTCTTGTTATGTCTCCTTTTTTTTGTTCTTAGTGTAATGTGCTGCCAAAGCAAGAACTCCTCCTTTGTTCTTTTTTTTTTATATCAGCATAGTTAACATATAGTGTTATATGTTTCAAGTGTACAATACAGTGATTTAACAATTCCACACATCACCCAGTGTTCATGAGGACAAGGGATCTCCTTAATCCCCATCCCCTATTTCACCCATCCCCCCCATCTCCCCTCTGGTAACCATCAGTTTGTTCTATAGAGTTAAGAGTCTGTTTCTTGGTTTGTCTCTATTTCCTTTGTTTACTTGTTTTGTTCCTCAAATGCCATAGATGACTCAAATCATATAATGCTTTGCATTATACTCTTTTGCTATACTCATGTCCTTGCAAATGGCAAGGTTTCATTCTTTTTAATGGCTAAATGATATTCTGTTGTGTATATATACCACATCTTCTTTATCCATTCATCTATCGATGGGCACTAGGCTGCTTCCATAATTTGGCTATTGTAAATGTTGCTGCTATAAATATAGAGGTGTGTGTATCACTTTGAATTAGTGTTTTTGTATTTTGGTGTAGGTGCAATTACTGGATCATAGGATAGTTCTGTTTTTAATTTTTTGAGGAAACCCCATACTGTTTTCCACAGAGGCTGCACCAGTTTCCATTCCCACGAATAGTGTAAGAGGGTTCCTTTTCCTCCGCATCCTCATCAACACCTGTTGTTTCTTATGTTTTTTATGTTATCCATTTAACCTGAGAGGTGTGAGGTGATTATCTCATTTTAGTTTTGATATGCATTTACCTGATGATGAGTGATGTTGAGCATCTTTTCATATGTATGTTGGCCATCTGGATTGTCTTCCTTGGAGAAATTTCTGTTCATGTCTTCTGCCCATTTCTTGATTGGATTATTTGTTTTTTGAGTGTTGAGTTGTATCAGTTCTTTATATATTTTCGATACTAACCCTTATCAGGCGTGTCATTTGCAAATATCTTCTCCTATTTAGTATGTTGCCTTTTAATTTTGTTGATTCCTCCTTTGTTCTTGATATTAACAATTTATATCTTCTTTCCTTTTTTCTTTACCAGTCCAGCTAGATTGCTACTTTATTGATTTTGACCAAGGTCCAGCCTTTGATTTAACTGATTTTCTCCATTGTTTGTCTATTTTCTATTTATTGATTTCTATTCCTATAATTTTGCTTTCTCCTTTTTTCTTGATTTCAGTTTAATTTGTTATTGTTCTAGCTTCTTAAGGTGGAAGCTTTGATCATTGGCTTTAGATTTTTCTGTTATTAGCAAAGTTTCCATTACTTATTTCTAGTTTAATTCTTGTGTGGTTAAAAAACACACCTTGTATGATCTCTGTTATTTTAACTTGTTAAAATTCATTTTATGGCCCAACATATGATGTCTCTTGGTAAACATTTTATTTGAAATTTAAAAGAATGTGTGCTCTATGTAGTGTAGGGTGTAGTGTTCTATAAATACCAGTTAGTTCAGTTGGTTGATAGTCTCCATTGCATTATTTAAGTCTTCTATATATCTGTTGCTTTTTAAAAAAGATATATTTATTTATTGGAGAGAGAGAGAGGCAGTGGGGGATGGGGCAGAGGGAGAGAGAGAGAATCTGGAGCAAGCTCTCTGCTGAGCATGGAGCCCAATGCTGGGCTCAATCTCATGACCCTGAGATCATGAGCTGAACTGAAATCAAGAGTCAGTTGCTTAACTGACTGTGCCATCCAGGCTCCCCTATATCTGTTGCTTTTTAATCAATTATTAAGGGAAGTGTTTTGAAATCTTAAACTATAGTTGTACATTTGCCTGTTTTTTTCTTTCACTTCTGTCAGTTTCTATTTCATGTATTTTGAAATTCTGTTATATGTATAACATACAAGATTATCTTCTTGTTCAATTGATCCCTTTATCATTATGAAATTATCCACTTTATCCTTGACAATGTAATGACTACAGACCTACACACTGAAACCCTAACAATGAAGACCATTTACATTTAATGTAATTATTGACATGGTTAGGTTTTAATTTACCATCTTGCTGTCCATTTTCTGTGTGTCCTATCTGTCCCATCTGCTCTTTATTCTTTTTCCATTTCCTACCTTCTTTTGCATTAGACTGTTTTTTTTTTTCATTTTTCCATTTTATTTTCACTTAAAGGCTTATTAGCTGTTACAGTTTTGCTTCTTTTTTAAGTGGTTGCTCTATGGTTTTCAATACATATTTTTAACTCATACAGTCTACCTTCAAATAATTTTATTTCCCTTCACATGTAATATATGAACCTTATACCAGTAGCATTCATTTTCTCCCATACATCCTTTCCACTATCAGTTGTTGTACATATTACTTCTATTTATGCTAAAAACCCACAATACATTGTTACTACTTTTGTTTTAAGTATTCAATTATCTTTTTAAAAATGTTAATGAAAGGAGATTGCTTACATTTACCCACATATTTACTATTTCTTACACTCTTTCTTTGTGAAGATTCAAGTGTCTATTTGGTATCATTTTCTTTCTGCCTGAAGAACTTCCTGTACAATTTGTAGTATAGGTCTCATGGGGTTTGTCTGAAAAAGTATTTTTGGAGAATCTGTTTGCTGGTTATATAATTCTAAGGTGACAGATTTTTCTTGTCTTTCAGCATTTTAAAGATGGATTATTATTGTCTTCTGGCTTGCATCATTTCTGGCAGGAAGTCTGTGGCCATTTGTTGTTTCTATATATAATGAGCCTCTTTTTCTGACTGCTTTCAAGATTTTCTCTTTATCACTTTATCACTGGTGGGATCCACAATTCTCCTGACCCCATAGGGCTCTAGAGAGACCCACTAGAGCATTGGTTGGAAATCTTGATCCTTTTTTATTTAGATATGACTGGTTGACTGGTCTGCAATGAAATTATCACAGTAGCGTCTATATTTGCAAATGCCAATAAATCAAGCCAAAAAGTCACTTGCACATTTATACGTATCTTTGTGAATATTCAAAAAATTCCTCTTCCCAATGTTAAGGAAAAACAAAGCCTACCAATGGTTAAAGCAGTAAAAAACACATTTTACTCATGACCTATTGCAAACAAGGAAAAGAGGCTTCAGTATGAAACTGGGTTCAACTCCAAATACAGCATGGACAAGTGAATATTTATCGCCAAGGAGCGGGGGGGGGGGGGGTCAGTGGATCGAAAATTACTAAAAGGAAACATCCGATATAAGGAGAGATTCTAGTAAACAAACAGGAAGGCAAGCCAAGGCGACCAGACATCACTGGGAATGATGTAGGGGGATTAGGAAGTTGATCAGAGATTGAAGGTGATCAGATGTCTAGCGTGGGGGATTCTTTCTAAGCTGGCTTCACAAGATTATTGCTACAACTGAGTGAGGCAGTCCCAGCGAGGACAATCACTAAGGTTAAGTCCTCTCCACCCTAGAGGAACCTGACTACAGGTTAGTTGAGGAGGGAGACTTTGTCACCAAAAGCAGCAGAACATACCTCTTCTCAGGTGCAATGAAGCATTCCCCAGAATAGGCCACATGTTAACCATAAAGCAATTCTTACCAAATTTTAGAAAACTGAAATCATACAATCTTTTTCAACCACAATAGAATGAAACTAAAATGAATAGCAGCAGGAAAACTGGAAAATCCACAGAAATGTGGAAATTAAACAACACACAAACAACTATGGGTCAAAGAATTCATAAAGGAAATTACAAAATAGCTTGAGACTATGAAATAGTTTGAGAAAATGAAAACACAACCCACCAAAACTTATGGAATGCAGTGAAAGCAGTGCAAAGAGAAAAGTTTATAGCCATAAATGCAAGATCTCAGATCAACTACCTAACTTCACATCTCAAGGAAGTAGAAAAAGAACAAACCAAACCCAAAGTTAGCAGAAGAAAGGAAATAATAAAGATTAGAGCAGAGATAAATGAAATAAAGAGTAGGAAAAGCATCTTTTTTATTTCTTCTTATGAATTTTATCAAACTGAAAACCCCAAATTGGTCACAGCTCTCTCAGCATTTCAATCCTTTCTAGCACAACACTATAAAGCATATTCCTGTCTTATATCCTCATTTCCATGATGGAATCTAGACATACCCTAGAACACATTAAATTGGCCTTGAGCCCTATCCCTGGCTTTTTCTATGATATTCTTTTTTTTTTAAAGATTTATTTATTTATTTATTAAAGACAGAGACTGAGAATGAGAGGGGAGAAGGTCAGAGGGAAAAGCAGACTTCCCGCAGAGCCGGGAGTCCGATATGGGACTCTATCCCGGGACTCCAGGATCATGACCTGAGCCAAAGGCAGTCGCTCAACCAACTGAGCCACCCAGGTGCCCCCCTTTCTATGATATTCTTAAAGGAAATCTAAGGATACACTGTTCTTGTCCCCCAAGTAATGTATCAATGGCTCAAAGAAATAAAAAAGCACATGTAAGAAACAATAAATGCTGAATTTACTGGCACTGAAAGGAATCAAGCTAGAAGGCTTTCAGAAGTGTTCTGAGCAGTTTCCTGAAGGAGGAGAGGGACAACCTGATGAGAAGGTGGACAGACTTCCCAGACAATGGGAAGACAGGCTCAGATTGCAGGGGAATCCTCAAACTGGCAATAAACTGGGAGCCTGTTGTGTCCCTGACTACATGTGACCAACCCTGTTCCTGCACCTCCACCAGACAGGAGGGACTGCACAAGCCTTCCCGGGATGTCCCATTCACCCAGGCGTGCTTTAAAAAAAAAAAAAAAAAAAAAGACTGTGATGATAAAGCAAGTAAGATATGGATGCCACATTATTAATTCTGATTGCTCAGAATATGCCTATATACTTTCATACACATCCAGACTCCAGGATCTCACACCATTACACCTTTTCATAGTGCTGAGCCTGAGATGAAAGGGAATTGAATAAGCTCCAAAGAAACCAGAAGAGATGAAAGGATCACAGTCTCTTCAAATAACTCCAAAGACTTGAGAGACTCAAATTCTGCTTGATGAAGTGAATGCTGCAGAGCATATCAGCAATCAATAAGAGAGTGCAACTCCAGAGAGCCTTAAATAAGTAATCAACAAGCCCTAGACCCAAAAGATTGGGGTTCTCTTGATCTTAGTCAATGTGCTGGGAGTGCTACCCATTTGGGAAGGATGATCCTTCTCATCCGAGACAGAGTGGACAAAATTACAAATGATTACACACTGCTTTCCCACCTTTACAAACAAAATATTTGTATTAGTGAGGACTCTTTGACTTAGAAATAACAACAGAATAATAACAGAAATAATAACGATTTGGTTAAAGAGGGGAAGAAAAAGGAAATTTACATGGCTCACATGGCTGGGAAGACTCCTGATTCACATAATTCAGAAGTTCTGCAAGAACCAGGGAGTTAGGGACTGGAACCTGGGTCTTGACACTTGCAGGTTCATCTGTGTATGTCTTCGTCTCTTGGTACCAATCTCATTCTCTCTCCCTGTAAGCAAGCTTCCTCCACATGGCAAGTACATATTTACATCCTTCCAGCACCTTGATTCCAAAGACAAAGTCTGAGGAAGACCCTAATGGGCCCAACTGAGATCAGTTGCCAATTACTGAACCGCGTTCTGAAAGCAGCAGGTCAGAATACTCTGACTAGACCTAGATTGCTTGCCTACCCTGTGGATTAGGAGAGGTAGGAGCAGAAAAATGTGGTCCTGCCTCCTTCAAAGCACTTAGAGTGGGAGAAGACTTCTCCAAAGGAAAAGAGGGTAAGAAGGGGAGAGCAGTCATCTCTGAGCTGCTGTGGGCCAACGTAATGCTCAGTTGGTTCTTCCATGCACTTTGCCTTTATCCTCCCCACACTTCTGCCCAGATAGCTCCATGCAATCTCCTGGATATTAGCTTTGCTTTTAAGGCACGGAGTGAGTTAAAAAATAAAAATTATTCCCCAAGACACAGGGATGGTACCTCAAGGCCAGGATTGAGATGAGAAGTTGCCTAAGGAATTCAGGGAAATAATTGGGCCAGACAGCATGGCAGCATGGATAGGGCATAAAATGTTAATAAAATTAAAGGTTTGTTGAGCACTTACCAAGATTTGTTAAGTACTTACTGTATAACAAACGTTACTCTGCCTTTTCTCCAGAATAGGTGGAGTTTAGGGAGGCTAATTGACTTTGAAAGATCACATAGCTCCTACCTGGCTGTGCTCATCCTACCTCCTCCTGAGCCCATTCTCTCCACCAGTTTGCTGCATTGCCTCCCCAGCTAAACTAGATGTCAAAAGACTTGGGTCTAAAATATAAACGGGTGGGTGTATTGGGGTGGGTACTTTTCACTTTCACATACTTTCTAGATTTTCTTTCATGAACATATGTTACTTCTATAATTAAAAACAAAAATGTATTGTCCAGGAAACAGAGAAGCCTAAGGCTATGGCTGTGAATCTACCTTTAAGTCACTCACCAACACTGACAACATGTCTTTCCCCCACTGGGCCTCTGACTTCCAGGTCACATTTATGGTTGTGTCAACAACTCGGATTTCCTGGGAGTTTGTCTGACCAGGGAGGGGATCAGTTTCTGGAACTAAGGATTGGAAGGCTAGACCCATGGATGCTAATGTAAAACAAGGGGGAATCAGGTCAGGGTAGCCCAGGAAGCCAAAAAGTTTCAGGTATATAGTCCAGCGCCTGGGGAAAGGACAGCAACCTGATGGAAAGGATGAGTTGACAATATATCAAGCAAGACAACCCAGTCAGTGCTGGGAGAGACTCCCATCGAGTCAGCACAGAGGCTGAGTGTGAACAGCTACACCCCTTTCATTTGGGGAACCCCCTTCCCACTGCAGGCAGACTTGCTAGGGCTGTCAAGGAGCCTGTGTTGGGCTGAGCGTTAGGACTGAGGACAGATGAAGCAAATTATTCCTTATCAGGACCCCTCACTGTTTCTGATACCACATTCCCAGACCTGTGCTTGTTCCCGTCAGTCCCAAAGACTGCTCCTTCTATTTCTCCCCCAGTTAAGTGTTTGTGTAATTTAGCCAAAGTCAGTTTCTCTTGCTTGCGACCAGAGAACCCTAATAGATACAGTTGTCTCTCTCTCTCTGTGGATAATATAACTTTGCTCTGTCAATTTTAGGGTCAATAATCATTTCCTGAGTCCCACTAAGTGCCAAGATCTGTGCTGAGCACTTCCACACATATAAAGAGAGAAAATCCATAGGTGCAGAATCAGACCCCTGGGATGAAGTGTTGAGCAACTTCTGGGTGTCTGACGGGGAGCCTGACAACAGGGGGGCCGATATCCAATCCAGCCGGAGTCCCTGACAAGTTGACCAGCTCACCACAAGATTTGTCCCTGCTATGGTCAAGCATCCTGCCTGGGCCACAGTTTATGGCCCAAACCATAGGTTTCTGGCCCCACCTCCCATCCCATACCTGACTGTGGCTGCCTGCCCCTTGTTTTCTCTCCAGCTTTCATCTCATACCTGTGCTTGAGGTTGCTGCTCTTCCTGGATGGGCTTCTGACTTCCCTCTCCAACTGTGACTTGAATTTTCATTCTGCTATTCATTCAACAGATATTGGGTTGCCAATAGATCTATAGATACATATTAACCAAAGGACCCCACTGTGAATTAGACAGACGTGCTCCCTGTCCTCATGAATATAGAAGCTTTTAGAGAAGGCTTGTGTTAAACAAGCAATTTTTAGAAAAGCGATGAGTGATGCAGAAGAATTAGAAGGACCAGCAGGAGCAGAGGACAAGGTCCTAAAGTCTAGAGCTTGGGAAAGGCCTCCATGAACATATAAGTTTGAACATATGATAACCTCAAAGCAGAATATTTTGAGTTTGTAGGACCTGGGAGACCCCCAGGTGAGTGTTGTGCACTTTGGGTTGTGTGGGCTTCTCCCACCCAGACCCAAGCCCATGCCCAGGATCCCAGCAACACAGACCTGAGGGCCCTGTCCTCAGTCAGTTCACCTTGAACGTGGAACAGACACATACACGTTTGTCATCCAGGATGTGCCAGGCCAGCTTAAGAGACAAGAGTGGCTTCGGCAGAACCTAAGAAGCTTATTGAAGGTTGGTATCGGCCTGCTGTGCTTGGCGGCGCCTCAAGGGGCACAGTGTCAGAGAAAGATCACCTTGGTTGTCCAAGAAGGCTTCATCCAGCACCTTGCAGCTAAGAAAGGAGTGGTAAATATTTGCTGATTGTTTGATGACGTTTCCAGATTTTGGCCACAAAATCAGACGGTGTCTTAAGCGAGGCAGGCGTTACACATAGCCCTGGGCCACAGAGCAGGGTGAGAGGCTGGGTGTGCCGGCAGAAGTGGAGGGGAACCTGGCACGGGCTTGAATGGCCACCCCCCTCCACCTCTTCCCCAGCCTGGTTTCACGCTTGTGCTGCCAATCTGTTTCTCGTCCTCTCCACTCCTCCTCCCTCAGGGCACAGCCTCTTCTCCTCTTCTGACAATGCTCACCTCCAACCTCCTGGCTCCCTAAACCCACCCTGAGTGGGCTTGAGGCTGGTGCAACCTCTAGGCTCACCTGAGCCCACCAGGTGGGCCTTGGGCCACAACGAGGGGGCCTGAAGGAGAGCTACGTCTCTCCCTGGAGCATTTAAATATAACCTCCTCTTTAAACTCATATTGCTGAGAAAACTTGTCGACACTGAAAGCAATGTGTTGAGGGGGAAAAAGGTTTATTTTAAAAAGGTTACAAAAATATCAGAATTGATATAGTGGCGCAGTCAGGTAAGCATCAGACTCGGTTTCTGCTCAGGTCATGATCTCAGGAACTTGAAATCAAGCTCTTCACTGAACCCCAGGGCGGGCTTAAGATTCTCTCCCTCTGCCCCTCTCACCACCCCCTCACCTGTGAGCACTTTCTCTCTCTTTCTCTCTCTCTCTCAAAAAAAAAATCAGAACTGATAGTTGCTCAATGACAATTCAATTCAATTTTACGGGCGCTTGGGTGGCTCAGTGGGTTAAAGCCTCTGCCTTTGGCTCAGATCATGGTCTCAGGGTCCTGGGATCAAGCCCCGCATTGGGCTCTCTGCTCAGCGGGGAGCCTGCTTCGCCCCCCTCTCTCTGCCTGCCTCTCTGCCTATTTGTGATCTCTCTCTGTCAAATAAATACATAAAATCTTTTTAAAAAATTCAATTTTAGATGTAACTCAAAGAATACTTACATGTTTTCTCCACAACAATACAGAGCTGGAAAACAAAAATAGCATGTGGCTAGTGGCTCTAGACAGAATTCTGGGTGCCCTGAAGCAGCGAGCAGCCCCACACCTGCCAGCGGCGGGCCAGCATTATCTGTCACCGGTAATCTATTTGATGATTTCATTTTCTCAAGCCAGTGCCATGTCAGCTGGAGGCTAGAAGAGCCAGTGGAGGAAGTGATTTTACTGGGATTTTAATCTCACTTGTTGGGAGGTAAGGAGTGGGCCCCCTTTTCCAAACCACTGCCCTCCTCGGTCACAGGGAGGCCTGCCCTTTCCTCTGCTGTTGGCCTTGATGAATTATTCTACTAATCTTTCATTACCTGTGAATTTCAAAAAATGAGAAAAGGCTGGCGAGTGAAATGAAAAGAACACATCTCCAAGCCCTCAGAGATCACTATTGTGGCTCCTTAGTGTACGCACTTTCAGATCTCTTCCGAATGTAGGTGTGTACGGGTACTGTTTTTGCCAAAACAAAGTCCTACTACAGCTATTGATTTTTTCTTCTCGACTCCTGTTTAGATAGATTTCAAACCTACAATAAGTTGAAGAACTAGTATAATGAGCATCTGTAAACATTTCACCTAGATTCATGACCTGGTACCATTTGCCACATTTGTTTTGTCCCTGTCTCTCTCTGTGCCCAGTATATATGGGTTTCTATGTAGATATGTATGTATCTATATCCAGACATAGAGATCTTTGTGTATATATCCAGATATCCAGATATCTATAGAGATCTGTGTATATAAGATAGCAACATAGATCTATAGATACATATTAACCATTAGAGAGTAAGTTGACCTTCCCCCACTAAATACTTTAACCTGCTTCCTAAGAAAAAGGATAGTCACCTACACTACCACCAAACAATTGCCACACTCAACAATGTTAACACAGAAACAATACTATTTTTTTAAAGATTTATTATTTGAAAGAGAGAGGGAGCATGAGCAGGAGGGTGAGAGAATCTCAAGCAGACTCCACACTGAGCGCAGAGCCACATGGGCCTCAGTCTCATGACCCTGAGATCATGACCTGAGTGGAAACCAAGAGTCGGACGTTTAACTGACTGTGCCCCACCCCAGGGCCCCCAGAAACAATACTATTAACTAACACACAGCCCTCAGTCGAAATTCCCCAATTGCCCAACACTGTCCTTTATAGTTGGTGTTGCAGGTTAAGTTCTTTGGATGCACACGTTGAGATGGAGTTTAGGGTGCAAGACGTTTGTCGGGATCTACGGCTGTGCAAGGAAGCAAGAGGAAGCAGGATTGGGTACAGGAAAGAGTGTTATTACATGTTATACATAGGACCTGATGAAGCCCCAGAGTGGAGATGCTCTGGACTGAGAATTGGCCATGGGAAGGTTCTGTGTGCAGCCAGAATGTGCTTTATGATCCCTGCTGGATCTGTCCCTCCCTGGGACCACCCTGGGAAGGGTGTGGTCTGGGCCAGAGGAGCTGCTCTCCAGCAGAAGCAGGTCCAAAGAAGCTGCCTGCCGGCTACTCTTTCTTCCACGCCTGTCTTGGGGGAGGTCTGGGAGGCACACTTCCATATCTTACAGAGCTAGACTTCCTTTCTTTTTTTCTCCCCCCTTTAAAATGTGGAACTAATCAAGGGTCATTGGTTGGACTAAGTTGTGCATCTTCTTTAAATTGTAACATTTCCCCTGTCTTTTTTGTCCTTGATGATGTTAACATTTTGAAGGACCCAGTCAGTTGTTTTATGGAATGTCTTTCAATTTAGATTTGTCTGATCCACTTTCCTAACCCATTTTGCACAGTTAACAGTCTCCCTTCCATTTTGGTAAATGTTCATATCATGTAATAACACAACCATCAGAGGTTCCCAGTTTACAGCCTCTTCCTCAGTGTCCAATCCAGGACCGTAGATCACATCTAGTAGCCATGTTCCTCGGGTCTTTTGTAATCTAGCACATATTCCTTTTATGTGATTGAACTTGGTGGAGAGACTGGACCACCTGTTTTGCAGAGTGCCCCATCCTCTAGTGTGTCTGGTTGCTTTTGTGAGGTGTCGTTAGCTGGGTCTACCACTGGAGGAATTCAAGTTAAACAAACGGAGCTCTGCATACTTTGCGAGACACACATGATCTGATCAGGTACACAATGGGCCTTGAAACATGGGTTTTTACTGGGTTTCAAATGCCCACTGCTCCCCTCTCCTCTGTTCACAGCTCCTTGTGCCCCTCTAGCTGTTTAATAGAAGGGACGGTGTCCAGGGGCGCCTGGGTGGCTCAGTCAGTCACATGTCTGACTCTTGATTTTTGGCTCAGGTCATGATCTCAGGGTGATGAGATCGAGTCCCACCAATGTTGGGCTCCATGCTGGGCGTGGAGCCTGCTTAAGACTCTCTCCCTCTTCTTCTGGCCCTCCCCCACCAAAAAAAGAAAGGAATGTGTCCATTCAAACCTCAATCCTCCCCAGCAGGGGGCATAAGATGGAAAAGAAGGGTAGAGGACAGTGAGGAAAGCTGCTGGAGGCCGACTTGTGCTCTTATCCTGATGCTATCTTCAATTTTCTGTAAGACGTTAGGTAAGCCCCTTGACCTCTCCTCTCTTACTGAAACCACGAATACAATGTTCCCTGCCCTGCCTAGACTGGTGGTAGTGACAGGCCCTCGTGGAGTGTAGACACTGGAACACATGAGGTGTGAGGGATTCTTCCTACCAGGAGGGCAGGACAGGGACCAGATAATTCCCAGGAGGTGATCATTGGAGCTGGGTCAGTCACAGTCACAGGGCATCACTGACCGGCAACAGCCAGACCAGAGGGAATAGAAGCCACACAAATGCCCTGGTACCTGACCTTCATGATTTTCACTGTCCAAAGCAGATTGGCATCTCAGTCCACCCCTGGCATATAGGAAGCCAAGTCTCAGAGAAAGTCATAAACCAGCCTGGTCTGCCACACCTGCCCAACTCAACTGCCCTTCAGGAAGAGGTGTGAGCTCAGAAGGCAAGAATAAAGAGGTCTCGGATCCCCAAGGACTGAGCTCCAGAAACCGAGCTGCTAACTACCACTGGCAGAGTGGCCTGGATTTGCAATCGGGCCAGGCTATCTTCAGATAGAAGCCCCCTCCCCCACCCTGAGGGTCGGCGGGAGCAAACCTACACATGCCAAGACTCTCACACAGCCTTGGAGCAACCACCACCCAGCTGCTCTGCCCCCAGGTGAGGAGGCCCAGAAAGCAGCCCAGCCAGAGCCCAAAAGGACAGTGACTCTTCATAGACTTGATGTAAAATGCAGCTCAGGCCTTGGGGCCTGGGGAAGAGTTCCTTCCTCCCTCTATCCAGAGTTTTAGGGGATGGGAAAGCTTGAAATGGGCAGTTGCTTATGTCTTATAACCAGGCCTTCTGGTGGCTAAATATTGTGATTATTATTCCTGCCTGGAATAGCCCTTTGAGAGATTGTAAACTAGCAGCCCCCTAATTCGTTTGTTTTTTTAATATTATTTTTTCATCCCATATCTGGAAGCCTGTACCTCCCACTCCCTTTCACTCCTATTTGCCCATTCCCTCTGGATTTATGGGTTTATTTCTGCTCTTGTTTGTTTGTGTTGTCAAACCTGTTTCATTTGGCCAATAAAGGACTGCTGCTTTCCTGTAAACTCGAGTGCCATTAGGCTTTCTCCAGAGTGTCGTCAGCACCACCACCTGCATCATGCAGCCCCGTGCCTTCACTACCTGCCCAGGCCCCTGAGGACCTGAGATTGCAACCCCAGAGGCAGCCGCTGTCCCTTTGCCCTCTCGCCCCCCAGGCCAGCAGGAGCGATGGCGTGAGCCTGAGAAGTGAGACCCTGGTGCCCACCAACAGCCTCAGCCTGAGCGCCTTCCCACTGTGCTGCTGTCACCTGGGATCCCACTGCTGGAGATTTGCCCTTGAGGGCAAATGCAAACTCCCTAGGGGAAGGAAGAGGTACATTACCTTACTAACAGCCTGGTACAAATTGATTAATCAAATATCAGAAGAGAGAAAGGAAGGAAATTGGCATCTGCTAAGAGTTGGCCCTATGCTAAGCACTGGATATCCTATCCCATCTGCCTCCCCAACACCCTGTAAGATAGAGGTTATGCCCACTGTACAGACTGGAAAATCAAAATAAATTAGCTTCCCCTGAACGGGATAGAAAATAAAGCACAAGCTGGTTTTTAAACCCAGACCTGAATGCAAAGCTGCGTTCTTTCCTGTACCTACACCCTGAGTACTTACTCTGTGCTGAGCAGATGACTTGATCCAGCCTCTGTCCTCACCCAGCTCCCAGCCGGGCAATGAGGGATTTTAGCAGGTGCCCGTGGCATGAACTCTTGCCCCTCATCCCTCACCTGGAACTCAAGTGGGGATTTTTTTTTTTTTAAGATTTTATTTATTTGTCAGAGAGAGAGAGAGAGCACAAGCAGACAGAGTTGCAAGCAGAGGCAGAGAGAGAAGCAGGCTCTCTGCCAAGCAAGGAGCCTGATGCGGGACTCAATCCCAGGACCCCGGGATCATGACCTGAGGTGAAGGCAGTGGCTTACCTGACTGAGCCACCCAGGTGTCCCTCAATCAGGAATTTTTGAAAGAGTAGCAGCTCCTATTGGCAGGACATGGGATGATTTTAGGTAAATGCAACACGAACTATTTTGTTTCCATAGTTATATATTTAATATAAAAATCCAGGTAGTTCATCAAATACATGGTTTCACTGACATTGTTTCAGATGAGACCACAATAGTTGGCTATGTGAGGGCTGAGTAAAGGGCAGGAGACTAGAAAGGAAATTGCTCTGTGGAGCCCAGATGCACCCCTGTAGGCCTTCTGGACATGAGCGCAGGGATAGGGCATCCTCACTTAGTCTTCTCTGCGCACCTGCTGAAAACAAGGCCTCTTAGTTCAAGGCCACGTCTGGCTCATTCCTGGCCACACCGGGTGACGCAGGCTTATTTCCCAACCCATGTCTCAGGTCAGCTGATGTAGCTCAAAGAATGCTGCCAGGTCTCTCAGGCACCACGTCAGATACAACACAGAGGCCAAGGGGGACCGAGAGGGAGCAGGAAGGACGCATTCTTACCTCGTACACTGCCCAGAAGGCATCCACAGAGGCTCCCCACTCCTGGTTCCAGAACCTCCTCCAGCGAACACACACACACACACACACACACACACACACACACACCCCAGCCCATCATCTCCTCAGTGGCCCCAACACAATTAGGGCAGCATTCCAGGAGTTAGATACTCATTGGAAAGGAAAATAACCATAAATGATTAAAAGCAATTTTCTTGACAAGAGTGCATCAGGAGGCAGAGATCGCAGTTAATTAAAAGAAGAAAGTGGGGTCTTCTCTGGACTGGGGTGTCATTACCCAAATCAACTCCAATGACCCATAAGGTGAGACTCTTAAGCCCTCTGTGGGCACCTCATTTCTGGAGTGCCACACTTCCTGAGGAATGGGCAGAGGTTAAGGAGGGGGAAGAATGAACTAGATGACAGCCAGAGGGACAGAGACGCAAAGAGGGATGCCCTTTACCCAGTCAATTCAGAGAGGCCACACCCTCAGAACAAGAGGAGCTGTTGTTTCTTGAGTCCTTGCCTTACAAGGCCACAGGCCGACTTCTCAGCCTGTATGCGGATCTCCTTGCTTAACCCCTACAATGATCCTGTGGGGTAGGTTCTGGTATTTTCCATTCCCCTTTTATAGATAAAGGAACCGAGGCTCAGATGGGATAAATGGTCTACCCCAGATCCCACCAATGAGAGAATTCTATGTCCTGTTGAGATTTTGGAAGCTCTAAGAAGTCCTAATCGTGCCCACTTTTGCCTGAAATTGCACTATTAGGAATTCAATTCCTTCACTTTGAGACCAAACTCATCAAAAACAGCCTCCTAAAATGCACACAGTAACCCCATTTTCCGTCCCTAAGACCTCCAGGCTGAGCATAGATGGAGTTAGGACACAAAAGCAACTGAGGCCCACACTACCCAAATACCACGTGACCCTGGGACTTCATGTCACCTGCGGAGGGCAACCTGAGAAGGGGGATACCAGGGAAGTTGTGGAAGGTGACCCAAAGGTGAATGCTAGAGCTGTGGTCCCACTAATCTCTCAGGATTTGCAGCCGTCTTCCCCAACCATGGCCAGTCATGGCTTCCACTGGCCACCTGTCTCCTTGAAAGCAGACAATGTGCCTTCAGTGTGCAGGGAGTTGTGAATAGCAGTTGGAGTGTGTGTGTGTGTGTGTGTGTGTGTGTGTGTGTGTGTGTGTGTGTGTGCTGGAGGGGAGTTCCAGAACCAGGAGTGGGGAGCCTCTGTGGATGCCTTCTGGGCAGTGTACAGGGTAGAAGTGGGTCCTTCCTGCCCCCGAGGGCCCCCTTGGCCCCTGTACCAGGAAAAGACCCCCAGAAATGTAGTTCATTATGAACTATGTAGTTCATCATGAGCATGCCCTGTGTTCCCTCCCAACTGTAAGGAAGGCAGGGACCATGTGCTATTCATTTCCATATTCCTCATGGTGAGTAGGGGTGTGATTTGGGTGAAGTAGGGTGCACCCAAAGACTTGAAAACAAGGAGGAGGGGTGCCGGGGTGACTCAATCATTAAGCTCCTGCCTTCGGCTCAGGTCATGATCCCAGGGTCCTGGGTTCGAGCCCTGGATTGGGCTCCCTGCCATCAGGAGCCTGCTTCTCCCTCTCCCACTCCCCATACTTGTGTTCCTTTCTCATTGTGTCTCTATCAAATAAATAAAATCTGAAAGAAAGAAAGAAAGAAAGAAAGAAAGAAAGAAAGAAAGAAAGAAAGAAAACAAGGAGGAAGGTCACCCTCTGAGAATTAAACCATGAAATTTGCTCAGAGCAAAGCAGAATCAAAGCATTGTCGCCCTAGAGAGATGGACCCTCAGTCAGCAAAACTGATTAAACTGATCACAAGTGCTGGTAACATGTCTAAAGACAGAATGTCTCTGTCACAGGTTGTTGGTTGGCTCCAAAAGCAACTGAGACAGACCATGCCCTCCTGGGCAGTGTCCAAAAGAATGGGGGCCCCAATTTCAGTTACTTAAAAGAAGAAATGCCTGACCTAAAGGGTTCTGGAGGAAGCCAGGGCCACACTAGGAATGGGGGCTGCCTCAGGCAACCATCTCCCAATGCTCAAGTCATTGGCATTGCCGTGTGCCAACCACGACGCCTTCTGATAACCAGGCCTGCCACATCACACTGGCCGGCAGGGAAGAAAGGCACTGGCCAGGCCACACAGGCTTCTGTCTACCGATTATAATTCTCACTGATGACTAATCAGTGAATGTATGATTCTGCCTCAGTCTTCTAGGACTCTGGAGTGTGGGTTAGCTTCCCTGAGTCCTGTGTGCTCAGACGGGCTAACCAGGTACAGACTCTCAGCCCAGGGAACCAGGGACTAGTGAATTCACCAAGGGAAGAACCACCCCTCAGTGCATGCAGTGCACTAGAAACTTCTACCTGAAATAGCTGCTTGATGTTGGGTGGATGTGTGGACAGATGGACCAACAGGTGAAGAGAAGAGTCGCTGCAGGACTGAGCCTAATCTCCTGGCCTCAAGAGCTGAACTTTGTCCACCATGCTGGACCATCTCTTTGGCTGCATCTCTGATCTTTCCTCCCCCCACCATGCCTGGTCCAAGTCCTTGCTGACCACTGGGGCTGGTGTCTAGCAACAGGGATAGGTCCTGTGAACTTTGCACAATGTGAGAGGGCCCTGTCTTCCCTGCCGGGGGACCCTGACCTCACCCCTGTCCAGTTCTAGAAAATAGGAGGGATTGGGTTGGTGACACATTCCTCAGGACAGTGACCAACTGAAAGCCACATTCCACAGGTAATCCTCTTCTGGGGCCACCTGTGGCTTCTGACACCAGGAAATGTGAGTTTTCAGAATTTGTTTCTTTGTTGTTTTAGTGAATAGCATAAAGAAGTTTCCATCAAGCTCTGAACATTGGCTGGTCCATCAGGATGGGCATGTGGGCTACCTCACCAGGACAGTTCCTAGTGTGTGCCCTATGACCTTCACCTAGAGCAATGGTATCACAGGACCAGACACAGAGGGTCAAACTTCTCAAATTACATCCACCTCCATGTCTCGTTGTAGTGTCCTGACCCTTCCCACCGCCCCCTCTCTGTTCCTAGGCTGCTCCGCACAGGGGGGCAGTGATGGAAGGAACTGGGCCTTTGGAATCAGAGACCATGGCTCAAGTCCAGCCAGGGCTGCTGGCACAGTTGTGTGCCTTGTACCCCAAAACCCCTGGCAGATGCATCTCTATTCCTAGCTGTGTGTCTCCAGGACAGAGTCCACCCAAAGATTCTGTACGGGCTAGAGAAGACCCAATTAAGGCCCTGCTCTTCTTCCTCAGCTGTGTGAGCTCAGAAAAGTCATGGCAACTTCTCAGAGCCTTGGTTTTCTAGCCTATAAAATGGGGGTAATAGTGACATTTGTTCTGCCCACCTGGCAGGTGTGGGTCAGCAACACATGGGCCCAGACAGTGCTTTGTGAACTACAGAGACTTTGGCCCTTCTGAGGCAGCCCTCTCCGGAAGCTCTCTGTGACCACACCCCGACCTCCGGGCAAGCCAGAGCCCTGGCCAGCTCCTCTCCCGGGACCTGGCAGGGCCTCGGGAACCCTTCCATTCTTTTATCTCTCCTTCAAGATCTCTTCTCAGATTGTTGTTAAATTTTTTTTTATTGCTTGATTTGTTTTTTATTATTGTAAAAAGAATCAAAAGAACTGGTTAAAAAAAAAAAAATTCAAGCAGCTTTCTGAGGTAGAAGACAAAAAGGAGAGGTCTCCCTTCCCCAAACCCCTCAGCCTCACCCTCCCACAAGCCAGTTCCTGGCTTGGGTGCCCTACCCTGTCCTGCTCACAGACATCAGCTTGCACACACACCACTGAGTGCACACAGCAACCCCCTCAGCACAGGATGATGGATCCCCTTCGTCCCCCATCTGCTGGGCCTCTAGGGCCTTTACCTGTGTCTTCCCACCTGGGGATGGAGGTGAGGGGCTGCTGGCTACTGTGTCTCTGAGGGAGGGAGCTGACTGGTGGCTTGATGGCTTTTTCTAAAATGTCAATAAATCACAAATTTCTGCCTGATTCACCAGGATAGATTCAGTCACCTCATAAACTCCAATCCTAAGAAACATACCCCCCTAATCAGCGTCATGCCCTTCCCATGGCAGTTGCCAAATATAAAACTCCCACTGAGGCATCTGACTGAGGGGGTGGACATGGGGGGGTAGGAGTGGGGATGAGTACAGTGTTCTCTGGGGCTTTCTAGGAGCTAACTTGCTGGTGGTGGGGGCTGACTTCTGGTCCCAGCCCTGTTCTGACTGTGACCTTGGAGGAATCACTTTCCCTCTTTTTACCTCAGTTTCCCCATCTTTACTAACCAACATTGACTGAATTCACTGAGCTCAGCACTTGACTTTGTAATAGGCCTTTGAGTTTTAACACTCATTCTGGAAGGTAGGTACTTACTGTTTTTTCCTTTCTTCATTATGAATTTAGAAACCGGAAGCATGGAAGGGTTAAAGAATGTCCCTACAAATCACATGAGGAGCAATGGCAGAGCCACTTGGCAGCCTTGGCAGCCTAACGGCAGCCCCTGTGTGCCAACCGCTTGCAGTACACGCCTCAGGCTGCCCCCTCAGGAGGGCCAGACTTGGGGGATTCTGTGGCCCAGGAGGAGCCTGGGGTCAACTTTTTACAAAGGACTTGGGAAATGGGGAGGAGAGAGATCCTGGAGAGCACCTGCTGGATTCCTGACATTTAGGGAGGCCAGGGAGTAGGGGGAGAAGGCAGGGAATCTCTTCATGCTGATTTATAGAGTGGGAGCCCCCAGAGGCATAGCCACAGGTTGGGATCTAGAGCAAAGGCCAGGCCCTTCTTTCCAACCCTAAGATGACCATGGCCTCCTTTTTCTCAAAAATTCAAAGCCCCAAATGGCCAGCTCTGCCAGCTCTGTCAGCTCTGCCGGCCCTGTCCAGAGCACAGGGGCTGCATGATCGAGCCCCATGCCACACTAGTGTATTGCTTGGAGGGGGGTGTGGTCAGCTAAAGACTCGGCTTCAACTTCTTTTCCTTTCCTTATGGTTCCCCTGCAAGGCGTGGGACCTACAGACCCCCACTGCCAGGGGACTATCAAAACTAGAGGTCTGCCCTGCTAATCTCCATCTTCCCAGACATGGCTGGAAAGGGAAGTCCCAAGAGACCCTGGGCACCACAGTGAGAAGGGGACAAGCCTGCAGTCTCTGCCACACCACATACTTCCTAGGGAACGCCAGGCAAGGTCCTAGCTTAGGACTCATGGTTTCATGAGACAGAAACCGGTATCTAGCCAGCTCAAAGAAAAAGAGTTCTTTAGGAACTGGGAGGAGCTTCTTACCACCCATGTGCCTCAGAGACAGTTAGCAGGAAGGACTCAAATACCACAGGGTGCTGCCCACCCCTCCCCCCCATCACTGCATCTGCCTTCCTGACTTCTTCCATGTGGGAAGAACAGGCTGCCATGGTGCCAGTCATCACCCGAGGGGGACGTTTCCCCCGTCTTTGTTCCAACCTGCCAAGTCCCGGAGAGGGGCTTTGATTGGCCAAGCTCGGGCCAGCTGCCCATTCCTGGCCCCATCAGGTGTGCCAAGGGCCACGTGACAAAGGCAGAGCCACGGGCCCCTTGTGTGTCCGATGATTCCCAGAGAAGGAGATTCACTAGGGACCAGGAAGCCACTCCAGCTGGTGTCTGTCACACCTCTCAGACAATTTCCTCACCAGTGAATGAGGCTGATGTCAGTGCCTCGTGGGTGGCTGTGAGTTACTGTTGAGATAGTATGTATGTAAAGTGGTGCCTGAAGTAAGTCAACAAACGTTAGCTTTATGATTGTGGCTGTTGCTGTTAATGGGATTTGCTTTGGCCAAGGGAGAATTCAGGTTCCCACTGAGAAGGGCCTGCCCGAGCCTGGTTCTCCTGAGACCACGCCCGGGCCGTGACGTCTTGCACATGGACACACCTGAGGCAGGCAGGGAGGTCCTCCCCAGCTGCACACACCTCCCAGGCCTCAGTTTCACTGTCCATCAAATAGGACAATAATCCGGACTTGCTTTCCTCAGCTACAGTTGGTGAGGAACAAGCAGGGTAACATGAGTGGAAGGGAAAATTGCAAAGTCTTATTAGCAGTTTATTATTGCTGTTATTAATTATCATCTCTAGAAAACTGCTGGGATTATGAGCCTGTGTTTTCTTCACGTTTTCTCTAATGACCATTACAATGGGGAAAGCCAAGCAGACTTAATTTGCTAATGCCAACTACTAAATTATGCAAAACCAGATCTGCTAATGAATTTCTCCCCTCTGGCTGCTGATGCTGATTAGTTTTTTCTGGTGCCTTGTTGGAAGGAGAAGGAGGGAAGGAGCCCTGGTGTTCATCGTCCCTCCTCCACATCCGTCAGCCATCTGCCTGCACACGCCCCCTTGTCAAGGGCCTCAAAAGATGTGGCTCCCTATCCTAAGAGGCATCAAAGGGACAGAATAGACTTTTTGGTGACACAAGGTAGTTTTTGTCTTTTTCATTTTGGAGAGAACCAAATAGCTCATCTCATCAAGAAGAAAAAGGCCACTCTGAATTAATGTAAGCCTGCAAATGACTTCTCTCTCTGCTCTATTTCTGATGACTATTTATAGATCCAAGTTCCATCATTGCAAATGAGAGACTTTCCTCCTCCCCCATGCTCCACTGCTCCTGCCCCAGCTCCTGGAGGATGACAGTCATTGGGGAAGCTTAGATGAGGCTTTGGGTGTTGGAACTCGCCTGCCCACACCCTCTCACCAGCTTCCTCCTGAGGATGGCGGTTTCATCCCCTCCTGCCTGTGAGCTCCTCCAGGGCAGGGACTAGGTCTGCATGTCCGGGGCAGGCCTCATAGCCATCTTTTAGTTGTACTACTTCATGGCAAGCTAAGAAACACATTTGTCTTTCCCAGGCCAAAGAAGGTAATTTACCTGAAAGATCCAAAGCAGCTTACAAATGAGGAGAAAGGGCTAAAAGAACTTTTCCAGCTTTGGAACAGCCTGGGGACCCAGGTGAGAGAAACTGTATTCTTAGGGCACAAATCTTACCCAGGGGTTTTTTAGGCCACGTAGTTCAAATCCCATGGCACTCACTGTCTGACCTTGGACAAGTTTCTTTCTTCAGGGTGGTACTTGGACCATTTCTGAAGAACTGATGAATGAATTTCAGGTAGACCAGAGAAAGGATCCCTGGGAGGGTCTGAGTACAAGGCTTGGGCCAAAGGAGTCTCCCAGAAGCTGAGTATTACACTGTACGAAGAAACACATGACGGCCCAATTCAATTTGAATTTCAGTGGTCAAGTGAAAAAATAGATGTGATCATGGGCCAGTGCTTTGTAAATTGTGAAGTGTGTACAAAAACGAGCTATTGTCAGTGTCATTGTAACTCTCTTCCCGTAAGAAATCAGGGGACAGAGTACGTGTTGAATAAAAGATTTTTTTTATAAAAGATTGTATTTTTATAAAACAATTTGGAGGTGAAAGGTAATATCCTATTTTGGAAGGTGACAGTGAAACAAAGAAATCATCCATTGCTCTATATAAGAAATGCCAGAGGCTGGGTGGAAGTGGATAGTGCAGAGAAGAGGAAAGGAAAGTAGTGTGCAGTGGGCACTCTGGAACAAAATGACAGGAGGCTGATTTCTTAGTAATAATCAGTAACCCTTACTCTGTTCTGGTCACTGTCCTGAATACTTTCACAGTGCACACACACACACACACACACACACACACACATCACAAAATCTTTTAATCCATAAACAGTTATTTGTGATTGACAATGTAAACCTCCTTTTGCCCCACCTCCACTTCAGTAAAGACTGGTGGTCTCAGCCCTGGAGAGCCTCCTGTTCAGTGGGAGAGAGGGGACACATCCATTTGCAACACTGTAACAAGGTGGGAAGTACATCCATTATACAGATGTGGAAATCGAGGCCTAAGTAAGGTTACACAGACTCTCCAAAGTCACACAGACTCTCCAAAGTCACACAGTACCATTCTCCCATCACTTTCACTATCCTGCTTTCTTCCTTCTTTTCCCCTCCCACTTCTCCTTCCCAGGCTTCACTACAGACCAAACCTCAATATTCTGAATGTTTGGAAGGAAATGATGCTAAGTGCTTCCCTTCCTAGGAGCCATTCGTTCTCTTTTTCAAACAGTATTTCATCAAGAGTCCTTTGTGTCAAGCCCTGGGCTAGATACACTTAAATCACCTGCATTTGTGCCGTGATTAAGACAATAAAGTCTTCCCTCTCCCTTCTTCCTTCCTTCCTTCCTCCCTTCCTCCCTCACTCCTCCATTCATTCATTCTTTTATTCATTCCTCCCTCCCTTCCTTCCACCTTTCTCTCCTTCCTCCCTCCCTTCCTTTCCTCTCTCCTTCCTTTCTTCCTCCCTCATCTCTTCCTACCTCCTTCCTTTCCTTTCTTCCTCCCTTCTTTCTTGTCTACCTCCCTCTTCCCTATTCCCTTTCTTCTCACATTTCCTGAGCACCCTTGGGGAGGCAGGCCTTGCACTAGATGCTGGGGATTCTCTTCTGACCTGAGGAGGTGCCGTCCCTGCTCCCACGGGGCTTTCAGGAAGACTTTCTACTGTCAAGGAGGAGGGGATGTACCATTGGTTTTCTCTCCTCTTTGACATGGTTTCAGAGCAAAGAAAAAGGGAAACTGCCTGTGAAGCCAGTCGATTTTCTTCCCCTTGGTGGAGGAAAATCATTTCATAAGCCAGCCCGCCCTCTAGTGGCTAGACTTGGGGACCAGCTGTGTTTATTTCTACTCATGGAATCTTCCCGGGAGAGACTGCGTCCTGGAATGTGCTCCGGAGGACCCAGCCCTCAGTCTCCCCCACATCCAGGTGCAGCCCCTCCCTCAAAGTCTCCTCCAAGAGCACGTCCTCCCAGAACCTTCCGCCCAGCTCATAATCAAGTCAGTGTACTTGGTACTTCCCCCTTGTCAAGGTGTTACAAATAGATGTGTCCCCTCTCTCCCACTGAACAGGAGACTCTCCAGGGCTGACAGATGAGCTGACAGCTCATCTCACCCTCAAACTGTCTGGCATGGGGCTCTCTTCAGGGTGGGTGCTCAGGCCATTTCTGAAGAACGGATGAATGAATTTCAGGTAGACCAGAGAAAAGGGCACCGGGAGGGTCTGTATTCAAGCCCTGGGCTGTGGGCCTGAGGGGTGCTGAGGGTGATCTTCCAGAGTCCGATATTAGGTTGCCAGATGAAAACACTGGACAGCTCAGTTCAATTTGAATGTCAGATAAACAACAAATGAAAATTTCTTTTAGTATAAGTATGTTCCAAATATTGCATGGAACCTAATAAAACTAAAAATTTGTTTGCTGTTTATCTGAAATTTGAATGTAACTGATTCATGTATTCTTATTTGCTAAGTCTGGCAACCCTCCTGACCCTCTAGCCAAGGCCCTAAGGAGCCCATCTGGGCAAGACAGAGAGGCTGGGACAGGCAGAGGGGCTGCTTGAAATCCAGTTTGCAGCCAGAGAGAGAATAGTGATGCAAACTTCACATTTTTACCTGGAATTTCCATTCACATCATGGGGATATGCGGGGTTGAAAACAAGGAGAGTCTTACCGGTTCTCAAGGCTCTGGTCAAATATCCCCAGTCCCCAGTCTTCCCTGGGGCACCTCCAACCGCAAGGGGCCCTCCCTCCATTGTCTTCAAACTTGTGTCTGTGGGACAGAGCGGCAGACCCTCAAGGGCTAAAGCTGGATCTCCTGTGTTTCCCCCAAGGCACCTAGAAGGTGTCAATATCTGTGTAAATGGATTAAAGAAAGTTGTGACCCAGTGGTGCCTACCCAGTGGTGCCACTTGCCTGCTATTTCCTCACTGGTAAAACTGGAACAAAAACCATGCCTACCTTGTAAGGCAGTTAATTGATGTAAAGTCCCTAGAATGAAGCTGTCAACAAAGCCAGTGCTCGAGAAATGGTAGCTCTTACCTTCATGGTCACTGCTGGAACACTGCCTACTGAGAGCTTACTACCACTGACTTTTCTCCTGAATGGTACTGCATTCCAGTTCTTTCCCACATCCGACAGCACCTGTAACAACCACAAAATATTTTGGAGAGCTTTCCTTCACCTTCTGAGCAAGGGCTCAGGCTGGTCCCATGAACAGAGTGTGATGTCACGTTCCCTCAGCGAAACAATCTCTTGGCCCCATCTCCCCGTGACCACGACTGTGCATCTATGCTTCTAGCAATATTAGACCCCATTTATAATGATTTATGGTAATTAGACTGGACAAGAGTTTGATGGCTATTAGGCCTCTCTATTTGGCTGAAAACCCTTTGAAGCGTGATGTCGCCGGAGACAATCAGCCACAGCACCATTACACAACATCCTTGTATTTGGAATCAATTTAGAGTGTCATTTCTGATACCACAGATTATCCTTCTTCGGATTCCAAGTCCTTGGTGTCTGTGTTCTCCTGCTCTGCTATCAGGAGGACAGAGTGAGGCCAGGAGGACAGCCGGTCAGCCAAGCAGACACCAGCCCCCAGGAATCAAGTCCCCAGGGGATGCCACGGTCACCTAATGCTCTCCCCCAGCATCATGTCACCTGTGGATTACAGCAAGATACCAGGACAGATGCAAATGCCACCTAACGTCTTGTCTCGATGTCCCCTCTGCCTCCCTTCACTTCCTGAGTGAACAGGACGGCAGGATTGCTATCGGGTCGACACCATTCCTGGCTATTTGGGGCTGGTGTTCATGTCTGACCTGATGCTCAAGATTTGAGTATCATCCCAACACAAGCATGAAATGATGATAAACAATAATAAATAAGAGTCTCTTGGGCTGTGTTTATGCCAAAATACCCAGATTAAAAACTAAAAAATTAATGAACAGGCTAGATGTTTAATTTTCCACAATAACAAATTGAATATATTCATCTGCATTTTTGCCACTTTCCATCTGAATGTTCTAACATAGATGCGCACTCTGGTTCTTTTTCACTTCAGCTGGCCCACACGAATCCCTGAGAGGTGGTTTCACATACACAGTCTTTGAAGCACAAGAAAAGTAGAAAGACTCTGACCACGAAGACCAAAGGAGCATGCATGATTGAGGCCTCAGCCTCTTCCGGAACTCACCCCCCACCCACCAGGGGGGCTTCTGGGTACCTCACCACCCCACCCCCGGGTCCCCTGGGGATATTTCTCTCCCTAGAAGGGAGAACACTGGATGCCATGTGATTTGACCTTTTTTTTAATGAGAAAGAACAACAAGGAAGCAATTACTGGGCCCAGGATCCCAGGGCTCCCAAGGCCTGGCAGGTCCGACTCACTTATCCTCCTCTTTATTTAGAAACTCGGATTGACTTTAATGGTGAGAAATAAAGTGGCTTCCAGGAGCCTCTCTTGACACAAATGGAGCCTGGGCACCCTTTCTTTAAATAGACACTGAAATATGCAAGAATACCTATGTCATTAGGACGCCCACGCACTGAGAACGTTAACTGCTCCTGGTAATTAGATTCGGTGAAACTCCAGCCATTGCAATGTCACCATCTGGGGAGAAAAATTCATTGTTTTAATATTCACTGGTAAACTTAGGGTTTTATTTGCACAGAGAAAACCCAGGAAACATAAACTGGAGATAAGAATGGAGAATGACTTCAGGGTTTGTACAGGTGATTTTAGAACTTCCTTCTTCCCCTCAGGCGGCCCCTGGCCTGGCTTGGGGAGTGTGCACCGGGGAGTAGCAAGAGGTCAGCCTGACATTGATGGTTTTAAAGGATCTGTTGCTTCTACCATGGCTGGAATGAGAAGCCACTTACAGGAGCCAGGGGAGGGCGGTGACCCCAGCTGACTCCTGGAGAGGTGGCACAGGAACCGAACTGAGGGAGCAGATTTTGGTTTTAGTTAACTAAGTGCCCCCAGTGCTGGACTGTGGCCTGAACTCAGCCTGTGGACTGCAGACACCAGGGATCTCCATAACCCCCTGCATACCCTCCCCAGGCACTTTTGTCCACGCCCAGAGCCAGTACTGCCCCTGACCCTAACAGCCAAAACTCCAACTGCCTTCTTAACAGCTTCATGTGAATGAGGCGAGCTCACCACATTCAAACCAAATCCAGTTGCTTCCCTGACCTGCTCCCACCGGCTCCCCTTCTGGTGCTCACTGTCTCCGTGAAGGACCCTCTGACCCTCCAATGCATAAGCTGGAAACCTAGAAATCATTTCATGTCTCTTTGGACACACCCCCTCCACCTCCGCCCTGACAGCAGATTCTGTTGGTATCCAACTGGTGTCCCTCAGGGCTGACCACCTCTGGTCAGTGACAATGACACTCATCTTCTAACTGCCAGGATCTACAGGAAGAAGCCAGGGAAAGCCATCTTTCCTAGGCAGGGCAGGCTGGAAGTGCCAGGAAGTTAGACATCTCCAGGAGCAGCCTTCAAACAATGACCGATGGCTCCCTCATCTCTCTGAGGTGTATGTTTTATATCATTTCACCAGTTTCCTACAGGCTTAAGCCCAAAGGCAGGATGCATTTCATGGGCATGCAACATGTATGGCTGCCTAGGGCGCCGGTGCTAAAGGGCCCTGTGCTTGGCTGAATACCCCGCTGCATTGTTTATAAATTGTTAATAATTTATGAGCAACAGGCTTTACATTTTCATGTTGCACTGGGTCCTGCAATCCTTATCTCTTTTCCCCACTTCTCTCTCAGTATTCCCTGACCCCCAAATATTCTACTTCAACTCAAATCCTTGTATGAGAGTTTGCTTCTGGGGGAAGCCCACCCATGAGCCCCTCATTCCCATTTCTTCTGAGTCTGTCTGCTGCCCTGTGTTTACCCTGACCTTGACATAACATTCCCTGTGGCATGGACCACCGCAGTTGGCCTCCCAACCATTATCTCCATGTACACTCTGCCCCCTCCAATTCCTTCTCCACAGTAGCCAGAGGGTAGGTGGGTAGGTTAGTTGGTTGGTTGGTTGGTTGGTTTGATTTGAACATAAAGTTAGCTAATCATGTCACTTTCCTGCTTGAAACATATAAATGGCTAGTTGTTGAAGCTGGGTGATTCACTAGGGGCCTGTTATTTTCTTCTGCTTCTGTATATATATTTTTAATTTCCATAATAAAAGTTAAGTTGAGGGGCGCCTGGGTGGCTCCGTGGGTTAAAGCCTCTGCCTTCAGCTCAGGTCATGATCTCAGGGTCCTGGGATCGAGCCCCGCATCAGGCTCTCTGCTCAGCAGGGAGCCCGCTTCCCCTTCTCCACCTGCCTCTCTGCCTATTTGCGATCTCTCTCCTCTCTGTCAAATAAATAAAATATTTTTTAAAATTTAAAAAATAAGTTAAATTTTTAAAAAAAACCTCAGTTGCTTCCCACTGCTTTTATAACAGACAAAATCACCATGATCCATGAGGCCCTGCAAAATCTGATGACTCTTGTTTTCTTATTATCTACATATCAGCTATTCTGGCCTTTTCCTCAGATGCACTATGCTTCTTTTTGTCCCAAGGCCTTTGTACATCCCTCTGCTAGGAATGCCCTTTCTTTTCATATTCCTCACTCCCCCTCAATACTTCTTTGGGGACACCTGGGTGCTCAGTCAGTTAAGTGTCTGCCTTCAGCTCAGGTCATGATCCCAGGGTCCTGGGATCGAGTCCCATTTCAGGCTCCTTGCTCAGCAGGGAGCCTGCTTCGTCCTCTGCCTGCCGCTCCCCCTGCTTATGCTTTCTCTCTCTCAATCTATAAATAAATAAAACAAATAAATAAATAAAACCTTTTTAAAAAATACTTCTTTGGTTATTTAACCTATTTCTCAGTTTTTCATCTTTCTTTTTTTTTTTTAAGATTTTATTTATTTATTTATTTGAGAAAGAGAACACAAGCAGGGGGAAGCAGCAGAGGGAGAAAGAGGAGCAGGCTCTCTGCTTTCAATCCCAGGACCCTGGGATCATGACCTGAGCTGAAGGCAGATGCTTACCCGACTGAGCCACCCAGGCGCCCCTTTCTTCATCTTTAAAACAAGAATGATAACAGTACCTACCTCACAGGGTTTCCTCATAAGATCATTATTAGGATAAAAGTGCCTGGCACAAAGCAAACACTCAATAAACACCAGCTGTTATTAGTGTAAAAATAGTGCTGCTTTCTCTAGGATTTGAATAAAATTGACAATCCAGGAAGCTATGTTTACTCTGTGGCTCCACACACCCCTGAGTTCCCTCAGTTTTGGCACTCTGAAGATGATCTTAGGCCAGCAAGGTGCTGTCGGGGCGATAGTAGCTGCAGGCCACCCTCCACCCAGTTATGGTGAGAATCAAGTGAACCTTGAAAATAGCGAGGGCCTATAAGCTTGAAGCGTGATTATCAGATGCTTTGGGGACTCAAGACAACAGCTGTGCCTCAGGGAATCAGAAGTCTCAAGGCTTATGCCAGCTTGCTCGGCTGGTTGGGTGGCTATGTATTTAAGCAGGTTCACCCTGAGCTTATCATAACTCACCAAGATGTCAAACACTTCCTCTCTGTGATTCAGACAGCTTCTTGATCTGCTATATTGTCATCTAATTATGCTTTAATTGAGTATCATTATGTCCACGGACATCCCAAAGGCTGTCATGTGCTGAAGTTAAGAAGGAGAGGGCAGCCCACAGTTACTGCTATAGACTAAATGTTGTTGTCCTCACAAAATTCATATGCGGAGATCCTAAGACCCAAAGTGATGGCAATAGGAAATGGGATTTTGGGGAGGTGATTAGGTCATGAGGGTGGAGCCCTCATGAATGGAATTAGTGCCCTTATAAAAGAGGCTTGAGAGCTTCCTTGCCCCTTTGGCCAATGTGATGTTGTGGCAAGAAGACTGCCATCTATGAAACAGGAAGAAGGCTGCCATCAGAAACTGAATCTCTCAGCACCTTGACCTTGGAATTCCCAGCCCCTGGAACCATGAGAAGTAAATGATTGTTGTTTAAGTCTATGTAATTTTTGTTATAGCATCCCAAATGGACTAAGATGGTTACCAAATACCCACTAAAGTCCAGCCTCTGTGCCAACCCTCTTAGATCTTTGGCATTTCTTTGATCCACCCCAAAGTTGTTCTTTTTAGAGGCTCTGAGGCTTTAGAAGACTCAAAATGTGCTCAAGGTTACACAGGCAAGATTCAAAATCAGACCTGCCTAGTCCTAAGCTTGAACACTTTCTCCAAGGTCCAGTGTGTCCCAAACTCAAAATTCCTGGGCCCCATCCTCCCACCCTTAATTCAGTAAATCTAGGGACAGGCCTAAGAATTTGTATTTTAAAAGTTCCCTGGGCGGGCACATGGGTGGCTCAGTTGTTAAGGAACTGCCTTCGGCTCAGGTCATGATCCTGGAGTCCCGGGATCGAGTCCCACATCGGGCTCCCTCTTCAGTGGGGAGTCTGCTTCTCCATCTGACCTCTCTCTCTCTCTCATTCTCTCTCTCTCTCTCAAATAAATAAATAAAATCTTCAAAAAAAAAAAAAGTTTCCTGGGTGATTGAAGATCGGCTAGGTTTGAGAACCATTTACAAAGAGCCACTGTATTTCCCCAAATCCAAACAAAATGGCCCCGCACGGCCTCAGTTTGCGACCTTGGTCCAATGTCACCACTTGCTTTTAGACAAATGAGTTAACCAGTTTATTTTAGATCATGTCTGTCTTATTTCAAATCAAGACTTTTACCATCCCAATAGAGAAAGTCCTTTGTTTATTGACTAATCTCTGCCCCAGACAGCATTTATTCTGTGACTACACGCACTGTAGATCTTCTAGCCCTATGTCCCCTCTCATACCATAACCTCCTAGAAGCAGAAATTGAGCATCTATCATCTCATCTGCACAGAGAGACACTGAACACACGCCTCAGCCCAGCACACATGGCTAGAGAGGAACAGACTGCCTTGTTGTCCTGCAATTTTATAGCAACAATTGGGGCTCCTGGAGATTTGTAGGCTCCTTTCTAGCAGGAAGATTAGACCAAGAGGTGCATTAAAGATACAGTTCTGTGCTCTCCAAGGCATTAATAGACTGGAATCGTGTTGGCACTTTCTAGAGCAGAACCATCTCTGCACTAAGAGCTGTGAGTCTGAACCAATTCAGGAAAGAAGTTGCTACTTATGAAAAGGAGAGTCACTGAGCTTATAAATGGATTTTTCATGAATTTCTTGCCCTGCTTCTGATTTTAGCACTGGAGCATGCCAGATTATGCTTCTAACAAATGCTTTTTCCGATTCAAAACTTGGGCTTATGATAAGAACCACTTTTAATAAGTCAAAAAATCTATTTAAGTAGTGATTTATTTCATACAGACTGTATTTATCTCTATTCAAAGAGTATAACCCTCTTGTGTTCCACCAACATCCACAGAAAGCCTTTAGGAACAATAACTAACGTAATAGCTAAAATAAATACTTAAAAAATAAAAAATAAATAAAATAAATACTTAAATCCTCTGTTAAAAAAATAATAATATAGCTGTATATAAACATTAAAAATAGATTGTTAGCTCTCCTGATTTGTCTCTTTTCTTCAGAGTTGGCCAGACAAGATATAAAAAAATGTCCCACAGAATCAGTTTTTTTAAAAAACTGCTGGCAAGACAGATAAAATGATTATAGCAGTGTGAATCATGCCAAAACATGTTAATGAAGAACAGAACTTAGTCAATTAACTCTTGTCTATACCATGTTAAGACATTGGTTGAATTGTGATTTTTCTTTTTTCTTTTTTTTTTTTTTAAAGATTTTATTTATTTATTTATTAGGAAAGAGAGAGAGTGAGAGAGAGCAGGTCAGAGTGAGAAGCGGACTCCCCATGGAGCTGGGAGCCCGATGTGGGACTCGATCCCGGGACTGCGGGATCATGACCTGAGCCGAAGGCAGTCACTCAACCAACTGCGCCACCCAGGGGCCCTCTTTTTTCTTTTTTTTTAAGATTTTTTTTTTTTTTGACAGAGAGAGCATAAGCAGGGGGAGTGGCAAGCAGAGGGAGAGTGAGAAGTAGGCTCTCTGCTCAGCTCTATGTGGGGCTCAATCCCAGGACCCTGGGATCATGACCCGACCCGAAGGCAGATGCTTTACCGACTGAGCCACGCAGGTGCCCCTAAATTATGATTTTTCTTAATGAATTGATTCAGTTTGCCTGATTGGCATCGACTGTATGTGTATCAACTTCTATTAGTGCAACTGACTTAACCCCTGCCTGTATGGCACCAAGTGAATAATGGGTGGAGTGTGGGAGCCTTGCTTGTCTGGATATCCCATCATTTGGCCTCATGGGCGAAAGTTACGCCAGGTCACTGGGCCTTTTTGTTAGGGTTACTAGACAGACATGAACCAAAGGCACATTGAGGAAGGGTTATCAATTGAGGTTATCAATTTATATTGATAACATTGAGGAAGGGGCACAACCACATGCACACATGGGGACAGGCAGAGAGGTTTCTCCAAGAGGGGACTTTGCAGCCATGTCTTGAAGGATGAATAAGAAAACAAGTGGCAGATCATATTGCCTCAGGGACCAAATTAACCACCCTGCATTGGCCTCCCTGTTCCTCAGGGAGCCTGCTTCTCCCTCTCCCACTCCCCCTGCTTGTGTTCCCTCTCTCACTGTGTCTCTCTTTGTCAAATAAATAAAATCTTTTAAAACAAACAAACAAAAACAGGAAAGATCAAGAAACTGTCATAGACCAGAGGAGAGTAAGGAAACAGGACAACTAAATGTAATATGATACTCTGGTTGTTACTTTGGACCAGAAAAAGGACATTAGTAGAAAAATAAGTGAAATCAGAGTAAAATCTGGAGTTTAGTTAATAGTAACGTAACAAGTTGGTTTCTTAACCATGACGGATGTACCATGGCAATCTAAAATCTTAGGGGAGACCGGGAGAGGGGTTTATGGGAACCCTCTGTGCTATCTTTGCAACTTTTCTCTAAATCTAAAACTATTCTAGAACAAACTGTTTCTCAACCCCGCCCTCCCTCCAAAAAAGGGGGCCAAATATTTATTTCCTTCAGGGTCTCTGCTCAGTGAGAGACTCAGCATGGTCTGTTCCTTATTCGAGCATTTGGGTTTTTAATAAACACTAGGGTAGGGTTGATTAGTACTGAATGCTCCTAATACTTGCCATTTATCAGTGTCCTTCCATTTTTATTCCCTTTGAGCCACTTTTCAACTCCTGTGAGTGTTTTTACCCAAGTTATATTAAAATAGTTCATAAAATAACTTTGAAACATCCATCAGATGCTTAAGTACAAATACCTTTTTCCTTCATACATATATTTTATAACTGTAACAGAAAGAACTATATCATTGTTCTCAAGTGGTTTGAGGCCATATAATCCTAATATTTGTTATTCATGATCCCATTGTCTTCTAGACTTTGGCACTCGGTTTGTTATTTAATTTGAAAAAAAATAGAAAGTGGAATCCATAATCCCTCATTTATCAGTTCTTGAAGAACAATAGAAATGCAAACCAACCTTAAGTCTGAGGTCTGATGGAAAGACTAATAATATATCAATACTACATTTGCTAATTTGCCAAGATTTGGAGAGGATTTTTTTTAGTTAAAAGGAAATTATAAAAACAATTTTTAAATCCCATTAGTATCCTCAATGCATTTCCTCTGTACTTTGTGGCTAGAATGCGTTCAGATTTTCCAAGGGAATCTTTTTTTTTTAAAGATTATTTATTTATTTATTTATTAGAGAGAGAGACTGAGAATGAGAGGAGAGAAGGTCAGAGGGAGAAGCAGACTTCCCGCAGAGCCGGGAGTCTGATATGGAACTCAATCCTGGGACTCCGGGATCATGACCTGAGCCGAAGGCAGTCGCCCAACCAACTGAGCCACCCAGGCGCCCCCAAGGGAATCTTAAGTAGCTTTTGTCATGTCCTTTTCTAAAAGATGTGCACATTTTTTTAGTGAAAAATTTTCCTCTTTTCTTATTCTCTGAAGAAAGGTGTCACTATTGCCACCCTTTGGAAGTTTTTTTGCTTGTTTGTTTTTTTGTTTTTTAATGTTACTTATTTGAGAGAGAGGGAGAGTGAACACAAACAGGGGAGGGAGGGACAGGGGGAAAAGCAGACTCCCCACTGAGCTGAGCAGGGAGCCAGAGGCTCACTCCCAGGACCCCAAGATCAGGACCTGAATTGAAGGCAGACACTTAACCCACTGAGACACCCAGGTGCCCCTGGAAGGAGATTTAATTTCTCTCTTTCCTGGATTAAAAATAATTCTTCTGTTGTCTGTATTGATCTATTTATACACTAGTGAAGCTTGCTTATAGAGTCTCATGGTTTTGTTTTTATAACAAAAGGAGTGTAAACCAGAAAGTCATAAAATAGAAGTTGCAGTCTGGTGACCCATAGACCAAATATCCACACAAATTTGTTTTGGTAGGTCCCATATAACTTAAAAATTTTCTTCACATAAAAATCTAGACTTCCATATTCTTCTAGAAGACCAGTTCTGGCAACATGGGACTCACATTTCCATCTGTCTATAATTAGCTGGACCTGAAAAGGGGCTTCCTCATCTAGTTGATGTGCAGGTCCTCCAGAATGCCACAATCCAAATGATAAGACACTCAGTTTACCCCATTCAGTTTCTCTACAGCTAATTGAATTTCCAGGTCCTGATCTAGAATATCAATTACTCTCTTGGTCTAAATGATTTTCTTTGAAGTGTCAAAAAGAGAAAGAGAAAATAAAATAACTGTGAAGCAAACTGAACCTTGTGCAAACCTTCTATAAAACCAGCTTTAAAGTCATCACTCTACACATGTTTAGAATAAGTAATAAAGAAATTAACACCATTTTATTAAAAGTGTGGTACCTTCAGAATAATACTCTTGAAGCTGCCAGCCAAAATCTGGGGTTCTTGGTACTCATGGCAAGAAGTAAAGCCACTTCCTAATAGGCACCCACCTTTGCAGTTGTCATGGGATGTTATGCGGTCCTAGTGATGTCAGTTTACCTGCTTAGACTTCCTAAATTGGAAGGGTAATTGTGACTGGAGACTATCAGTTCTCAGATGATGTAGTGAGATCAAAGGCATTAGAGGAGAAAAGACAAGAGTGTCTTTTCTGCATCTTTCACCACAGTGACAGCACAGTTAGAATGTGAGACTTTGCTGTTATGAAGACAGAGCCCACCTCTGTCTTCAATGTCTATGAAGAGCAGAGCAACACCAATACAACAGAGATGAATATTCTCATCCTGACTTCCTAGAGTATTTTGGACATTGACTTTTTTTCTTTTTCAGAGAGGGGGGGGCAGGAGCAGAGGGAGATTGATCTCACAACCCTGAGACCATGACCTGAACCAGAATCAAGAGTTGGACACTTAACTGACTGAGCCACCCAGGCATCCCTGGATATCGACTTTTTAATGTCTATGCCATGATGAACAAAACTGTACGTATTTTCACATTTTTCTGAAAGCTTAATCTATGGTAATACTATACAACAACAAAAAAGGAACTGATTATTTTTGGCCTAATAGGATGTATATCCTGCTTTTTCTCTATTTATTATAATACAATTCATTTTGTCTGATGCATTTCTAAAATTATCTGCTACATCTTAGAGCCCCGAATCAAGATGATTTTTTATATCCCTCTGTCTAAAGTCAACAGGAATTGGTAGAGATATATCTGGGAAGTTGGCTTGGAGGCAGGAAATCACAAAGGCCAACTGTCCAGAAAATAAAGAGGATCAGTATGACCTGAGGAGACCTAGGGGACACCACCCATACCACCCCCCATACCACCCCAGCCCCAAATCATTCATATCCTGGTATCAAAGACTTGATCCGGGACACTTTCTGGGCCTGGAAGCTCAGCCTCCTGCCTGGGCCTTCTCAACTGTTCTTCTTAGGTCTTCTGTCCTCAGAAGCAGACAAAGAACGGATTCTACTGCCCTCTGGTTCAGGCTTACACAGTGCTCTGCCCCTTTTAACCCTCTGAAGTGATACAGAGAAAAGAATGCCAAACTTTAGTAAATCAAGCCCTCTGGAGAATAATTCAGACCAAGTGGAGTGTTTCTAATGGATTTTTCTTTACATGCTGTAACAGGAAGGGGCTGATGTGCTGTGACCAGATGGAGTCAGATGTAGGTGGAAAGGAAGGCCAGCTGGACAGGGACAGAAACCTAAAAGCAATGCTAACAGAGCAATAACACTGCGGCAGACTAATGACTCCTTCTACCTCTTTGCTCCTCACCCCCTCCCTATCTCCATATAACCCAGACCAAAAGATTGAGGGCCGATAGACTGGGTAGGGCGTGGGGGAAAAGATGTATGGGGAAGGTGACAAAGGTTTAGACATGAGTGGAATCTGGATAAAGGGGGCCAAATGCTGTCCAGCAGAAAGTGCAAAAAGAAACACACTAAATCCCAAGAATCTAAGAGCAGATAGGCTTGTGACCTACTTTGTGGGAAAGTTGCAAAACTGCAGAGAGGAAATGGCCACATAGGAGTCTGGGAGGATGTGGCTATGGAGAGACAGTTACTTCTCAAACCCAGGCATACAACAGAAATAGAAGCAGAATGGCCCTAATAGTGTAGACTGCACTATGCCACCAAATGACCAGGCAGATGGGGGGACAGATGGTTCATAGACACTAGTGGGCAACACACTTCAAGTCCTGGTATGACAAAAGGCCCTAAGAACTTAGACACAACCACATGAAAAGGAGGAACTGCACATTTCCATCACGTCAGTCAAATAGGGGTCTTGGCAGAAACTGAGTTATGGAATAACAGAAAAGGGTGGTTTTTTTTTTTTGTTTTAAGATTTATTTATTTGAAAGAAAGAGAGAGAGGGTTCACAAACAGTAGGAGGGGCAGAGGGAAAGAATCTCAAGAAGACTACCTGCTGGGCACAAAGCCAGACTTGGGACTCAATCTCACAACCCTGAGATCATGACCTGAGCTGAAACCAAGAGTGGGATGCTTAACTGACTGAGCCACACAGGCACCCTGAAAAAGTTCTTTTTCTTGCACATCTCAGTTGTATACCCAGTACAAAATGTAAATTGATCTGGTTTTTGTCAAAGCCTATAGCACTATGAAGCTGAAATCATAAAACATTCCTAGGCACACACAGCTGTGGTCAAGTTGTCTGAAATGAATACTGTATGGTGTTGTGTTGCTTATTGGGAATGAGTGATTTATTTATTTGTTTTATTTTATTTTATGATCTAAAATTTAAACCTCCATTCTGGGGGGGTGGGGAGCAGTGGTGTCACCACATTTGGAAATGTAAGAAGCAAAAGTGAAGAATGAGTAAGAATACAGAAAAAGCAGAAACAGTTTCACTGAATTTTTTCTAACATGAACTTTGCTTTAGGTAAGCAAGGTAAATTAGTAAACCCATCTGTTTCTGAGTACAATTTTTATTAAAATTTGATGAAAATGGGAAACTATTCTATGCTCTTATTTGTATATAAAATGAGGACATATGTGCTTATCTGTACATAGGAAATGTCTGGGATGAGGATAAGAGACTGTTATTAACAGAAATTGCCTCCTGGGTGAGAAGGCTAAGGGTCTGGAGAGAGAAAGAATGCCTTACTCAGAAATGTATTATTTTGATTTTTTAAAAGATTATATTTTACAGAGAGAGAGAGTGGGCATGAGTGGGGAGAGTGGCAGAAGGAGAGAGCGAATCTCAAGCAGACTCCATGATGAGCACAGAGCCTAACGTGGGACTTGATCTCACGACCCTGAGATTGTGACCCAAGCCAAAATCAAGAGTCAGATGCTCAACTAATTGAGCCACCCAGCTGCCTCGAATGTATTACTTTACTTTTAAAAGCAATATTAGCAATTAGCCAAAACAAAAGCCAAAGCCATTGGTAAGTCACAGCTATTTATTAGAGAATAGGTAAAGGAAGATAGTGAGCAAGGAGAGTAGGACAGAGCAGGACACTAGAATTGCAGGCATGCAGCTCCCATAGCTGTATAGTTCCTGGTCCCAGGTTTCTCGTGGTGGTTTCTGGTCGGAGTTCCCAGGGGTCAAACCTTATAAGTCCTTATAATAAAACTTTGAGAAAGCTCAAGGGGAACGTTGCCACCCGAAGAGTTCCTTGCCACCCAAAGAGTCCTAACCAAAATCACCAATCCCTTGGGAAGAAAGGCTGATTTGAAAACAAAATATCTAAATCACATACTCCCAGCTCATCTACTTTCCGTTAGCAATGGGAGTCTAACTCACATTTTTTACCCCATGTTTTTCATGCTTTATGGCTAGGCAACAGAGTTGCCTCTTGTTTGCCATATTTTGGTCATGGTTCTAACAGATGGACTGAATTCTGTCATAGGCTAATAGGCTCTATTCTGTCTTTATAGCTATTAATATGATGATAATGTGTTTTATTTACTAAGGTATTTCCATTGAAAATGGACTTTGTGATCTTGGTGATCCATTTAAACCTTTCTAAAGTTAAAAGAAAGAATGTATATAGTAACTAAATGGGAATGACCTGCTGAAATAGCAAATATTTTCTTTTAGTGAGACTCTCAGAAGAAGCTGCTATCTTGAAGAGAAAAAAAAAAAAACTAATCAACCAAGGTCAGTAATACATTACAGCATTCAGGGCCTTTGCACTCGCTGTTCCCTTTACCTTGAAGATTCTTCCCTAAAATAGCAGCACGGTGAGTTCCCTCACCTTTCTTCTGGTCTCTGCTCAGTTCTCTTCTTTATAGTGAGGTCTTCCCTGGTTACCCTATTTAAGACAGCTTCTCCTGCTCTTAGTCACAGCCTTCCCAGCCCTCTTTAGCCCCACTCTCTATTTTTTCCTTAGCTTTTTATTTATCTGAGAGAGAGAGAGAGAGCGAGCACGAGCATGGTGGAGAGGTGGAGGGAGAGGGAGAAGCAGACTCTCTGCTGAAAAAGGAGCCCATTGTGGGGCTCAATTCCGGGACCCTGGGATCATGACCTGAGCCAAAGGCAGAAGCTTAACCGACTGAGCCACCCAGGCACCTCTTTTCCTTAGTTTTTGACACTATTAGATATTGTTTTTTGTATTTTCCCCCAAATCCTAACTGAAATAACAAGCTCTGAGAGCAAGGAATTTGCCATTTTACTCCTGAAAGCACCAAATGTATCTCGAGTCTCCAGCAGTGTCTAACACAGACTAAGTGCTCAACAAAAATTTGCAGACTGAATGAAATCACAATGACTGGATATTGAAAGGACAATACACAAATTGTACAAAATCGCTAGAAAATCTCCATATATGCTCCCAGCTATGCATGAGATAAACCCTTGGTGCTACATAGATGATACTTACAAAGGCAAATCAAGTGGCTGTACATTAGGAGAGATAATATGCTTGGCAAGTGTAGAAATTATCCTTATGTACACCATGTCTACAGGTCTCACTGAGATGTTAATGCCCCAAGAACTCTGGTCTTAGACCAAATTTGAATCTTCTACATGCTGAGTGATTGGGAGCACATGTCTTATTTAGCTTTTTGGTTGATATTCTTTATAGCATGGCTAATGTTCTAAAGATTAATATAAAATTTTATAAATATGTCTTCTCAGAGTGATCTGTTTTTTAAATACTCCACATATTTCCTGAGGTGACAAATAGTTCAAAAGATTTAGAAATATTTAGGGAGAAAAATGTCTGCTAGGCAGGGTTCAGTACTTTCCATAGGAGAATCTGAATAATAATATCTGGGAATGGACAGTGAGGGAAAGATTTCCATTGCCTTTTCATTATCCACTATTGCAGGGGAGGTAGGAAATGAAAGAGGTCCAGGACAATTTTATTTTATTTTCCTTCAAAATTGTTATGTCTGATAACAAGTCACCAAGTTGGATTTGACAAGTAGGTTAGAAGCCACTTTGTTTGGCTGGTTTTAAGAGTTAGGCACTAAATAACATGAGTGGATAGAAACGGAAAATTGGAGTTGAGGGTGAAATGAGAGGTTGTTTGTGATGAGAGCAATTGGAAGGATGAGGGAGTTATAGGTATAAAGGTGGAAGTGCTGGGGCAATGGGGAGGTGGAGGTCTGAGTGTGTTCAGGGCCATTTTTTTTTCTCCCCAAATGTGTTTATTTTAATTTTTCAGTGTTACAAGATTGTTCATGCACCACACCCAGTGCTCCATGCAGTACGTGCCCT
>CM052803.1:18326848-18353129 GCA_028533885.1 Nasua narica | reverse complement strand
ACTTATTTCACTCCGCATAATCTCTTCTAGTCCTGTCCATGTTGATACAAAAGTTGGATATTCATCCTTTCTGATGGAGGCATAATATTCCATTGTATAGATGTACCACATCTTCCTTATCCATTCATCTGTTGAAGGGCATTTTGGTTCTTTCCACAGTTTGGCTATTGTGGCTATGAACATTGGGGTACATGTGGCCCTTCTTTGTACTGCATCAGCTTCTTTGGGGTAAACACCGAGTAGTGCAATTGCAGGGTCATAGGGTAGCTGTTTATTTAATTTCTTGAGGAATCTCCATACTGTTTTCCAAAGTGGCTGCACCAACTTGCATCCCCACCAACAGTGGAGGAGGGTTCCCCTTTCTCCACATCCTCTCCAGCATTTGTTGTTTACTGTCTTGTTGATTTTGGCCATTCTAACTGGTGTAAGGTGGTATCTCAATGTGGTTTTGATTTGAATCTCTCTGATGGTTAAAGATGATGTGTTCAGGGCCATTTTTGTGCTTTATAAACTTCTTAGAACATGAAAGCTCTTAGTCAAGAGAAATCAAACTTATTACAAAGTAAATTCTCAAATGCACAACTTATAACGATAGGGAACATCTTAATAATAAAAGGTCAATAGGAGGGGCACCTGGGTGGCACAGTGGGTTAATGCCTGTGCCTTCAGCTCAGGTCATGATCTCAGGGCCCTGGGATCGAGCCCCACATCGGGCTCTCTGCTCAGCGGAGAGCCTGCTTTCCCCTCTCTCTCTGCCTGCCTCTCTGCCTACTTGTGATCTCTCTCTCTCTCTGTCAAATAAATAAAGAAAATCTTTTTAAAAAAGTCAATAGGAATCTAAAGAAATTTTTATTGAATTATAACATACACAGAAATAGCACAAGAGTAGATGCTTCTGAGCAGAACATCAGTCTCATTTGTAATGTGTATATTTTTTAACACAAAAAACTTTATATTATAAGCAAAAAGAGTTAAAAATAAACTCTTATGGGAGCACCTGGGTGGCTCAGTCAGTTAAACGTTCTACTCTTTTTTTTTTTTTAAGATTTATTTATTTATTTATTTATTTATTTATTTATTTATTAATTAGAGAGAGAGAGACTGAGAATGAGAGGGGAGAAGGTCAGAGGGAGAAGCAGACTTCCCGCAGAGCCGGGAGTCTGATATGGGACTCGATCCCGGAACTCCGGGATCATGACCTAAGCCGAAGGCAGCCGCTCAACCAACTGAGCCACCCAGGCGCCCCTAAACGTTCTACTCTTGATTTCAGCTCAAGTCATCTCAGGGTCGCGAGACCACCCCTCTCCTCCCCCTCTTATGTGTGTGCTTGTACGCAGTCTATCAAAACAAAGCAAAACAAAACAAAAACTCTTATGGAGAAGGCTTGGGAACACAGTACTTTCAGAAAAACACATTCACTCTGTAACATATATTCAGTGTCTAGGCCAGGTTAGGAAACAGAAAGACAAAAGCCACAAACTCTACTCATTAAGCCACAAACTCTACTCAGACACAAACTAACTCTACTGGTTAGACATTTAAGTTGCACATAATCCAGTGTTGTAAATGCTAGCATGCACATACTCTAAAGTTAAGAAATTGATTGGAGCATGTCTTACCTTTCTTCAGGGGGTTTTATATTTTTGCTTTACATACATGTGAACAGTATTTCAGTGCAAACTCAGTCTCCCCTGAACCCTTTTTCAATGAGGCCTGACTTTTAACTTCTGTATCATCTCTGCTTTTTTCAATTTAAACAAGAATTTTGATAAATCAGTTAATCAGAATCCCCCATCCTCCATATCTGATCACCCTCAATATGTAATCAGGTTCCTCATCCTCCACTATCCCCCAGATGATGTCTGATCATTCTGGCCCGCCTTCAGCAAGAATCCTGTTAGGTCAGTTCAGCCAGAATCTTCCCTCACCTCAGATGTGTCCTCTTAGTAATTTTCATTCCACTAAACCTACCCTGCTCCTTGGCTATAAACTCCCACTTATCCATGCTCTATTCAGAGTTGAGCCCAATCTCTCTCATACACTGTAAAATTCTATCCCAGTAGTCCCTATACCTATCACACACGATAGTCCCCCACCCCCACTTTGATTAAAGTCTTCCTTACCATGCTTTGGCAAGTTAGAGAGATACAGTCCTTGCTCCCATGAAACTTACAGAAAAATGTGAAAGAATCTTTAAATTACTTTAAAGATTAATTTAAATGCACTCAGAATAATGAAGGATAGTTGGAAGTAAGGCAGACAGGGACAATAGGCCCTGCCTTAAGAGGAAACCACCCTTAAAAAAGGGAGTCCAAGGGGTGCCTGGGTGGCTCAGTGGGTTTAAAGCGTGTGCCTTCAGCTCAGGTCATGATCTTGGGGTCCTGGGATCCAGCCCCGCATCGGGCTCTCTGCTCAGCAGGGAGACTGCTTCCCCTTCTCTCTCTGCCTGCCTCTCTACCTACTCATGATATCTCTTTCTCTCTGTCAAATAAATAAATAAAATCTTTTTTAAAAAAGCCGGGGGGGGGGGGGGGAGTCCTCCACCCTTTACCACCTGATAGGTAGATGACAAAAACCTGATTGGATGACAGGCTCATGCAGGGTTAATCAGATTAAAACAGCCACCAAAAAGTGCATAAAAACCCCTAGACTTAGAAACTGGTGTCAACCCTCTCAGATCTCCTCCCTCTTTGGGAGCTTTGTACCCTTGTTCAATAAACTTTGCTTTGCTGCCCACCACTCTTTGTCTTGCCTACCTCTTCATTCTTGGAAGTAGCATGACCAAGAACCACAGGCACTAAAGGAAAAGAAATCTTTTACAAGATCATTTATTGCACAACATAAGAACCATGATCTTTGGTCTGCACATATCTACAGATGGCATTTCCCTTATCCTTATAGAGCATTCTGGAACCTAACAATTATTATCCCCCATCTCCAAAGAGCAATGGAATCCTTCATATCAATGGTAAAGCACATTCACTTCTCAATGTCCATCCAATTCAGGAATCCAACTTGTAGAAAATAGGCAGTATGGAAGCTTCATGGGGCATGATCTTTGAGAAAAGAGACCATGCCTATTCGATAGTTCCTAGCAAGAGTGAGTATTCAATAAATGTTAGTTGTTGTTACTGATGACCACCTCAGCAAAGGAGAACAGCCATAACTTGTAGGGATTCCCAGAGCAACTTTTAGGGAAGTTGTCACAACTAACATTTAGAACTTCATTAATCCTGCTAAGAAAGCAAAAAAAGAACTCTTAAATTTTTTACAGGAGTTAGGTTGTGGCACTTCACTCTAGGCCACCATTGAAATGACGGCTTTCTAGATAAGGTGGGTTATTCATTCATGGCCCTTCTTAGTCTGCTAGTCCATTAATCTGGCAGGTAAGAAGCATTTAAATGGCTTATCTTTGGTTTGCTGAAATAAAATTTCAGAATGCATTCTTCTTTCTAAGAAGACACAGTATTTTAGCATGGTTTCTTTTAGAGGAAAAGAGGGTTTCCATTGCGAAGACCAAAATTACTCTGGACTTCTATGTATTTTGCTAGTTTGACCTGAGCAGCTTGTTTCTTTAGTAGGGAAAATCGACTAGCCAAGTCCACAGCTAAACCACAGCTCAAGGAGTCTCCATTACGTTGACCTAGAAACTGTAATTCAAAGCTAGTGTTCTTTCAATTTCAAGGTATCTTTCCCTGAATCATAGGAGAAAGCTAATGACTTCAAGCTCAAATGGCAAATGCTGATGCTGATGGCTTTATATAGTCCCCTGGGAACTCTTTAATTCCATGATATTTGAAATTAATGACTTCTGTCCTAAAGAAAATTTGAAAATTTCTTTTGATTAAAGCAACTTCCTTTAAAAATTAAACTACCAAAAATAAATTCAAAATTTGATTCAGCCTTATAGAAGGCCCCTGAAGAACTGGATCTTATTTTCTAAAGGATGGGAAATAAAGAATAACTTCTAAGACACTTTTGCCTCTGACACATATACATATCTTAATTACCAGATAAAAAGTCAAGTATCTATTAATAAAGAATTAAATGAATCATGGTACAGCCTTCACAACGTATATTCCTTTAAAAAATGAGAAAAAAATTAAATAAATCTCTATGTACTGATATAGAAGAATTTTCAGGATTCATTAGGTGATCAAAGCTGATGCAGAGCAGTGCATATAGTATTCTACTTTTCATATTACCAAAAATTTAAGATAGAATATAAATTTGTATTCGTCTGACTTGTATCAAGACAAAATGGAAGGGTAAGTTAAGAATTATAGGTAATGCAGGGTGAGGGAAATGGGATAGAAAGAACAGGAGTGGAAGCAAGATTTCTCTTTGTATAATTTTTATATAGTTTAGACTTTGGAATAACATAAATGTATTAATAAGAAAATTTTTAAATCTGAATTTCCTTGTTAGCAAGACATCTATATTCATGAATCATATGTCTAAGAAACATCCAAATTGAGATAGATAAAACTGAAAAAATAGTTGATTCTGAAACTCGTTTAATGAAATTTTTCTAAGGTAGATTATATCAAGTTCTTTTTTTTTCCTTTTTCAGTTGAGAAACTGGTTAATTCTTCAGATCCAGAAATTCAGAAAGAAAATATTAGGACTCTTGATTAGCTAATATTGGAAAAATATCTGGTATCTTGTAATATAATTAAAGTTCTGTAATAAATCATCCTAAGGTTTATGAAGTGTATCACAGCAGATCTGAAATGGTTTCAAAGCAATATTGGCTGGTACTATAAGTTTAAATTCCTGTGGATTAGATCCAAAATTACCATAAAGTTGACATTCTTCCTCTGGAATTCACTGTCCATCAAAATTCTCCTTCTCTGAAAAAAAAAAAAATTCCCCTTCTCTGAACTTACTTTTGCCTTCCTGTTTAAATAAAAAACTACAGGCCACACAAACTGTGGCTATTTTTCCTCCTTACTCCTGTGCCTCCTTATGCCCTAGTCCCTAGACTTTGAATGCCACCAGAAGATAACTACTGCAAAAGTATCCCAGCTCTGGCCTCTTCCCTGAGTTCCAAGTGATTCAGTCTGATTCTTTAGCCTACATTTCTAGTTAAATATTAGAATTTCAAATTTAACTCTCCCAAAATAAAATACTTGCTTCACCACCAAATCTGCTTCTCCCCTTAAAGTCTTTTTCATCTCTATAAATGACTCTACCACCAGCTTAGCCTCAAGTCAAAAAACTAGAGGTCATCTTGTTTTTTTTTGTTTTCAATATCCACATCAAAACCATCAGCAAGTCACATAGGGCCAGGATCCATTGATAGTACCACATTCTCGCTCTAATCTCACTGTCGAAACTTAACATCTCTCCCCAGCATACTCTCAAAGTCCTTGTTCCTTTCTCACTAATGGTCTCTACTTTGCTAAGTCCAATGCTGGTGTGGTTGAAAGATTGTTGGGAGTCAGAGTATTAGAAAGAATGGAAAGATAATCAGTGAATGGGATTAAGGACAGTTTGGCGGTGACAAAGTCATAAAACTATGGGAGTGAGTAGTTCCAAAGGAGTACAAGACAGGATCATTGGATGTGAGTTCGAGTAACTGAGAAGGCAGGGTGTTGGGAGGATTACTTACAGGTATATTTCAAGTCTAGAATTAAGATGGTAATGGAGTTGGAGAGAGTTAGGCAAGAGCTAAAATTTTTGAGATAAGGGGGAGTGACTCTAGGGGTCAATAAATTGACAATGCAATATGTGGTAGTAGGGGGATATGGTCTAATGACTAGACAGTAAAAGCTTTATCTTTTTAAGAATTCAGGAGGGAGAAGTATCTGGAAACATCTATGAGGATCATCCATCTTACCTCCAGGATTTACATAGATAGATAGATAGATAGATAGATAGATAGATAGATAGATATAAAAATCCATTATTCCTCCCCATTTTTACTGTTACCATCCTAGCCTACATTGTCTCCCTTTCTCTCTCTCTCACCTGGTCCCTGCAATGAAGCTTCCTAATTGGTTTCCTTAACTCTTATTTACCAACATTTTATTTTCTGTATCTTTGATACAGTGATTTGTTTTACCTTGATGACATTCAGTAAGAAGGAAGGTACCTGATAAGGAAAACTGAATCCAAGGTTGTGACTTCCTTGATGACTAAATCAGAATTGAATGAGCTTTCTGTATTCTATTTTTTGCTTTTTTTTAAACTAATGACTTTTTTTTTCTGATTAAGCAATGTTGAGATCTCTTAGCTTCTGATCATGTCTAAGAGAGACTTGACACTCAAATGTCACAGATTTTGGATATTTTTCCTAATCTGTATTATCAATTGTTTAGTAACAATTGTTCTAATGCTTAATGCATGGACATTTTATTAAGCAAATTCATAACTTCAGACTATTTTAAGAACTGTACTCCAGAACAAAATTATATGTTCTTCATGTGTGAAACTGACAAAATATTAATATTCTAGAAATGTGTCCTATTGGAACAACTAAAAGTATACACAAAAATTAGACTATAAAGCTATTCCTAGAAACACTGTTTAGAATGTTTAAAAAAAGTGTAAGCAAACTAAGTGTTCAAAAATAGAATCACCTTACACTGTTTTAAAAAATACAGTGCCCTTGGGGCAGCTGGGTGGCTCAGTCGGTTAAGATTCTGACTCTTGATTTCAGCTCGGGTCATGATCATAGGGTCGTGAGATCAAGCCCTGCCTTGGGCTCATGCTGGACATACAACCTACTTAAGATTTTCTCTCTCTCCCTCTACCTCTACACCCTCCACTCTCTCAAAAAAAAAAAAAAAAGTACAATGCCCTACTCTACTTCTGATCAATTCAGTCAGGACTTTTGGGAGGAGAGACTCAGGTACTGCCATTTTACAAAGCTCCTCCAGGGGTTCTAATATGCAATCATCGAGTGAACTATCCAAGGTGAATTTACCCAGTTTTCTCTCTCTATACACCATCAATATGTTGAAAGGGTTCCAAATACACCTTTAGCCTAGATCACCACCCATTCTAACTCCATTCTTATCAACCCAACTGCTTGTTCAACATGCTCCTTGAGGGGCACCTGGGTTAAGCCTCTGCCTTCGGCTCAGGTCATGATCTCAGGGTCCTGGGACGGAGCCCGCATCAGGCTCCCTGCTCAGCAGGGAGCCTGCTTCCCCCCACTCCCGCCTGCCTCTCTGCCCACTTGTGATTCTCTGTCAAATAAATAAAATCTTAAAAAAAAAAAATGCTACTTGAATGTCTAACAAGCATCTCAAATTTAATGTGAACTTTTCTTTTTACTGCATTTCCATTCCATCCAACATTTAATTCTATCATCTCCAACTTCAAAATATTTCCAGAGTCCAACCAATCCTCATCAACCCCACCTCTTCTCCCAAGTCATCTTTCAGCCTGGTTTTACTGCAATAGCTTTCAACACAACTATCAGAGTGATATATTTAAAATGCAACTTAGTTTAGATCTTTCCTCTGCTCACAATCTTTTAATGGCTCTTCATTAATAATAAAAGCCAAAGTCTTTATAATGGACCTGATTGGGTCTCCCACAAGTTCTGTGATTTCACTACCTCTCCTTCCACTGTCTCTATCTTGCTGTGCCCAGCCATATTGGTCTTCCTCCTCTAATAAGCCAGGCATGTTCTGCCTTAGGGCCTTTGCTGGCCCAACACCTGAAAAGTTTTCTCAAATATCCTCCCTTCTTTTGGATTAAAATTCAAATGTCATCTTATCAATTAAGTCTTTCCCCAAATACCCTAAATAAAAATAGTATCTAACCCAATATTCTTTTTTTTAAAGATTTTTATTTATTTGACAGAGAAGAGAGAGATCACAAGTAGGCAGAGAGCAGGCAGAGAGAGAGGGGGAAGCAGGCTCCCTGCTGAGCAGGGAGCCCAATGTGCAGCTTGATCTCAGGACCCTGAGATCGTGACACAAGCCAAAGGCAGAGGTTTTAACCCACTGAGCCACCCAGGCACCCCATAACCCAATATTCTTTATACTCTTTATCCTTTTTCCTTTTCTCCAGAGTATATATTACTATCTGATATACGATACACTTGTTTATTATCTATCTTCCCCACTAGATATAATAAGTTCTGTGAGAGCAGGGATTTTGTTTTATTTATGACTATATCCCTAACCCTGAATAGTGTCTGATACACACTGGGTCTGTAATACATACCTAATGGTGAACGGTGGGGAAGAGTAAAGGGAGAAGGAGAAAGGAATCTTAAGCAGGCACCACACCCAGCATGGAGTGGGGCTCGATCTCCCAATCCTGAGATCATGACCTGAGCCAAAATCAAGAGTTGGACACTTAACTGATTGAGCCACCCTGGTGCCCCTAAACATCCATTTTTAATTTACAAGCAAATTGGACCTTTACAGTGTGCTAATTGACATCAAAAGGTCTGACATGACAGGGTTTGACAGGTTAGCATTGGGGCTATTCACTATATACAATTATATACACATATGTGTATATATATATATATATATATGTTTCTATGTGAGCATATGTATATATGTATGTATATGTGTATACACCATATACAACCAGTTGCCCCATTACCGAACAATCTAGTTTAGGAACTACAAGGAATTAAGTGATCTAAACCTCACAATTTTTTCTTCCCAGAGTACCGTCATCAATCCTGTAGTCCTAACATCTTCATTACAAGAGCCATGAGCATCTTCTTTCATACCCCCTGAAAAATATTTTAATTGGCATCACTTGCCCTATACATTCAACACTAATTAGATGAAAGGCTGAAAGGGGCTCCTGGGTGGCTCAATCAGTTCCAAGTCTTGGGTTCAGCTCAGGTCATCTCAGGATCCTGAGATCTAGCCCTGCCACAGGCTTCCTGATCAGCACATGCTTGAAATTCTTTCCCTCTCCTTTCCCTTCTGCTCCCTGCACCAACACATGTATGCATGCACATGCACATGCCTCCTCTCTCTCTCAAATAAATAAATTTTTCTTTCAAAAAAAGGCTAAAACTGGGGCACCTGGGTGGCTCAGTGGGTTAAGCCTCTGCCTTTGGCTTGGGTCATGATCTCAGGGTCCTGGGATCGAGCCCCACATTGGGCTCTCTGCTCAACGGGGAGCCTGCTTCCCCCTCTCCCTCTGCCTGCCTATCTGCCTACTTGTGATCTCTCTCTCATTCTCTGTCAAATAAATAAATAAAATCCTTAAAAAAAAAAAAAAAGGCTAAAACCAAAACTGAACTGACTAAATCATACATACAAGGGCTGTCTAAAAAGTAATGGATTGATTACAGGGTTTGTATTGTGTTAGTTCTGAACAGTATAAAGGGCCTTAAAACTGTTACAGTTCATATACTTCCTCCCTAGTCCTTATCCACCTCCTCCCCACCTCAACCTCTCACAATTACATAAGTACACCAAATTTTTAAAAGGAACTGAATAACAATATAAGCCTGGCAGAAATCTGAAATCACTCCAGCTTCAAACTTTAAATCATTTGCCTAGAGAGAACAGCCCTCAGATGACTGTGACTCAGCATTTTATGGTGCCTGAGACATGAAATGAGATAAAGGTCTTGTTCACTTCATGGCATTAGCTAAATATGGAGCTAAAATGAAACAGCTACCTTAAAAACACAAACTCAGTGGCTGAAATGTTAGTGCTCACATGTGATGGCTGGGAGGAGGGTATATGCCAGTTGAAACACACAGAACTGTTCTGAAATAACTTGTTGACTTATAAAATTAGCAAATAACAATACTGATCAAAATTAACACTCAGAAATGGAGTAAATATTATAAATAAACAAAAACAAAATTAAAATGTGAACTATGTTGCTGGTTTAGAGACAGGTAAAAAATAACTTAGAGCTAAGGAGAGAATTTACCCAACTATTCTTCGCTAAAGTATCTAAAATTGAACCAAGTGTGGACTTTTTTCCTCTTGTAAAAAGAAAAAAAGAAAAAAAAAGTTGAGTAAAACTGAAACAAACAGAAAAGCCCAGATCTTTTTGACTCTTTATGAGCAGAAAGAAAGATAAAATAAGGTAAACTACAAAAGGATGCAATAAAGACCGTTTTCAGCTCATATTCTCATGTGGAGCAGGAACTCATAAATGAGAAAGAAAGTATGGTAACTGGCAAGCAGGGAGATCTAGAGAGGTAAGATCATGAAAAATGACTGAGGGGCATTCCACATAGGCAATGGAGGAAGCTGGGGAATCCCTCTCAGGAAACCAGGTACTTAAATGAATAAAAACAGTGAATAGACATATGGAAAGAGCCTATAGGCAAATGGGCAAAAAGCAATTGGTAATATTTGGCTTTAGATCCTGTTCCAAGTATGTTATTAACTCTTTCAATTCTCAAAACAAGCCAATGACATAAATACTATTAAACCTAACTTTACATGTGGGGATTTGGCCTCAGAAAAATTAAGTAACTTGCTCAAGGTCAAATTGTTAATAAATGGCAGATCCAGGCTACCAACCCACATGATCTAACTCCACCACAACTTTATACTGCTTTTTATGAATGTCTCAAAATGTGAAAAGGAAGTGAGGAAACTTGAAATTACTGAGGCCTTTACTGCATTCAAAACCAGACCTTATGGGGTACAGAAGAATGAATTTCCCCTAAGTAATCTACAGTCTATTAATGGGAGCTCAGACTCACACCAAAATACTATTCAAATTTCACATCAGACACAACTAGGAGAGGCACAACTAGGGTGGTGGAAACTCAAATGAGAAAAGTGGTGTTCACCAGGCTGTGGAATCAAATAAGACTTCACTGAAAGAGCAGCATTTTGGATAGGATTTGAAGAAAAAGGAAGAGGTAGGTGGAAGGAGTACTATGCCTCCCCATCAATTACTTCCCAAGGTTTTCGGGATAAATTTCAAACTCCTTGGCAGGGTACTCAAGGTCTCCCACAACTATGGCTGGAGGAATGCCAAGGAAGAGAGATTATTCTGAGGTGATTATGCTGGAGTCTTCACTACCAGTTCGCGTTCCAAAGGATCAGAACATCTTATTTTTGTGTCTCCATAAACCGTTAGGGAGTTGAAGGCAGGCACTATGGCTTCTTCTCTTGTAATTCTCCCCTCCCCCAGTCTAGGTGACTGTACATCACAGCACGTGGTGGCTGCACTGCAAACATTTTCTGAAAAGAACATAAATCAATGGGCATCAATCACCAAGTAACTGTGTGTCCAGCCAGGCTGCCTTATAACCTCTAGAACTCTGGCGTTGGCTAATTTTAAAGCTATCAAGCTAGAGACTTAAGCACGGGATTCAGACGCAACGAGTAGGCCTTAATTTGGACCCGGATGCCACAAACCAATTTTGAAAGGTCATTAAGGCAATTGTGAAAATCCAAACATGTACAAGGAATTAAATGAAAGACTTAATTTAATTAAATGTGATTATGCCTTAAAAAGTCATGTCAGGTATATACACTTATGAATAAAATGATTTCCCTTAAAACACTGGAGATTAGGGAGTATGGGCGGGAGGACATAAATGAAACAAAATCGGTAAAACGTAGCTAACTGTTGTACTCGGCGGTGCAACATACTACTTTTGGTGAATGTTTAAAAATTCCTTAATACAAAACACACACGACAGAGACACAAAGACAGACACACACACACACTCCGGTGCTGTTTTTCATCTTAAACCCCGAGGGAACCAGACGCAGAGGGTCCACCTGCGGCATCTCGGATTCGGCAGACGACCTCTGCGGAGCCTCCCGTGCAGGCCAGGCCTAGTTTTCTTGCCCGCCGGACGCGAAGCTGACCGAGGGGGTAGCCTCTTCATCCCCCTCAGCACTGTCCATAAACGCCTTCGCAGAGAGCTGAAATTCTTGGAAAGCGCGGGTCACAGTTGTTTCAGTTTCTACGCTGGACCCCGTCCGGTTGACTGGACCCTGAGGAAAAGTCAACCTACCACCAGGTCACTCTCCATCACGACCCCCAACGGCCTGGGCCAAGGGCCTGGAGGCGGACTCCGCGCAGCAACGTCACGGCGCGCCGTGCGCCGGGTCAAAGTTCAGCCCCGCCCCTCTTCCCCTCGCTGTCTTCCTCGGCCTGCGCTGCCGCCGACGCCGCTGTGGGCCTGGCTGCGCTCCGTCCGCTCCGTCGCCTTCTTCCCTAAGCGCTGCCCGGCCGGCCGCCATGGCAAACGTGGCCGACACCAAGCTGTACGACATCCTGGGCGTCCCGCCCGGCGCCAGCGAGAACGAGCTGAAGAAGGTAGTGGGGAACGGGACGACCGGGCAAGGTGTGAGGGGCGCGGGCCTGCTCGGCTGAGGCGGCCAGGCCGCGCTACGGGGCTGCCCACGAGCCGGCGCCGGACGCGGCGGGCTCCGGCTGGGGGGCGGCAGCGGCAGCGATACCGGCCTCGGCTGACCTTGGGCCGTCGGCCCCGCCCGCCCTCAAATGCAGCAAATAAAACCCACCCCTGCGCAAACACGACGGGAACGCTTCCTTCCTCCCTCCCTCGGCAGGCGCCGGAGGCCGGGCGCTCCCGGGAGGCTGCAGCCTGCGCGGCCCTCCCCGCGCGGAGGTCATCACCCTGGAAAAACAGGTTGGACAGAGGCGGAGAGCGCATCCCGGCCTCGGGGGAGAAGTTGTACACCCCGCGGTCGTCGGCTTCGGAGCCGAGTCCGGCCTGGGTCTAGGGCCTGGCGGGAGGGTTGAGGCCGCCCCGGCCGGTGCCTCCGGGCAGTTGGGGATGTTTCCTGGGTGCCGCAACCTCAGGAGCACCTCCCTCTCTTCCTCCTTCGCCCACTGACCCGTGGGTCTGTTTGGGTGTATTGTTCTGCGGGCAGGTAACCTAGTTGTTCTGTACCCGCTTCAGGAGTAAGCCGTGGGTCCCAGCCAAACACCTGAGTGTACACTAAAAATAAATATAAGACCTTACTGTTCTCTGCAGTGCTGCGAATCTTTGATCTCAGGATTTCAAAGCACTTGCGGCATTTGATTGAGCCCTACACAGTCTTCCTCGAGCTTAAAGTATCCAGATTTGTAAGGTTAGAAAAAAATGAGACTGCTCCTTAGACATTGGGACGGGTAGAGTTGAGAGTAAAATGGACTTCCTGTTACCTTACCGGAAATTGTACTCTGTATTATATAATTCATGTGCCTGTGAATAAAGACTTAAGTGCTGTGTATTCTAGCCACCTAAATGTATGCAACTTCACGAAGACTGAAGTCACTCCAGTTAACTAATACCCTAATTAATCCGCCTCATAAAAAAATACAAGGAGCTTCTCTTGGCTTTTTCCTGATATTTCAACTAGAGCACAGGCAGGATCCATCCTGAGCAGAGGCTCTTACCTTAGCTTAATTTTTAGTTAAAATGTTTCGCAGTTTTAACAAACTTAACGATCTTTTCTTTAGCGTTCATTGGAGTCTTCTTGGTCTGGTTACTGACCACCAAAGACGTTTGACAGGAGTGAAAATACGGAATTTTCCGATATTTTGTTTTTGGTTAGTGAGTGAACAGTATTGAGGTGGATAAATTAGTAAACAATATTGAGATTTTCTTGGCTTATGAATCCAGATTGTCAATCTCAATAGAAAAAAAAGATATTTTTGGAAGATTGTGGTTTTAACACATTGCTTCTCAGAAAAATTGATATTTAGTACTCATAAATCTTTAAATCAGATTTTGTATGTAACCTTTTTTTAAAATTTTCTTTTGTATTGAAGGCATACAGAAAGTTAGCCAAGGAATACCATCCTGATAAGAATCCAAATGCTGGTGACAAAGTAAGTTACTTGAGACTTTTCCCTGTGAGGTTTCAGTTTTAAATTGCCCTGCTTGGAAAAAGGAATGTCGTAAAGAAAAGTCCCATCTGGTTAAAGCCTGTCCCTTCAGCTCAGGTCATGATCTTGGGATCCTGGGATCAAGCCCTGCATGGGGGGCGGGGAGTGGTCTCTGCTCAGCAGGGAGCCTGCTTCCCCCCTCTCTGCCTGCCTCTCTACCTATTTGTGATCTCGCTCTCTCTGTCAAATAAATAAATAAAATCTTTAAAAAAAATTTAAAAAGTCCCATCTGTTGCCATAGAGCCAAATTTTTATATGAAGAGTATTTTGGTTTTGTAATGGGAATGCTAACATTCCGGACAGTGGTAGGTGGGAGATAAGACCAGAATCAAACCAAAGGTAATTTATAGCTTTTGTTAAAATAATTGGGTTCCAGGTTCTTGTAGCCTTTCCCCCACCTCCCTACTTGAAATTCTAATTGTTTTCCTTGCTGCTTTTTTTTTTATAATAGTTCAAAGAAATCAGTTTTGCATATGAAGTACTGTCAAATCCTGAGAAGCGTGAATTATATGACAGATATGGAGAACAAGGTCTTCGGGAAGGTAGCGGTGGAGGTGGTGGCATGGATGATATTTTCTCTCACATTTTTGGTGGGGGATTGTTCGGCTTCATGGGCAATCAGAGTAGAAGTCGAAATGGCAGAAGAAGAGGAGAAGACATGATGCATCCACTTAAGTGAATATCTTTTTTTCTTTTTAAAAAATATTAAGTACTAATTTTTCAAGTAGTAATGCTCAGTAAAGCTAAAGGTATCAAAAATGTTCTATCTTTTGTCAGAAAAAAATCCACCATTTCCTTACTGTCCTCATTGGATGACTAAATTGAATTTGATAACCTGGGTGTTTGTATTTTGTTACAGATCTTAGAGGGTGGTTGATGTTTCTACTGAGGAGGCAGATGGTTTTGTTATATTGGTCTGAAACCAGTTGTTACTATATAATTTAAAATTTCAATTATGAAGATTATTTTCTTTTTAAGTATTTAAATCTTCCAAGTTACTTTTTATTTAAAAACTTACAAAGTGATTGACTCTGACTAGTTTGTTTACATGCTACAGTCACTCATTACTTGATCCTCAGTGTGAACTCTCCTAAATTGGTTTCCATGGAGCTTGCTGGCTTCTAGCCTGACGTTAACCTGCCAACATATGAATGGTGTCTGACCTTGATCTTAGACTGTGAACCCTTGAGCCCTCTACAGTATGAAAATAGCTATTTTACTTTGCAAAGTTTGTGAGGTGTTTCATCCTCTTTTCGTGAGCCAATAATGGTTTTACTAGCAAATACCAGAGACTTTAAAGTGTTTATTTAAAATATTTCATATTACCTAATTTATATATTTGAGTAGATTAGAGGAAGTATAAACTTCTACATTGTTTGAATCTCATTCTTAAATTAATTTGTATTTTAAAAGAATTTATCCTCAGAAATAAATTATCAGTTGGATATTATTCCAAGTACAGGGTGGTTAGTTCTTTTTTTCTTTGATACAGAAGTGATTTTCTTTGATTTTTTTCTTTGATACAGAAGTGATTTAAGAAGTAAATAAGATCAAGAGAGTACTTGCTGTGCCTTAATAAATTCTTAATATTCATCTTAAAATTTTTTTCAATGTATACAGTAGATGCCGTTTTCTTTTAACAGTATTAAAATTTACCTATTGTTACAAGATTTCATTTTGGGTGGCTTTATAATATTCCATTCCATGGTTTATTTAAGCATTCACTTTTCTAGAAGATGTTACCAGTTTTTTTCTGTAATAAATAGCTGCTTTGAGTTTTTTTGTTTGTTTGTTTGTTTTTTAGTACCTTTATATACAGCTTTGTCTTTTCTTGGGAGAGATTCCCAGGCAGGCATCAGTGTTTTGAGGCTGATAGATACAACTAAATTGCCTTGTAAAGGATTGTGCCAGTTTAGCATCATTGGTGGAGAGTTGCCAGCATGGCCAGACCATTACCAACATTTTTCCTTCATTGGCCATGTTTATTGAAGTGCATGTTTTTCTGGCCTCTTAGGTAGTGGTTTTGCATACTACGTGTAATTTAATATGTAAGGAGGAAAAGATCTACCAATTTGTTTTCTGTAGATGATTTGGTTAAAGATTGTTATGAGTATAAAAGATGCAGCCAATTGCTTTCGTCTGATTAAGCTGTAGCTATCTCATTATTTGGAAGTGTTGGTAATGTTTTGTCCGTAAGTGTTTCATTCTTATACTGCTTGGAACATACAAATTTTAGCATGAGGTGATGATTTTGGGAAAGTTTGAATACCACAAAATAAATAGTATAGGTGTTTTCTTTACTGCTAAAGGAGATTTAAAAACACAATGAGAAGAGTAAAATCACATTAATAGCATTGCTTTCAGATCCTAAATGAATAGTATTTTTGAGACTTGATATACATAGATTCTTTTGAGGTTAGTTTGGAAATGAGTGGTCCTATAATTCAAATATGCTATATAAAGGCAAACTGGATTTTATCAGTTATGTATTTTAAATAGGCTTTTAAACTGTTCTTTTTTTATCATAGGCTCCTTTGGAAATTTGGTAAAAGTTGTTCAAATGTATAATTTTGATTATAAGTCAGTGGGTCCTTAAGACCTCTTAAACTTCTAGGCTCTCTGTTGTAAACTTATTCTTTTCCTCCTCTTTGTCACGCTGTTGATAAAGTCACTTTTGTTTTGTTTTGTTTTTGAGACATAGGCAAGCTAAGTTGCATATAACTCCTATAAGTTGTAATATAACTTTGTCATTTTTCTAAAAATTGTTGTTGGGGGGAGTAGAGCCTTTAATAGAGCATGGACTCTGGAGCCATGCTGCCTATGTGATCAAGTAAGGCAGGTTAACCTCTGCTCAGTTTTGTCTTGTAAAATGAGGATAATAATTCTGCCTCATTCAGAGGGTTGCATTAGATGGAGGCTCCTGCATGAGGCCAGAAGGTTGCAATACTTGAGTTTAGAAGTTATCACTTCTATCAGAAAACACAGCAGAGCAAATTGTTGGCCTGATCCTGTAGGTTTGTGGTTTTGAGCACTGTATATACTGTCCATAACCATAAAATTCTTCTGCTAATTTGAGCCACAAAATAAAACTTCCGTCAGTTGACTTATTGTAAGATGATTTTGAATTCTTTAAAAGGTTATAGTAGAATTTGCTGTTTGAACTGTCATTTATATCTTGTATTTAGGAGAATTTGGCAAAATTTGATTGGACCTAATTCTTTTCTCTCCAGAGTGTCTTTAGAAGATCTGTATAATGGCAAGACAACCAAACTACAACTTAGCAAGAATGTACTCTGTAGTGCATGCAGTGGGTAAGTATGTGTTCAGGTTTATGAAATAAATTTCCGTCTGTTCTTTCAGTGGCACATTTAGTCCATACCAGTAAAATTGTTCATGATTTAAACTACCCAACACAGAACATTTTCTGATACATTTGCAAGTTTAAATACTAGTCATTGGAAGTTGAAGGTGAAAGCATATTTCCTGTTTGTCATGGCCAATGGAATGGTCTGTGGGCAAGAATCTAATTTCTATTTTTGCTTGCTTTAGCCAAGGCGGAAAGTCTGGAGCTGTTCAGAAGTGTAGTGCTTGTCGGGGTCGAGGTGTACGCATCATGATCAGACAGCTGGCTCCAGGAATGGTACAACAGATGCAGTCTGTGTGTTCTGACTGTAATGGAGAGGGTATGCATGCCAGTACTTCTGCTTTTATGTTGAAATGGATTGGAAATGCAGGAATTGGAGAGGCTTATAATTTTTCTTTTTTTAACATGTGTTTGTATTCATCTTATTAAACATAGAGTTCTAAAAGACAAATGTGAAATTAATTATTCTATTATGCATAGGCCGAATGAACACAAATAGTAAATTTGTATTACATTTAGTGAAATGTTAGTCTTCTTTAGTTTTGAAAGAATGGGCAAAGTTTTTTGTCCCTTTATGTTTTTAAAGGTTATATCTGATAAAGAGGGAGACAGCAAATTGTTTAGTTATCATTCTCATAAGTGGAGGATTTTACTGTAAGCTTTAGGTAGTTTTTAAGGATAGAAATGGGGATTGAAGCTCTTGTCACAGAAGTAAATACTTCAGGGTTTGAATGGCTTTGAAATACTTAGGCTCGGAGTGATTTCTGAAACTACTACTCACCTGTCTCCTTGTAGTGGTTTTATAGCCGTAGACAATATATAACCAAATGGGCATAACTGACTTCCAGTTAAACATTTCTTAGAAAAACAGGGGCATACCCAATTTGGCCTGTGGGTTTTAGTTTGCCAGACCTTTAGTTTGCTAGTTTTGTTCTAGCTCAGTGATATCTAACAAAATTTTTCTAAGTGATGGAAGTGTTCTGTATATGCAATGTCAAGTATGGTCACCACTAGCCACCTGAGACTATTCAGTATGTGAAATGTAGCTAGTGTGACTGAGCAACTGAATTTTTTATTTTAATTAATTTAAACTTTAAATAGCCACAGATGGCTGATGGCTACCATTGGGCAGCACAGTTCTAGAGCATCTTTTTCCAAATTGCTCTAGGAAGTGGTGAAATAATGGAGAAACTGCATATTATATTCCCCTCCTGGAAAGTCTCGGTGCACTTCACCTTATTAAAGCCTCTAATGGTTCCTGCTACCAAGAAACCGAAGTTTACTGAAATCTTTACCCATGTACCATTACAAGGAACTGGTGTTTTACAGAACATACTTTTTAAAAGTAGTATTCTAGAAATAGTCCCTAAAGTCGTTAATTATACATGTTACCTAAGCATTGAAGTGCGCCAATAATCAGCCAGTAGAAATCAATGCTATTTTTCACAATGTACTGTGTAGAGCTTCAGTTTTACTTTATTATACCACTAATTAAATGTTTCAGAAGAACACAAAAAGAAGCTGTGTTGTCCAAATACGGTATGGGGGTACTCAGTGTCAGCTAAAATTTAGCTATTTTTTATTGATTGGAAATATCTCAGTGATAGTGTACCTAAATAAAAGGAAGATCTGTAATAGGACTGAGCAGGGGTTAGTCTAGGAAATAAATAAAATCCCCTACCCACTATTCAAGGTAATAATGAGCCATAAAAGATTAAGTTTTTATTTGAGTTGTCTTTGTCAGCAGAGTTAGACTTACATGAGACTAAGACTGAAGACAAAAAATGAAGTAGCACTTTTAGAAGCTTCAGCATCTGACTACCCATTTTGTTTCCTTGATCCTTAGACTTTGTTTTAACTTTAGGAAGTATAGTCAGGAGTCAAGAAAGTATTGTTTAAGATACATTACGTTTCTCAGACATTTCTTCTCTGAAATGGAACCAGGTAGCTGGGTCCTTCAGGTAACCTGTAGTAAGATGTGAGTTTCTGTTATTAAGAATGATAATTTAAACAAAACTTTACATTAGCAATTAAATCTAAAACATTTATTTAATGAATAAAAACATTATCTAGATGTATCTTAAGAGTGCAATGTAGTACTCTTGCTGGGAATTTGAATGTTCTCTCTTTCTAGGAGAGGTAATTAATGAAAAGGACCGCTGTAAAAAATGTGAAGGGAAGAAGGTGATTAAAGAAGTCAAGATTCTTGAAGTCCACGTAGACAAAGGCATGAAACATGGACAGAGAATTACATTCACTGGGGAAGCAGATCAGGCCCCAGGAGTGGAACCAGGAGACATTGTTCTTTTGCTACAAGAGAAGGAACATGAGGTAATTTCCTTTTTGTTTGTTTGATTTTTGTTTTATTCAGAATTGGGTCTCGTGGTCAAGATACAGGTTAGATCGTTTTGGGTTCTCTGGCACAACATTGAACATAGATGAAGTTAAGTGGTTGGGCTAAGTTTATAAGAACTGACTGTTCAGTAGACCAACAAGGCAGGTGCAGTCAGAAGCACTGAAAAGGAGTCAGTTTTAGTTCCAGCTCAGCCATTGATAAGCACTCTAATCTTAGGTAATCCTGTTATCTCTATATCCCAGTTTCCTTGTTTATGAAAATAAGGGCATTGGACCAGATGATCTAAGGCAGCTCATTTTTCATTGTGAAACTCCTTTGATGGGTGGTGAGTGGTGGATAGGACTTCAGTCTTCAGCGCTGCTCTCTTGATTTGTTTTACATCCTGGGTTAACCATGTGAGCTTTTCTTAAAGGGTTCTGCAGTTTAAAAAAAATTTGTTTTGGGGGTGTCCAGGTGGCTCAGTTGGTTAAGCATCTGCCTTCAGCTCACGTCATAATCTTGGGGTCCTGGGATCAAGCCCACATCAGGCTTCCTGCTCAGATGGGAGTCTGCTTCTCCCTTCTACCTCTGCCCCTCCCCCCTGCTCCTGCTTGTGCTCTCATGTGCGTGTTCTCTCTCTCTCTCTCAAATAAATAAAATGTTAAAATTATCTTGGATACATATTGTATATTATGTACAAGGCATAATTAACTGGTCCAACGATGTGGTCTAGTGTATATTTTTTTGATTATACCATTGCACATTTTTTTTAAGATTTTGTCTATTTATTTGACAGAGCAAGAGAGCACAAGAAGGGGAACAGCAAAGGGAGAGGGAGAAGCAGGTTCCCCGCCAAGCAGGGAGCCCAATGCAAATACTGTGGACGTTTATTCTTGAAGACAGTGTCTGGAGCTATTCAGGAAACCTCTTTAGTAATCACTCATATTCTTGACTGTAGAAGCTTTTCACAGGGTTTTAGCATCATACTTGATCACATTGCCTTAAGTTTGTCTAAAGGTCATTACATCACAAATTAACCACCTTTTTAGTTTGTACTAAAATTTTTTTCTCATTTGATGGTGATTTCTGCAAATAAAGTAAATTTTGAAAATCACTTAAAGAGTGTAATAGAGAGTAAAGCCATATTGAAGTTCTGGGAATTCGGTTAGATTAATCCCCTAACTAGATTGTGGCTTGCTTTCCTATGCTAGCCTTTCTCAGGATAAATTTCTTACCTCAGCAAAGCTATAAATTAGTATATATATCTAGGCCCTTTGTGGATATTGCCAAACCTACAAATAGCAAGGACTTCTAGCTTGGTAAAAAACAGTAATTCCTAGAATTCTGCCTTAGGGTCTTATAGGTTGAGATATTTGTAAATCCCCCCACCCCAAGATTTATGGCAGAGGGAGCGAGAGACTCCCAGGCAAACTCCATGGTCAGTACAGAGCCCAACATGGGGCTCAGTCTCACAACCCTGAGATCAGGACCTGAGCCAAAAGAAAGCAAGAGTCTGATGCTCGACTGATTGAGCCACCCAGATGCTCTGAACATGTCAACCTTCTAAGAAAATTTGGCTAGTCTCAACTCATTAATAAAAAAGCTTGTAGTTACTTTGGGGCTTTTTTTTCCCCCCCACTCCCAACAGTTGTGCTGAAGGAGTTGTCAGGCCATGAGATTAGGGTGGGTGCTATAGCTGAAACATAGAAATCTTCCAATCAAAAAACATTCCAGATTTGAGAGTGCTTTATGTCATGTGTATTCATCTTCCAGCACAGGTATATGTCTGTTTTGGTGATAATGGCTACACTTGTACGTTTGTACAGCAAAGAACCACGGTATCTGGTGATGTTAGTCCCTTCTTTATACTCTGTTTTCCAGAAATAATTATTATCGCTTTAAGTCTTTTACGGTCTTTTACTGTAGGTCCTCCTTATTAACCTAGTTTTTCAAAAATTCCCTGAATTCCTTATTTATTCTTTGTTCAAATTTTAGCATCAAATTTTTTAGCCTACTCACCCCTCCACCAGTTCCCTGCCTGCCAAAACAACACTGATATCATCTTCAGTTGGAATCACTTTAAGTTGAGCTCACTTCTAAGAACATGGTGCCTCTTGTTCCTTACTTCTGATGTAGCTTTAACCAAAGGTTATTTGGTTATAGATGGTTCTTGGAATAATAATGTTACAAGATGTTCAGAAACACTAGCATTTTACAGTTAGAAAACATTAAAACATCCTGTCTTGGGGTGTCTGGGTGGCTCAGGTTAAGCGTCTGCCTTCGGTTCATCAGGGTCCTGGGATTGAGCCCCACGTTGAGCTCCCTGGTTGGCGGGGAGTCTGCTTCTCCCTCTCCCACTCCTTCTGCTCTTTGTTCCTTTTCTTTATGTGTCTCTCTGTCAAATAAATAAAATCTTTTTTAAAAAAATCGTGTGTTAAAGAATCCTTACTGGATTTAATTTTTCCACCCACTATGAGAAACACTTGAGTAAATGCACATAGATAATATACATTCTGTGTTTCCCAACTTCAGCATACATTAGAATCACCTGGTGTTAAAACTACAGATTGAGGGGATGGGGCTGGGAGGGATGGGATGGCTGGGTGATAGACATTGGAGAGGGTATGTGCTATGGTGAGTGCTATGAATTGTGTAAGACTGATGAATCACAGACCTGTACCCCTGAAACAAATAATACATCATATGTTAATTTGAAAAAAACACTACAGATTTCTGGGCCCTACCTCCATGGTTTCTGATGCAGTAGGTGTGGAGTGTTGCCCAAGAATGTGCATTCCTAACAAGTTTCTTGTTGCTGCTGAGGTCCAGGATCACTGATGAAGATAATGGTTTGATATTAACTTTCCTTCATGGGTAAATTTAAATTATCCATTTAGAAAAAGAGGGTATCTTTCAGATTTTCACTTTTCCCTAACTGAACTGGTCAGGATTTTTCTTTTTCTTTTTAAAATTTTTTATTATTTAAATTGAATTTAGTTAACATAAAGTATATTATTAGTTTCAAGGGTAGAATTCAGTGATTCATCACTTGCATATAGCACCCAGTGCTCAGTGTAATGAGTGCCCTCTTTAATGCCCATCACCCAATTATCCCATCTCCCCTCCAGCAGTCCTCAGTTTATTCCCTATTGTTGAGTCTCTGATGGTTTGCCTCCCTCTCTATTTTCTTCTTATTTTTCCTTCCCTTCCCCTATGTTCATCTGTTTTGTTCTTTGGAGGGGAGACTATTTTGTATTAAAAAAATTTAGGTGAGACCTTTCACTGCAATTTTGTTTCATCTTAACTTTCAAAAGCTAAGTACAGATATTTGTAAATTCTAATAAGGAAAAATTGTAAGTCAGGTATGTGTGAAATTGGATGTATTTTTCCTACATATTGAAAGCTCAGAAACATATTTGATGTTTATTGAATTATCTTTGTATTACTTAGGCCATAGGCTAATAGTATAATTAGTCACTGTTAGCACTGCTGTTTGATTCATACTCATCTAAGCAAATTTTGAATTTTAGGTAAGGTAAAACTTGTATAAAGCATGATAGTGAGCCCATTTAGTGGCCGAGCATTACTAATTAACCTTTTTATATTGAACTTGGGCGTTCCCCTTCCCCTGTTATGATCATGTCTAGGGAGCACTCCCAAAGTGAATCTGTTCTACAGAATCCCCCTGGACTGTCTACACCTCGTTTTGCTTAGAGGCAGGGTTAGTAAATAAGCCACAATTGCAGAATATCCCTGGTTCTGGTTTTTGGAGCCTGCACTATGCTTTATGAGCCAGTTTTCTCAATTCCAGTGCTTTTCTTTTCTTTCTTTTTTTTTAAGATTTTATTTATTTGAGGGGCACCTGGGTGGCTCAGTGGGTTAAAGCCTCTGCCTTCGGCTCAGGTCATGATCTCGGGGTCCTGGGATCGAGCCCCGTGTCAGGCTCTCTGCTCAGCAGGGAGCCTGCTTCTCCCTCCCTCTGCCTGCCTGAGGTCTCGTGCTCTCCCTCTCTTCTCTGTCAAGTAAGTAAATAAAATCTTTAAAAAAAAAAAATTATTTGAGAGAGAAAGGAGCCCAGTGGAGGGTAGGGGGAGGTGTGGGCAGAGGAGAAGAAACAGGCTCTTTGCCAAGCAGGGAGCCCAACTTAGCATTTGATCCCAGGACTCTGGGATCAGGACCCATGCTGAGGGCAGATGCTTAACTGACTGAGCCACCCAGGTGCCCCTCCAATGCTTTTCTGATAGATGTTTCTAGCATATTATATGAGAATAACTAGGTTTCCTTATATAAATTTATGGAATTAGGGATGATGACAGTTTGGCTTTTACAGTGAATGGTAGAATGAAGGTTTTGAAATTGTTTCAAGGAACACAGTACAACAGGTATGGCTTCATAATTTTTTAATCTGTTTTGTGTGCTTTGTAGGTGTTCCAGAGAGATGGAAATGATTTGCACATGACATATAAGATAGGACTTGTTGAAGCTCTATGTGGATTTCAGTTCACATTTAAGCACCTTGATGGACGTCAGATTGTGGTGAAATACCCCCCTGGAAAAGTAATTGAACCAGGTACATCTTGATTTTTGTCTGATCCAGGATTCCATGTGGGGTTTTTTTGCAGTTTGTAATCTTTTATAGTAAGTGACTTTTAAAAAAATTATTGAGCAGCTTTCTTCTTGGGTAAACATCTAATAGTTTTCTTTTTACTTAAATAATAGGTTGTGTCCGTGTAGTTCGAGGGGAAGGAATGCCACAGTATCGTAATCCCTTTGAAAAAGGTGATCTTTACATAAAGTTTGATGTGCAGTTTCCTGAAAACAACTGGATCAACCCAGACAAGCTTTCTGTAAGTATTCCTCTCTATATAAGCAACAAATTACTTAAAGTTTAATAATGAGGTGTTCCTTTGTCACCTTCGATTTGTTTGCGGTGCCAAGATTAGAACACGTAATTTATAAAATTTTGGTCTTTTAACATTTGAATGATTGTTGGGCATCCCTGGTGATTATTAAAGGCAAGGCTTGGGTCACCTAGGTGACTCAGTCAGTTAAGCATCCAGCTCTGTTTCAGCCCAGGTCATGATTTCAGGGTGGTGAGATGAAGCCACCCCTTGTCAGGTCCCTTGCTGGATGTGGAACCTACTTAAAATTCTCTCTTTCTCTCTCTCTTTAAAAAAAAAAAAAAAGGTATTGCTGGTGTAAATGTTGATGGTGCCAAGCAGGGAATAGTAAAGAATTAAAGCAGACTGGATGCAAGTGTGTGGGAGGATTGGGACACCCTGGACACCAGATCCATCACCTGAAGAGGCAGCCTCCCAGCTTAGCATTAGTTGTTCCATGCAAGAAGGCGGGTCTTGGGGCGCCCGGGTGGCTCAGTTGGTTGGGCGACTGCCTTCGGCTCGGGTCATGATCCCGGAGTCCCGGGATCGAGTCCCATATCGGACTCCCAGCTCTGCGGGAAGTCTGCTTCTCCCTCTGACCTTCTCTCCTCTCATTCTCAGTCTCTCTCTCTAATAAATAAATAAATAATCTTTAAAAAAAAAAAAGAAGGCGTGTCTTGGATAAAATTTTCCAGTGTTTAAATGTTGGCAACTAATTCTGGTTTTTTATTTTCTTTTTCTTTTTTTTTTTTAATTATTTATTTGACAGAGAGAGGGAGGGAGAGAGGAAGAGAGCAAGTGCAAGCAGGAGGGGTGGTAGGGAAGAAGCAGGCTCCCCGCTCATCAAGGAGCCCGATGTGGGGCTAGATCCCAGGACCTGGAATCATGACCTGAGCCGAAAGCAGCCGCTTAACCAACTGAGCCACCCAGGCGCCCCTGGTTTTTTGTTTTCTAAGCAATAGTTCGGATGTACAAAAGACGTCTGCAGATTTGACCTGTGGGTCATCAGTTGGTCATCTATGGCTTAAAGTACACTAGATTTATTTATTTTAACTCTCAAAGAAGCATATATTTTGGATTGTATCCAGAGGGAAGGTCAAGATAGCTCCCAAACTAACCTTTTTGTTTTGTTTTGATTTTCGTGAAGGAACTAGAAGATCTTCTGCCATCCAGACCAGAAGTTCCAAACATAATTGGAGAGACAGAGGAGGTAGAGCTTCAAGAATTTGATAGCACTCGGGGCTCAGGAGGTGGTCAGAGGCGTGAAGCCTATAATGATAGCTCTGATGAAGAAAGCAGCAGCCATCATGGACCAGGAGTGCAATGTGCCCATCAGTAAACTCTGCAAACAAATTGCACAGGTGGATTTTCTTTCCACATTTGCCCTGTTTGCTTTCAGCGATCCAGCTGGAGTGTCTGGTCAGCCCAGATGAACTGATGGACATCTGTTGGTCTATGTGTAACTTTTAAAATTGGTATAGTATCTACAGAGTGTATAATTTAAACTAACCACAAAGCTTTACATCTTCATTTTGACTGTTCTGTAGCAGAATAAAGCACTTGAAAGGAAACAAGACTCCCTTTCACACATGGGTTATAAGTTTCAGTCCTGGTATCTGTGCTTGATTTTTATCAGTTCTGTGTAGATTTTATGTTTCATATTTTAAATCCAAATCCCACATTGTAAAGTTTGTGTACAATTTGTCCTGAAGCTTTGTGTTTGGCTGCACCTGCGTAAGCTGCTACAAATAGAATAAAGAATTTCATAGCCTGTATCTATCATTTAGATGCATGGAAAAATGGGCTTTGCACACAATGGGTTTGGAGCTGACTGGGAACAATGGAAAAAAATAACATTAGCTGTGGTTGTAAAGTCCCCCCCCC
>CM052803.1:18305415-18326348 GCA_028533885.1 Nasua narica | reverse complement strand
TCATAAGTTATGAACCTGAGCGTTGGGGCCAAGTTAACCTAGCCTCTGTATCTCCCCACCACTACCCCCTTTTAAAAATAAGGTAACAGCAAATCAACATTAGAACCATGTCTGCATAGAACCTGTTAAAATGCTCTGTTTTCATTAAATGTTAAGTTAAAGATTCTCTGTCTCCATTAAGTTGAATATTTGAAATTGGGGGAAGCATGATTACTAAAGTTTTATAGAAAAGTAAGACTCTTAGGCTGGTATGAGAAAAATCAAGTAAAACTATGAGGAGAATGTTGTGTTGCTCGTTCCATCTTCTATTACCTTCTTTTCATTCCCAGAGTAGATATTTTTAGAACACACTTTAATTTTAGGGAAAAGAGATATTGTACATTTTACATTTGTCAAAGAATAGGGAAAAGCAAAAACTAAAATTTAAAAATGTATTATGCCATCCCTGAGCCTCAACACAGTACTCGTTTATTTCTAGGTCTATCAGAACCTGAATGGTGGGGTGGGGCAGTGGTGGGGGTGGGCAGGGTCCTGGCATAAATCAAGGCCTGTGAGGTTTAAATTATTGCCCTATCTCTACCTCCATTGTACAAAAAATATTTTACAACCAGCCTGGGCAAGATTCAACAGCATAGTAGTTTTTGTATCCAAGGTTACTTCCCCACAATCACTTTAAGGGTAAGAAATGCAGTGGCAATATAAAGTTTGTAGCCTTTCCAATAAAGGTTTATAAAACATTAGAGTTGTTCAGTGTAGTCTTTGTTTTAATCTTCTACCCAGGTTTTTTTGGCCATAGGGAAAACCATATGGAAGGAGAGTCCAACCTTGTAAAGATCTGTTATGCACTTGGTCGTGCTCTGCTTTGTAGAGCACCTGTATACAGAATAAGCATGTATCGTATCAACATTACAAAGAATCTTTTTAACTTTATTAAAATAACTCCTATGCCATTAAATCTACCTTTTAAAAAATGGTGTACAATTCAGTGGTTTCCAGTGTATTTACAGTTTGCAACCATCACTACTGTCTAATTCCAGAACATTTTCATCACCCCAGAAGAAAAAACCCAAATCCATTAGCATTTACTCCCCATTCCATTCCCCAACCCCTAGTACAATCACTAACCTAGTTTCATTTTGTATAAAATAGAGGCAGAAAATGTCACCTTTTGTAAGCCGGTTCATTTAGTATGTTTACAAGGTTTATCCCTGTCATACTATGGATCAGTACTTTGTTTTTATTGACAAGTAATCTATTGTGTAGCAAGTAGTACCATGCATTTGTTGACCCGTCCATCAATTGATGGACATTTGGGGCTTTTTCCATTTGAATAATGCTACTATGAACATTCATGTCTAAATTTTTGTGCAGATGTATTTAAAATTCTTTTAGATCTATACCAGGAGTGGAATTGCTCGGTCACATGGTAAGTGTTTAATCTTTTGAAAAACTGCCAAACTTTTCCAAAAAGTCTGCACCATTTTAAGTCCTACCAGCAATGTATGAGATTTCAATTTTTCCACTTTTTTTTAAAAGATTTTATTTATTTATTAGAGATCAAAAGTATGCAGAGGCAGGCTGAGAGAGAGGAGGAAGCAGGCTTCCCGCTAAGCAGAGAGAGCCCGATGTGGGGCTCGATCCCAGGACCCTGAGATCATGACCTGAGCTGAAGGCAAAGGCTTTACCCCACTGCGCCACCCAGGTGCCCCCAATTTTTCCACTTTTAACTGCCAACATTTGTTAGTAACTGTCATCCTAGTGGGTGATGAAGTGGTTTTTATTTTCATTTGCCCAATGTCTCATGATGTTGACTCAAAAGATGGCTATCTTTTCATGTGCTTACTGGCTATTTGTGTATCTTTGAAGAAATGTATTCAAATCCTTTCCACCTCATACTTTATTCAGATTTTCCTAGTTTGTATCTTTTTCTGTTCCAAAATATTATATTTAGTCATACCTGCAAAGGCTCCTCTACTGTGACTGTCCTCAGACTTGTTTTTGATGACCTACACAATTTTGAGGAATACTGGTCAGCTATTTTGCAGAATGTCTCTTGATTATATGTGTAAAGTTTCTCACAGCACTAGTTGCAGGAATGAATCAGTATAATGTTGAAAAACCTGTTTGCTCATAACAATTCTGACACTACCTGGAGTTAGCGCAGACCCCACAGGTTAAGGGCTCAGTCCCACAAGACCGCCCAACTTCAGGTGTCATTCACAAGTCCCAGGTTGCTGCCTACACTTTGGAACAACTGTTCATCAGTGGTACCCACAACCCCCTCTTCAGGTTTGACAGTGTGCTAAAATGGCCCACAGAACTCAGGAAGACACTACTTACTAGATTGCCAGTTTATCATAAAGGATACAATGCAGGAACACCCAAGGGGAGGAGATGCCCAGGGGAAGAGATATGGAGTTTCCATGTCTCTGAGCACATCTCTTTCCCAGCACCTTAATGTTTTTTTTTCCAATCTGAAGCTCTCTGGACCCTGTCCTTTAGGGTTTCTATGGAGGTTCCATTCATAGGCACAACTGATTAAATTCATCGGCCGTTTGTGGGTTTTTTATTTTTGTTTTTTTTTTTGTTTTTTGTCCCATTAACCTTTCCTTTTAATGGGTCTCAAAATTCAGTGACAGATTTTGGCCAAGTTGTTTCCATTAAAAAGTACTGATTTTAAAAACTAGTAACCTAAAACTGCCACACACAGGCACACACACACAAAATGGTTCACAAAGTATTGTCCTGGTTTTACAGAGTTGGCAAGGTTGCCAACTATGCCCAGAAAGCTCAGAAGCCTAAATGAATATTATCCACAATACCTGCCACCCCAGTCTTAACCAGTGGTGGAAGAATGGTCTTAGAACTGTTTGTGTCCTTGTCTATTTGTGACAACTTCATCTCAGCCTCTCTCACCTGCTGGAGGTCTGGACAGTGAGGCAGAAAGTTCCAACCCTCTAATCACACAGTTGGCTCCTCTGGTAACCAGCTCCCATTCTTCAAGACTCAGCTCATTAGCATAAAATCAGGTCTGGTTGAAAAGGTCTTGTGATGAATAAAAAGGACACTCCTCCACCCCTACCAGGAAATCCCAAGGGTTTTAAGAGCTCTGTGCTGGGAACCAGGAATAAAGACCAAATGTGTATTTCTTATTCTATCAAAATATCATAATGTTATCTCAGTGAAACACTGCAGAACATACTACTGCATGTTAAAACTCTTGTCAAGGCACACGCATAGAATTTGTTTCTAACTGGCCGACTTGCACAAATCAGTCTGGTATTATTTCAGTGAAACATTGAGAAAGCTTGCTCCCACCATTTGCCTACCATTTGCTTAGTTGTTGAATTCCACAATGATACATGGATGGTGATAGCAGAATTGTAAACCCATGCCCATGTGGGAAACAAGTTATCGACTAGTGTACAGTGCTAAGAACAGTTTCAGTTTTACAGATTTCATTTCCAAAGTGACTTAGGTTAGTAACCTCACCCCCTTCAGGGAGATTGTTAATATGTCGTAATATAGTTAGATTGTGTTGCTTATTCTGCATTTCATCCTAGGAACCACCTCCACCACCTCGAAACGATGTTTTTAAATCTGCATACATTGAGTGTCACTGTGCCATAAAGTTCACTGTGTTATGACAAATGCATAGTGTCATGTATCTACTATTAGAGTGTCATATAGAATAGTTCCACCACCCTAAAAAAGCCCTATGCTTCACCGATTCAACCCCCTTTCCCCCTTTCCTGAATCCATGGTTGCCTCTTCTTACTGTTTCTCACTCTTCTAGAATTTCATATAGAGTGATATAGTTAGCATGTAGCCCTTTCAGACTGGCTTTCCCTTAGTAATATGCATTTAAGATTCATCTATATCTTTTTGTGGCTTGGTAACTCATTTCTTTTCATTGTTGAGTAAGATTCTATTGTTTGGATATACTACAGTTTATTTTTTTTTTAAGATATTATTTATTTAAGAGAGAACAAGTGAAGGGGAGTGGCAGAGGGAGAGGGAGAAGGAGGCTTCCCGCAGAGCAAGGAACCCAACACGGGCTCGATCCCAGGACCCTGAAATCATGACCCGAGCCAAAGGCAGGCATTTAACCAACTTAGCCACCCAGGTACCCCTACAATTTATCTTTTATCAAGATTTTCAATTTGCAAAATTATTTTGCCATTTCTTGGATTGTCTTCACTTTTTTGATAGTGTCCTTTGAAGCAAAAAGATTCTTAATTTTTAAGTCCAATTTATGTATTTTTTTCTTTTGTTACTTGTGCTTTTGGTGTCATATAAAGAATTTTAACTAAAATTATAACACTGTTGGGGGGCCTGGATGGCTCTGTCAGTTAAAGCCTCTGCCTTCGGCTCAAGTCATGATCTCAGGGTCCTGGGATCAAGCCCCACATCGGGCTCTCTGCTCAGCAGGTAGTCTGCTTCCGCCTCTCTCTCTCCACCACTCTGCCTACTTGTGATCCCTCTCTCTCTGTCAAATAAATAAATAAAATCCTTTAAAAAATAAAAATATAATAAAATTATAACACTAGGGATGGAACCTTCAGTGTTTATTTTGGTACAGTAGCTGCTTTTTTGTATACAATAATCATCTGGTTCTGGGGAGTAAGAAGGACATTGTGGATCCTACCTGATAACTGATATTTTACTTGCGAAGCCCACACGAAGTTACTGTTAACAATTGTATCAGTTAGGTCTTAGGTATTTTACTGGAAGTACTAATTATACAGACTCATTTTCTTGCCTCTCCATGCTAACCCATTTACTTATGCCACACAGAATAAATTAGATCTAGGGCGCCTGGTTGGCTCAGTGGGTTAAAGCCTCTGTCTTCAGCTCAGGTCATGATCTCCGGGTCCTGGGATGAGCCCCGCATCCGGCTCTCTGCTCAGCAGGGAGCCTGCTTCTCCCCTTCTCTCTGCCTACTTGTGATCTCTCTGTCAAATAAATAAATAAAATCTTAAAAAAAAAAAAAAAAGAATAAGATCCATAAACCCAAACTTCCTTTTTTGGCTTGCTACTTTGCAAGTCTTATGTTCTTTTGGTTTTAAGTAAACACGTTTTATATTAATATAAATAGCTGGAGTTTGATTACAAAGAGATGCATGTAATCTCATAATTACTCCAAAAGTCTTGTGATTAATTCATGCCCAGTTGCAAGGGATTTGATAAAATTCTGAAGCCATATCGTCTGGTGCAGACTTCTAGAGAATGTTAGTATAATTCCTGTTTGTTTTTAATTTCTGAAAGTTCAGTTAAATCTGTGGTCATAGTGAACCAATTGCCAGTACCACATAAGTCAGGCTAAAGAAAAGGACCTGAGGAAACTCTTTAACAGTGGTAGGTTGAGGATCTTCATTAGTGATGTATTTTACTCTTCTATGTGTAATTATTTTGTTAGGCAGCACATGATCATTAAAAAATGAGATTTGAAAAAAATGAATAATCCCCTTCTCAAATCCCATACTAATGAGACTATCAATACAAACAGATTGGTCTTTATTCTTTAAGATTTTTCCCCCACTGAGTATAATGTTAACTGTCGGTTTTTCATATATAGCTTTTATTTATTTTATTTTTTTAATTTAATTTTTTCAGTGTTCCAAGATTCATCGTTCCTGCACCACACCCAGTGCTCCATGCAATACGTGCCCTCCTCAATACCCACCATCAGACTCACCCAAACCCCCATTCCCCTCTCCTCCAAAACCCTCAATTTGTTTCTCAGAGTCCACAATCTCTCGTTTCGTCTCCCCCCGATTTCCCCCAATTCACCCTTCCTTTCCTTCTCCCAATGTCCTCCATGTTTTTCCTTATGCTCCACACATAACTGAAACCATATGATAATTGACTCTCTCTGCTTAACTTATTTCACTCCGCATAATCTCTTCCAGTCCCGTCCATGTTGATACAAAAGTTGGGTATTCATCCTTTCTGATGGAGGCATAATATTCCATTGTATATATGGACCATGTCTTCTATATCCATTCATCTGTTGAAGGGCATTTTGGTTCTTTCCACAGTTTGGCAATTGTGGCCATAGCTGCTATGAACATTGGGGTACATGTGGCCCTTCTTTTCACTTCATTTGTATCTTTGGGGTAAATACCCAGTAGTGCAATTGCAGGATCATAGGGTAGCTCTATTTTTAATTTATTCTTTAAGATTTTTTTAATGCATATAGAAACAAACCTCCCATCTTTAGTCCTCTTCCCAGATGAACTTTCACCATTTTCTCATGACTGTGTATGTGAAAATGGAATACAATTTATTTTTAACGACTTTTCTTTGGTCTTTTTATTCATTTGCCATATTTGCATACTGATATATAATGATCTATGTCTTCTTTTCAATGACCTCACAGTTCTGATGTTTGGATGAACCAACGTCTAATCTTCTATTGGTAATGTTGACCTTAAAAATAAAATAGCCAGTTATTTTACCAACAAATTAAGTTTATTTGGGAAATAGCAGAAGACTTGCAATTTGTGACGTATGAAAAATGGCAAACCATAGGCAAGTCTGGACAATAAAGGAGAGAAATATTACTTTATAGAGAAAAATAAGGAAGCTTAAGAGGGGTTGCCTTGAAAGAAAGTCTATTGGAGGAAAACAAGAGTTCAGCATAGTGATGATTTTTCATTGGCTGAGTTGTGACAGTTCCTCACTAGCTGTTTCTGGGCAAGGAGATAATCTTCCACTCTCTTGCTGGGGAAGTAAGGGGAACTTCTTGCTCAGGAATGTGAAGTAAACTGTGACAGGAGTTTGTGAGAGTTCCCCCTCCAAGGTTTCCCAGATCCATTCTATTTTTTTAAGTTTATTTATTTATTTTTAAGTAATCTCTACACCCAACGTAGGGCTTGAACTCATAACCTTGAGATCAAGAATTGCTTGCTCTTTCGACTGAGCCAGGCATCCTTCCCAGACTCCATTCTAAATGAGGTTTTCCCTTCATTAATTTTCACAATAGATGAAATTGGAAGCATTGCTTCCAATTATTTCTTATTACAATCATATGGATAATAACTTCATAAATATGTCTTTGTGCATTTGTACACAAAGCACAGATTACAAAGTTAAGTTTCTAATGCATACAACAACACTGGCACATAGTAGAACCTAAATAAATATTTATTGAATGAAAGGAGTGCCTCTTGACCTTTGAACCTAATCTAAAATCTGGAAGATATGAAATGATGATCTAAATCTGAAAAAGGACTCTAGAAAAATAATATATCCCTGTTAGAATTGGAGGATAAAGCCAAAATGAGCTTCTCAACTTCTTCAGTACCAAAGATCTCATGCTGAAATATTTTACTTGCCAAACAAGTTATGATTACTTACTTTTTATTTTATTAAGGTACAATTTTCCATCCTGAAAGCTATAATGTAACTCCCTGTAGAACAAAATCCATAAAATAGGGATGTATATTTAAAGTATACTTAACTTTAGAAGACACAAGTGTCAGTCAGGAGAATGCCTGGGAATGCCACTTCCTAAGACACTATAGGTACTCTTTCAGGGAAATACCCACCCACTAAGCCTTACGTACTAATCCTGATATCACTGGGAACTGGGCTTCCCTCATGGACAATTGATTTAAGCTAGACTCAAGCCTTCAAGTTTTGGCCTTGCTTAGGCATCTAAAGACAGAATGAGGGTTGAGCTATTTCTTCGAAGGCATAGTTGAGACCTTGCCCCCAGTGCTCCCAGTGACCAAGCTCTTCAAACAAGCCTGTCAGTATGGGTCTCAGTGGCATGACAAACATGGTGACACTTCATCCCATTCTCTTTCTCATCCCATTGGTCCAGGGATGTCTTTATTTTATAAACTTAAAAAAAATTATTTATTTGAGGGGCACCTGGGTGGCTCAGTGGGTTAAGCCTCTGCTTTCGGCTCAGGTCATGATCTCAGGGTCCTGGGATCGAGCCCCACATCAGGCTCTCTGCTCAGCGGGGAGCCTGCTTCCCCCTCTCTCACTGCCTGTCTCTCTGCCTACTTGTGATCTCTCTCTGTTAAATAAATAAATAAAATATTTTTAAAAATTTATTTATTTGAGAGAGAGCACGAGAGAGCATAAGCAGGGGGAGCAGCAGAACGAGAGGAAGAAGCAGACTCCCCGCTGAGCAGGGAGGCTGATGCAGGGCTTGATCCCAGGATCCTGAGATTGTGAGCTGAGCTGAAGGCAGATGGTTAACCAACTGAGCCACTCAGGCATCGTGGTCTTGAGATGTCTTGTAGCTAAAGCTCCTTAGATTCTAGGTCTTCTCTGGCTTGATCCTAGACAGTGGATAGCTGGGTACCCAGAAAGACAGACAGCATTTGATCTTCCCTAAATATCCCAACAATCTAGAGATGTCCACTGTAGTGGCCTCATTACAGGAATTTATGCTTTGGATGCTTCCTTTCTTGCTATCAAAGAGAAGAGATTCGACTATAGGTTAGGCTCTTGCACAGCTTATGTTTCAGAGATGAGAAAGATCCAAGACTTCAAGGATGGAGAAGCAGTGCTCCATTGACCAGTTCTGCCATCTCCTTTAGAAACCTTCTGACTCCTTATTATTAGAATAGCTTTGGTCTCAAAGAGTTTGTCCACTGAGTTTCCTTGTCCTTCCTCATATTTACTCACAGGGGACTAATGACTACACTTGTTCGACACAAGATTCCTCAAACTATTTAATACATGGTCCACATAAAATCCTTAGAATGCCTTTGCCAATAGTGTACATGTTTATCTCACCAAAACATTTCAAAACGTGAGTGTGTAATGGCTGATCAACATTCTGCTAACACTAATAAGTACACACTTACATCTAAAACATTTTGTGATTGCAATTAACAAAGACACCAGTCATAAGAAGCAGTGAGGCTCCTCTGGAGAGGGAATAGTCCATAATAATCATATCATTGAAAATCCAAGAGTCTTGATCCATGGACAATCATGGTTCTAGTGGTCTGCCTAAGCAATTAGAGCTGGCACAAAAGAAATCAGCTTCCTAAGAAGTAAAACCTCAGCACATAGGCTCCCCAGCTTGCAGTCTACCCTTCCTTAAGGTCCTGAGTTTGAACTCCTGATATAGTAGACCCAAGAGAGAAAGAACCTCTCTTTATTCTATCCATGTAGACTCGATCCCTAGCCCAGCTAGTTAACATCGTTCTCCTGTGTTTGCTTGAGGAGGACGGAAAATGAAGACTATATCAGGAGCATTAAAGGCTTACAATGGGCATTTTATATATTTTGGCTACTTTCTTTCCATCTCCTCTGGGTACTTACACTCTGGTTTTCCCCTGAAACCTGTGGTCAGCAAATTACGCCCATGGGTTATATTTAACATACCACCTGTTTTTGTAAATAAAGTTTTATTGGAATGCAGCCATACTCATTCTTTTACATATTTTATATGGTGCTTTTATGCTACATAGCAGGGTTTAGCAGTCACAACAGAGACCACATAGTCTATAAACTCCAAAATATTTACCATGTGACCCGATGCAGGAAAAGTTAGCTTACTTCTGGTCCAATAAACCACTACCTTCCTCAGTCTCAGTTCTTGAGATTAGAGCCAGTTTGAGTTGGGTTTTCTGTCATTTGGCAACCAGTTGAGTCCTACCTGACATAAGGGTGGCCCAGCACAAATCTATCTCCTGACAGGGCCAAAAACATATGACCAGAGCAACAGTGGTCCTTTCGTATTGTAGATGGATGGGAACTATGCTCCTTTGACCAGAAGCTGCCACTTGTTTTCCATGAACAGGATCAAATATTTGAAACTGGTTTCCCCCAAAATCCCAGGTATATGGTCACCATCTGGTGATGCCTCATTGACATATATATGTATGTCAATGTATGTAAATGTATATATATGTGTATGTGTGTGTATATATACACACAGTATAAAAGGATACACAAATACACATATATTTGGTGAGGGAGCAGTAGTGCTGTGGAGGAACAGGTTTAACAAGATGGAAGCTTGCTGCCTCCATATCCCAGGGTGTGGATGGTGTCATAACAGCTGACCAACATCATGGAATAATTGGTACATGCCAGTGTTTTCATATGTTACATCATATGAAACCCACACCAACCCTGTAAGGTAGAAATTATTATTGCTCCACTTTATGGATAATGAAACCAAATCTCAGAGATACTAAGGAATTTCATAAAGGTTACATAGCCAATAAGTGATAAAGACAGGATTCTAGTCCAAACTCCAAAGACTTGCTCTTCAACCTGATGCTATACAACCAAGTCAGCAACCCCATCAAAGCAGCAACTCTTTTTCCACACTGCCAGCAAAAGTCCCTAGTGGGATACTTGTTGTCTTATGTGGGTCATATGCCAACCTTGAGCCCATCTCTGGGGGCAGGGTTGCTGGGCCTGAGTTCAACGCCCAACCATGAGCCTGAGACGGGGCCATGCTCACCTAAATAACATGACCCAGACAATGCCAGCGCCAACATTTCCACATAGAAAGGAATGGAAGCTGATAGCCTTTTGTTTTATGGGTTTGAGAAGCATCAGTTGTCCGTATTTGTTGGGGGTGGGCAGGGAGTCAGTGTTGCCTCTGCTCCTGGCCTTAGTGCTTCTGTCCTTTTCCACTGTCCTCTTTAACTGGCTGAGATATTGAGAGGTCATCCCTAGAGCACCTTCTCTGACAGAGAAATGTGTATCTATCAGGGATGGGAATTGTAGGCAGAACCTGTGCCTGAGGCACTCTGAATTAGGATCTCAACAATCTCTGAGCAAAGTCAGTTGTTAAACATCTGTTCCCTTTTTTTTAAGATGTTATTTTTAAGCAATCTCTACACCCAATGTGGGGCTCAAACCCATAAGCCCAAGATCAAGAGTCACATGCTCCAGCAACTAAGCCAGCCAGGCCTCTCTCAGTTTCCTTCTGATCAAGTCAAAGCTAGTCAAAATGTCAAAATAACCACAAGGCTTATGAGAATGTACAGGAATGTACCAGAAAGAATCATCTGTGGGGGCGCCTGGGTGGCTCAGTGGGTTAAAGCCTCTGCCTTCGGCTCAGGTCATGATCTCACGGTCCTGGGATCGGGTCCTGCATCAGGCTCTCTGCTCAGCAGGGAGTCTGCTTCCCCCTTTCTCTCTCTGCCTGCCTCTCTGCCTACTTGTGATCTCTCTCTCTGTCAAGTAAATAAATAAAATCTTAAAAAAAAAAAAAGAATCATTTGTAGGCTAAAATCAATTCAGTAATAAGGAAGGAAACAAGTTCACCTTTCACTAGACTCTGGTATTCATGGCCACCCCACCCACCACCCATCTCACCCCCTCAATACACAGGATCTCCAAATCAATATAGTTATATAATTGGCATATGTACAGGGCCTCTGTTAAGAGTTACTGGGTACCAGGCATCATTTAGGTCCCTTGACACTTTTCTTTTTTTAAATGATTTTATTTATTTATTTGACACAGAGAGAGAGAGAGAGCACAAGCAGGGGGAGCGGGAGGGGGGAAGCAGGATTCTGGCTGAGCAAGGAGCCCTATGCGGGGTCCCAGGACCCAGGGATCATGACCTGAGGCTAAGGCAGGGGCTTAACGACTGAGCCATCCAGGCAATCCCCACCCAACCTTGACACTTTCATCTCACAAAGCTGAAATAGGAAGTTGGAGATGGGCTCAGCTGCTTAGTTTGAGGGTGAGGGTTTGCTTTAAAAACAAAAACAAAAACAAAAAACAAAATAATGATAAAAAAAACACTACTGCCTGTGGGGATCCTGTAGGTGACCAGCTCCCCCTGGTGCTTAAACATTTTCTCCAGCTGGAAATCCCTGTTGAGATCTTTATCTTAGGGAAATGATGGCTGTGCAACAAGATTCAATACAAGAATGTTCCCTGAAAGATCATTTATGATTGCAAGAAATTAGAAATTACCCGAAAATGACCTATTAAATTTTGTTACATCCATTCCGTGAATCATGTGTACTTGTTAAAACAAAATGTTTTAAAGAATGTTTTACGACATGGTGTTAATTATAAAATAGAAAATGCCTTCAATATGGTACTGTTTTAAAAATACATGCCTAGGGGCGCCTGGGTGGCTCAGTGGGTTAAAGCCTCTGCCTTCGGCTCAGGTCATGATCTCGGGGTCCTGAGATCGAGCCCCGCGTCGGGCTCTCTGCTCAGCGGGGAGCCTGCTTCCCCGTCTCTCTCTGCCTGCCTCTCTGCCTACTTGTGATCTGTTTCTGTCAAATAAATAAAATCTTTAAAAAAAAAAAAAAACCTAAAAATACATGCCTACACAAGTGTTCTGATAGGAGGTACACAAAGTTGAAAATGATGGTTTTCTTTGTGTTTCACATTTATGTATGTTTAAAAACGTTTTTATTATGAAAATACACACCCAAATAGAATTATATAATGAACCTCTCTGCATCCATTATCCCAGTTCATTCATTATCAACATTTGGCTGACCTTGCTTCAACTATTCTTTTTTAAAAAAACTGACCTCTCTCCTGAATATTTTAAAGCAAGTATCAGATATCTTTGGATTTTATCCCTACATACTTCAACATGAATCTTTAAAAAGGACATTTTGGGGTGCCTGGGTGGCTCAGTTGGTTAAGCATCTGACTGGCTCAGGTCATGATCTTGGGGTCCTGCAATCAAGCCCCATGTTGAATTCACATCAGACTCCCCACTCAGCCCGAAGTCTGCTTGTCCCTCTCCCTCTGCCTCTCCCCCCAGCCTCTCTCAAATAAATAAGATCTCCAAGAAAAAAATAAAAATAAACTTAAAAAAATAAAAAGGACATTTCTCATGCGTTTACAATACCATTATCACACCTGACAAAATGAACACCAAAACTTTTGCATTCTGAACCATCCAGATTATACTTACATTTTCATGAGTGATTTTTATTCTCTTCTTTTTTCTAATCTATGTCTTCTAATTTTTTATGATAAACATAACATCTATTATTTAAAAGCAACAATTTTAAAAACTGAAAAATTCTTTGATTATACATTCTTCCCCCCACCCCAGGAACACACTGATTACATTAAGCAATTAAATACTAAATCAGATGGATGCACAATGCTCTAATGACAAATAAGGGCTTGCAACTTTTTAGCAATTTAATGATTCTTCAGAATTCTTAAGAATTCTTCTCAAGGATTTGCCACCTTAAGTATTCAGGACAGAACAACATCATGGGGGAAATCCCTTGTCTTTAAGAGAGATGCAGACTGAGAGACAGAGACCAAGAGAGACAGCGAAAGAGAAAGTGAGAGAGACTGATTTCTATAATAGACACGATGTAAGTATGGTGCTATCTCAAGGTTACCCCGCAGGTTCCTGCTCCTTGCTCAAAACACAATCCAGTAATTACACTTCTGGGTTTTTACCCAATGAAAGCAGGAACACTAATTTGAAAAGATATCTGCACCCCTCTATTTATTGCAACATTATTTACAATAGCCAAGACATGGACGCAACCTAAGCGCCCATCCATAGATGAATGGATAAAGAAGATGTGATATATATACAATGGAATATCACTCAGCCATGGTAAGGGATGAGGTCCTGCCATTTGCAACAACATGGATGGACCTAGAGGGTATTGGACTAAGTGAAATAAGGCAGACAGAGAAAGACAAATACCATATGAATTCACTTATATGTGGAATCTCAAAAACATAACAGATGAACAAACAAACAAAAAACAGAAACAGACTCATAAATACAGAGAACAAACTGGTGTTGTCAGAGGGGAGAGGATAAGGGAATAAATGAAATAGAAGAAGCGATTAAGAAAAAACAAACTTCCAGTTTTAAAATAAGTAAATCACAAGGATGAAAAGTACAGTGTTGGGAATATAGTCAATAATATTGTAATACCTTTATGTGTTACAGATGGTAACTGGTAACACTGATTGGGGTGAGCATTGAGTAGTATATAGAATTGTTGACTCACTGCTGCACACCTGAAACTGATACAATATGGTACATCAACTATACTTCAATAATAATAATAATAAAATTCCACACGACCTACCTTTAAACAGCTGATACCAGCTCCAACTTCAGTTCCTGCTCTAACAAAACTGGCTACAGCTGAGGATGGCTGTGGTCATACCCGTTCCTCCTGCCGGTTCTCTTTGCTAAAAATCAAGCTGAGGGGCGCCTGGGTGGCTCAGTTGGTTAGGCGACTGCCTTGGGCTCAGGTCATGATCCCGGAGTCCCAGGATCGAGTTCCATATCGGACTCCCGGTTCTGCGGGAAGTCTGCTTATCCCTCTGAACTTCTCCCCTCTCATTCTCAGTCTCTCTCTCTCTCTAATAAATAAATAAATAAAATCTTTAAAAAAAATCAAGCTGAGTAGTTTAAGCATCTACAGTCCAGATCTAGGTAACTCCTTTTCCCCCCTCTGTATATACAAAGATGTGGTTTGTCTTCAAGCAATAGAAACTGAACTCCAGCTAACTTGGGCAAAAGGGAGGATTTATTGGCCCTCAAAATACAAGAAATCAGGAGTGCAGAGACAGAGATGAGTCTTTGGGCCATGGACTCTCATCTCCGATTCTCTGTAAACGTCAGTTCTGATGAAGACCACTTTTCTTCCTCGAAACAAGATCCATGTTGTCTTTGGGGCTCGGGTTTCATGGTTTTGTTTTTGTTTGTCTTAATAATTATAGTTTGTGGAGAATTAGACTCTGTGTTTCATGTTAGAGAATGGACTTCCTGACCCATCCAAAGACCAGGGTTTGTAGACTTACCTGAGAGTAAGGCAGCTCCCTTACTTGGGGGAGGGAAGAATATTCCCAGGGAAGAATATGGACAAAGTGAGTCTGATCAGACAATACTGTCCTTCACATACTACATAAGTAAATTGCAATTGCTACTTCCAGTTAATAGTGTATCTTGAATGATTTTTCATGTCAGTAGATATACTCGTCCGGATTAACAGTTACATGGTATTCCTATACTCCTTTGAAGAGAAACACCAATTCCTTATTAATGGATGTTTGGGTCTTCCCACCCCCTTTCCTATGGCCAACAATGCTGCCTAGAACATCCCTATACATATATCTTTCACTTGTGAGAAAATGTTCTAGGATAAATTCCTACAGGTAGAATTTTTAGGTCAAGGAACATATGTATTCCCCCTGCCCCCATTAAGTTTATTGAGTTATAATTTACATACAATGAAATACACACAAATCATAAGTGGACAGTTCTGTATGTTTTAGACACATGAATACACCAGTGTAACTCATGGCCTTATGAAGACATGGAATAGAACTTTGTTCCAGGCCATGATGGAGTAACAGGGACTGGATTTACCCAACTACCTTAAACAACTAAAAGACCTGGAGAAAAAACCCACATAAAATAATAGTTTGCAGACATTAAGCAATAGGTAGCACAAGATAGTGTTCCCTGAGAGATGGGCAATAGGGTGCCCCAGCTTTCTGCCTACCAAAAGGTTTTAGGTCACAGTACAGGGAGGAGAATCCTCCTTTATTCCTTTATTTGGTATCCCAAATAAAGCCTTCTTACACAAGGCTTTCATGGACAAGTGTTTTTGTTTCTCTTGGGTAAATTCCTACCTAGGAGTGGAATTGCTGGGTCATAGAATAGATGTATGTTTGACCTTGGAGGAAGCTACCAGTTTTCCAAAGTGATGGGATTATTTTTCATTCCCACTATCAAAATTGTGATTGTTCCTCTTCCTCAACGTTTGGTAGTGTATTCTTCATTTTAGTCATTCCAGTGGTATTTTAATAGTTTTAATTTGCATTCCTTTCAAGTACCAATTGTATTGAGCATTTTTCCATGTGCTCATTGGCCATTCGTATATCTCCTTTTGTGAAGTGTCTGTTCAAGTCTTTCCTCTGCTTTTTAATTGGGTTGTTTGTCTTGTTGCTGACATTTTGAGGTTCTTTATATATTCTTGATACAAGTCCTTTATGAGATTTATGTTCTGAGAATGCCTTCGCTCCCTCTGTGGCTTGTCTTTTCATTTCTTAATGGTGTTCTTTTAAAAGAAGGAGTTCTTAATTTTGATGTGGTTCAATTTATCAACTTTTTCTTTTTATGATCTGTGCCCTTTTGTCCTTAGAAATATCTACCTACCTTAAAGCAGCAAAGATATTCTCCTATATTTTCTTCTAGAAGATTTATAGTTTTAGCTCACATCTTAGGTCTGTGATCCATCTCAAGTTTTGCTGTGACACCATCTGTTGAACAGACATTTCTTTCCATCGGGCTCTCTGCTAAGCAGGGAGCCTGCTTTCCCCCCTCTCTCTGCCTGCCTCTCTACCTACTTGTGATCTCTCTCTCTGTCAAATAAATAAATAAATAAATAAATAAATAAATAAATAAATAAAATCTTACAAAAAATTTTACAAAGAGATTTTTCTTTCCACTTGATACTTTGTACCAAGAAGTATGCTGTCAATACAACTGTATCAAAAATGTGTGTGTGTGTGTGCGTGTGTGTGTGTGTGTGTGTGTGTGTGCGTGTGGTCTTTTTTTACGCTAGTGATAAATGTGTAAGTCTATTTATGGATTTCATCTGTCCTTTCAGTAATGCCATACTGTCTTGATTCCTGTAATTTTAAAGTCGGCATGTACGTAGTTAATGTTGACAGTATCAAATTGTCCTTCCAAAAGGTTGTAAAAATTCATACCCCTACCAACAGTATATCCCCACTCTTACCAGTATGGGTCATTGTTAATCTTATAAATCATGGGTCTATGTCTTATTCACTACTGTGTCTCCATCACTAAACACTGTACCGAGCATGACTGATGGGAAGCTTTAACCTATCTATGAATGTTGCCAACACTTATTAAGTTTACCTAGTAAGTAACATGATGATGAGACAATCAAGCAATCTAGGTAAATGTTTCTGAAAACCCAAAATATCATGTCCTTAGATTAGGGTGGAGTAAAACAACAGCAACAATAATAGCTAAGTCTCGCACAGTATATATTATACACAGACATGTTGTCCTTATTGTCGTGGCTTAGATGCCACCCATTACAGCTATACCCCAAGTAGCTATAGGAGAGGACAAGAAATAAAGGGACAAAGGGGAGGTAGCCTTCCGCAAGGAAAGTTTCCAGCAACTTCCACGTGACACTACTTATGTCCTATAAATTTATGGCCACTTTTTATGGCATTTATGCCCAATTATAGGAGGGAGGGAGGCTGAGAAATGTAGGTTTGATTTACCCCATTCTTAAATTTTCTCAGGTTTGTTCTTCTGTCAAGAGAACCAAAAGAATCCTAACATATATTCTATCTCTTTGAGTGGGGTTTTGGTACCCAATGTGCATCTAATGGTGCTGACCCAAAAGACTGGGGGCACCCTGTTTTAAAGTTTAAAGTCAGCGAAGGCAAATAGCAGCTTGCCTTAACCATAAAGGGATAGAGGCCCACAGAAGTCCTGTGGGGGAGGGCACAGCCCCATCTAAATACCAAGGAGTCCAGTAACCCCATTTCCTAACTGGTGCCAGCCAGTCGAGATGGACCCGCACCAAGAACAAGTTACTCTAGAGTTGTCAAAGGTGATTTTTAAATTGGACCTATCTCATAAAGACTCTAGTGTAACTGGACTCAAGTCATTTTTATTTCAGAAACTGACTAAACAACAAAAACTTACCAGTGACAAAAAAAAAAAAAAAATAACCAGTGTACTCTGCCTAGCAGAATGTTCAGAAGTTTTGGCAAATGGTCCTCACTGCTTCTAAATGTCATTTTTATATTGCATCTGGCATATCAAGGGCATATTTTCCCATTCAGTTTCAACATTATCAAATATGTATCCTATCAGCACTGCTTTAAAATGGAGATAATCACGGGAAGCACTCAATAAGAGGCTACTTGCCAGGAACTATGCTAAATCACTCTCACACACACACTCTCTCTCATACACACACACTCACACACAATTTTCCCCCCTCAGTGATCCCACAACTGGTAAGGTGTACACCATGGTCTGTCCCATTCTGGACTCTGCCTGGGGGTGAGGCCCTTGAAACTTATGGCACCGAGTCCTAAGAATGTTCCCAATAACCCTAAATACAAGGGTGAGGAAGGTGTGATACCGTCTTAAATGTAAGGATGCTAGTTATGTGGCATTATTTTTAAAAACCAAGAATTATGTGCAACCTAAATGCTTAAGAGTGCAGCTAACTAGATGACAAGATCATCCATAGATTAGATGAGGTACCAATGGAAACTGCTCATCGGGCACTTTTATTAACATGTTGATTAACATGTTGATTAACTCTGCTTAAGGGGATTTCAAATTTTCTGAACTTTTCTTCATATTCTAGTTTTTCCACATGAACATTTTTACTTTGATAATCAGAGTATTTTTGAGTTTTACACTTTTGTATAATACATACTTTTGTGGTCTGAACTTGTCAATTATCACTAGGATTCTTTTTTTTTAATTTTTTAAAAAGATTTTATTTATTTATTTGAGAGAGAGAGAGATCACAAGTAGGCAGAGAGACAGGCAGAGAGAGAGGGGAAAGCAGGTTCCCAGCTGAGCAGAGAGCCTGATGCGGGGCTCGATTCCAGGACCCTGAGTCATGACCTGAGCTGAAGGCAAAGGCTTTAACCCACTCAGCCACCCAGGCACCCCTATCACTAGGATTCTTGATGTTTAAGTATTTTCAAAATCTTTAAGATCTTCAAAATATAATATCTTTAAAAGGACTTCAAGGGGATGGTCCCAGTATTTGCATTCAGAGCAAAGGCAGATGAAATTGGGGAGGAGACAAAAAAATGTAAGTTATTTTGTGTGTGTGTGTGTGTGTGTGTGTGTGTGTGTGTGTGTTTTAAGTGAGAAAAAGGAATCTCAATAGCAAACTCCAACTAACCTGTACCTCTTAAGGAAGAGAGCTGGGTGGGTACCTGGCAGTTAAGTTCCATCTTCTTTTTTCTTGGGGGGAGGGGTGTCTCCTGGTTTGGGGGCAGGATGAAGGCCAAAGGTATCTGGCATTGCTCAAAAGGCATTGAGGAGAGAGAGGTGGGAAAATGCACGTTCCTTAAATCAGTGGAGAACAGCATCACCACCTCCACCTGTGCCTGACCCACATGCTACTTTCAAGCCCAGCACACTGGGCGGATAGAATTTGAGTACTGAACTGTCTGGTGACCATTCTATCTATGGCTTTTCAAGGACAGTGACTACATCTTACTAACTTTTGACTCCCCATTCCCTAGGAGTCCGTAACTCATGGGTACTTACCAAACATTTGCTGAAGCCTTTCTATGTGCGTTACAGCAAATCAATATAAAAAATAACAGAATAATAGTCTAATCCCTATTTTTTTTTAAGATTTTATTTATTTATTTGACAGAGAGAGAGACAGCGAGAAAGGGAACACAAGATAGGGGAGTGGGAGGAGAAGCAGGCCTCCCGCTGAGCAGGGAGCCCGATGTGGGGCTCGATGTGGGGCTCGATCCCAGGACCCTGGGATCATGACCTGAGCCGAAGGCAGAAGCTTAACAACTGAGCCACTCATGTGCCCCTAATCCCTGCCTATTTAATAAACTCTCTGTAGAATACACTACATCAAGTTCAGTCTCCAGATAAGATGTTTATGTTCCCAAAGTGCATGAGGGAAGATAGTCCCCTTGGTTATCAACCAGTAATGACCCTTAACCAACCCACTCAACACACGCCATTCCCTCCTCCAGTCCCTCTCTAAAGAGCCACCTGTAGTAAATGAGGCACCCCATCCTACAGTGAGCAGTTTGTCTTCCAATGGCTCTGATGGGGCTGGCAATTCTAAGCCCCTTTTCTACCCCTCCCCCTACCCCCAGCAAGCACAGGGCCAGCCGAAGCCCCCAGGGCCACAGAGACTGATTCAGGGAAGGACACATGGACCAAGGTAGGCAAAGTCCTTCCTTGGAATTTTTCAACATGGAACTGGACAAGACAGGCTTTGCATTTAACAGACTGAACAGAAGAACCTAAGCCAGCTTCCCTCCAGGACTTCAGGGTTCCATTTCTTCCAACTGAAAGAATTCTTTTTTTCTTTTCTTCTCCATTTCCCAATTCTTCTTTAATAAAGACATAGAAATTTTAATTTAGGGTGAAAAATAAAGTTTTGAATTTCAAAATCACACATCAAAACTGATGCAGATCTGGAAGAGGCTGAGAAAAAGGAATGAAATCCCCTGTATGGGTGACTCCCCCTTTCCCCACTGGCTTCACAGCTCATTGTTCTTCCACCGGACAGCCAAAGTCTATATTCATTTTAACACCATCCCATTTAAAGAATCCACATTTTCCCACCTCAAACAACAGAAAGCCACCCAAGGTACAGGGGGCTGACACCTACAAGGAAATGGAGACTGAGAAGTCGTGACTGAAGTCTGTAGACCTGGGGGAAAATGTTCATTAGAGTGCTAGAAACATAAGTCACACAGAGTGAAGATGTACAATTGGTGACATCTGCTTGAGTTTAGGTTGGTATCTTCTTCTTCTTTTTTTTTTTTTTTATTAGAGAGAGAGACCAAGAACGAGAGGGGAGAAGGTCAGAGGGAGAAGCAGACTTCCCGCAGAGCCGGGAGCCCGATATGGGACTCGATCCCGGGACTCCGGGATCATGACCCGAGCCGAAGGCAGTCGCCCAACCAACTGAGCCACCCAGGCACCCCTTAGGTTGGTATCTGCTAAGTAGATGTAAACTACAAGGAAAATTGAACACAGTCACCATTTTGGATATGTATTTTATTGTATAGAAATTTCCAGCAGAGCTAGCATTAAGTACCTTTGTCAGGAGATGCCTATGGGAATCTAAATCAGAAAACAGGGACAGGCAGGCCTGTCAGCTCTTCCTGCAAAACCACACAACACCGGGACAACCACTAGCCTGGGCCTCGGGGTACGAGGTGATGGGCCACCCAAGGTACAG
>CM052803.1:18294340-18304915 GCA_028533885.1 Nasua narica | reverse complement strand
CTTATGTTTTTATTATTTATTTTAAAAGCAAACCAAGTGCATACAACGTCTTAAAAAGTCTTGTAAACGTTGCAAAGTTTTTTAGGTGTTATTTATAATCTGAAGAGATCCATAAAAAAACTACTGGACTTGTTAAGACTACAAATACTAGTCCCCTTGTCCCCCCCATGAAAAAAGCAATTGTTACAAAAATATAAAAAATAGACTAGCTTCTACTATGTAACCTCTCCACCAGAAACCTCACGACTCTGGGGCACATTCTGCTTTTATGTACCATCCAACAAGCACAAGTGCAATTTTCTCAATTTTTAAGGAAGGAAATTTCTAAAAACATTCCCTTTGTTACTTGAGATTGTGGCTACTTTCTTCACAGGGACTATAATGCTAGCAAGTAGGGACAGTTTGCAGTTTCCTATTGCCTTCCCCAGCAGGGGCCAAGTACAGAAATTTCAGTGTAGGAGGCTGCCTTCAAAGCTCATGCCTCTTCATATTTGTGATTCTAGCTCTTTTGATTCCAGTTTGGGACTTGCTGGGTCCCCAGGCTCCTGAGCTGGCCTTGGCTTCCCTCATTGCCTACTGGGGAAGGCCACTGGTAGGAAGCAGCTCTCATGGAAGGGGCTCTCAGAGAAGCGTGCTGTTCCCAGAACACCCACTTTCGGGGAGTGCAGGTCAGGCCCCCACCCAGGTTGCTAATGCCAGGGCAGCGGCAGGCTTGGTCGGTGCTCCCCTGGCTGGAGAAAGGGCGGATGCCCCTGCAGAGTCTGGGAGGGTAGTCAGCAGCAAACATGGAGGCAAAACACATGGCGTTAATTTAAAATAGTTTGATAAACTTCCAATCCAATGACACGTACTCTCGTCCACAGTAGCCAAGCTACTAGGCACTTTGGCCAATTGTGAGCTAGGAAATGGGCTGAATTCAGTTTGAAACAACAGACACTACAGGAGGGGGCTGGTGGTGAGGGCCTGACTGTGGTCAGGTCCTTGAGGATGCCCCTCCCTCATCTGGACAGCTTCAGTGTTTCTTTGTCCCTGCTGTCACCAACAGGGGGCGATGTGTGTAAGGGCTCAATGGAGCCCTTGGGTAGACACCGGTTGTTGGCTAACAGCAGGATGCATCCACACAACAGCAGCCAGAATCTGTCCACATGACGGGGATATTGCTGGGCTGTATCCTGCATCCCCAAGTCCAGAGAGTCCTTTCAGATGGGGGTCCCAGCCTAAGCACGCTTGAGAGAACCCTTCACCCCCAAAGGCCTCACTACCTGCTGCTCTCTGTGCAGAGTCCTCACTACCTGCTGTGTGCTCCCAAGTGGAGACCTGGCTCAACTGGGAGCCTGGCTCGCACCCACTCTTCCCCTACAGGGCCCACCAACCTCGGCCGTAGCCCCCAGTACCTGTCACAACCTAGCCTGGCACCCAGTCCAACCAGCCTGCTTCTACCTTCACCATTCTTGTTTGAGACAGGCCATCTGCCTGCAAGCCAGAATGGTGGGCCCTTTCTGTGCTTCCCGTGGACTTGGAAGCTCTCCTGTTTGAAGAACTAGATTTTCACACTGCTAAGGGTTTTATTTCACAGATCACGGCAGTGAGTTCAGGATTTCCAGTCCTCACCACGATTGTCAGACATTCCCAACACCTTGTTTCTTAAGATCTGAAACACAACTCGCCCAATATACCCTGGTTGTTTTAAACCCCAAATGACCTTTCCAAAAGCAACAAGGGATTCAGAGAATGCAACCCACATGTGCTGAGCAAGTCCTTTCTACTTTGGTTGCTTCAAAAAAAAACAGGACTTCTGAGATATCCCCAATCACACTGCTCAGAAGAGAAGTGCTCCCAACATCAAGGCACAAAGAAAGAAGTCTCTTGGGGCAGAATGACAACGAAAGCGACCAGTGACCTTTGTGAGGCCTGAGGCAGAGTCGCCGGGGAAGGCAAGTTCAGTCTGGCGTGGATGGGACTGGGGGAAAGGCCTGACAAGTGCGTCTCCCTTTGGGCCTGAGCAGTCCTCATGCGTACTTCTCCAGGAACTTTATGTGAAAGTCCTTCACCTTCTGTAGAACCGTCTTCAGCTTCTCCACTGGAGGGAGGATGGTCATTCTGTCAGGAAAGAGGACAGCAGTCAGCCTGGACACAAGTCGTTCTGGAAAAGGGGAGAGGAAGGAACCCAGCAGCTCTTTCCGTCACCGGTGCTGTGGAGAGGAGGACGTGTGGGCAAACAGTGGGAGGGAGAGGCTGGTCTTGTCTGCCGTGAAAGCACAGCCCCGGGACAGAACCTAGAACTCGCTGAAGCACCCCCTGCCCCAAATCACACATTTACTTTTTACCCAAGTAGCACAGAGGACCAAAAGCAGTAAGATGGCAGCAGCATTAGGCTCCCTGACACATCCACCTGTGCTGGAAGGCCAGCACGACATCCTGACCGGTGCACACAACTTTCTCTAAAGCATGACTTAGTTTTCTTGCAGATACAGAGTGAATCCTTCCTTCTGCTAGGTGGGCCCTTTTAAAATCTCTTAGAGGGAGAACCTCCGGTCACAACTCTCCCTCCAAAGGCACTCCCAAGTTGCCATGGTAACTAACTCCTTCCTCTTATACCGCCAGTACACTCCCCACCTCTGAAAGGCAGCCCTCTCGACTTAACTGTTTCTTGAATGAGCCACGACTTGCCAAGGAAGCCTAACTAGGGGAGAAGGGGGAGAAGAGGCCAACCACACACATGTCTGTCCATCCGGGGCACACGGCCCATGACCTGAGTCAGGACTTGGCTCCAGGTGTTAACTAAACTCATGACATTTCTTTTTTTAGCATCTGCTGCAGGAGACATCTGAGAGCACTGTGTGTGGAGAAGGTGCTGTTCTGAACAGAACTGGCCTCGGTGGGGAAACCCCCCACTCCCCAGGCCACCATCCCAGCAGGGTCTGCACACGCTGTGCAGTGCGTCTCAGTAAGTGAAACTCATTCCACTGTTTCGGATGCAACGTCTCTGCAGACTTCTGGATGAGCTCCTGAGCAGCTGGATGCTGTATGCTACTGCGTGCAATTGAGAAAGAACAGGGAAATAAAAAAAAAAACACCCCACCAGGAACATTTCAGATGGTACGTTACAGATGGGAGGCGGGCTGGGGAAGGAGGACCTTGGGATCTATCCATAGTGTTTGTTCCTGAATCCCTGGACCCAGGTCTCAGCATGGCTCTCTAGCAGGGCAGAACAGGGGTGGGGTCTGCTATAGGGGGGATGGGGCTGCACACATGGCAGTCTCTGGAGCCAGCCTCTGCTCTGTAATAAGAAGCCCACGTTTTCCAAGACCAACCTGAGACCTGCCCCATGGTACCTGAAGTGGTAGGTGCCTTCTCTCTGCCCGAAGCCGCTGCCAGGTACAACGCAGATGCCAGTCTCCTCCAGGAGCTTCATGCAGTAGAACATGTCGGGGGCCATTTTATGGGCCTGCGGGAGCAGGGCAGAACTTAGGGTTCGTTTATGGCTTTGTACAAACACACCACTGCAAACTTGAAGGCTGGTAACCACTGGAGGGGCAGATTCTTTCCCACAGCGAGGCCCTTCTCCCCTCCCCGCAAGGATGGAGGCAGGACAGTGGATATATGGCCGGAAGTGGGTGCAGGGAACAAGGAAGCTGAAGGCTACTTTAGGACGGCTACCGGCTGTTGTACTTCTGGTCCTCACCCAGGACTGACAGTCTCTTTCCTTTGTGACCCACACCCAGGCAGCAGCCCCGCAGACTTTGGCAGCGGTATCCTGTATGCCAAGCACATAACCCACTGATGATGAGGCCTGGAGGGCTGCACCTGGCTTGGCTTTCAGAGATCAGCTCTGCAGGGGCTCTGTTCACAGAGCTGCTCACACCTTAGTTTGGACAACCTGCAGTTGGGTTGGGTTCCTGGGCTCCAGCACTGGGGATTCTGACTCAGTAGGGCTGAGTGGGGGAGGGCCCAGATTCTGAATGTTAACAGGTACTGAGGAGGTTTGGGGGTATGAGGACAACACTTGCAGAAATACTGCTCTATAAACCATGAGAGACTGTGGACTCAGAAACAAACTGAGGGTTTTGGAAGGGTGGGGGGTTGGGTGAGCCTGGTGGTGGGTACTGAGGAGGGCACAGATTGCATGCAGCACTGGGTGTGGTCCATGAACAATGACTCTTGGAACACTGAAAAAATTAAATTTAAAAAAAAAGAAGAAATAACCACTCTGGCCCTTGATCCTCAAAGCAGGGTCTGCGGCATGGCCTGCAAACGCTGTACACACAGAGTCCCGGGTACCCGCAGACTTCCTGCACCAGCACTGGCACTTTAACAAGCCCCCCAGGTGATTTCGTGTTCACATTCCAGTTTGGACAAGTGCTGCCCTAGGCCAGTCACTGCGCAGAGCAGATGCTGCCATGGCTTCTTCAATGTTAAATGCATCACGTCACACGTGGGGCACCTGCCTTCTCAACACTGGAGTTCACAGAGCCCAGATTGGCTCTGCTCGCCCGAGGCTGACCTCACCTCTGCCCTTCACCACAGCAGGCTGCAGGGCTGGGCTTCCAAGAGTCTTTATGCTGTACGCACCACCTGGCCGAAGGGTCTGCGACATTCCAAGCCCCCAGAGCCGGCCCCCGGAGCTCCCCAAGGCAAGAACAGCCCTGAACCCAGCAATTTCAAGCAAACCCAGTGCACCCCAGGCCAGCACCCCAGACCTGAGCTGCCTCCACGGCTTTGCTCGGGATGAAGATCCGAGGAAAGGCGTACATAGCTCCTTGCAAGGGGTTGCAATGAATTCCAGGGACTTGGTTAAACAGGTCTTCCGTCAGCTTAGCCTTTTTGGCCAGATTACCCAGGACAGACTCTTTCTCCTGAGGGGACACAGAAAACACAGGAGTCAGCGTGTCTCTGGGCATTATGGAATGGCTCCAGGCACTAGAAATGGTCCCTCCAATGCGGCGGCAATGGAGCAGCCTGGTGAAAAGTGAGCTCATGTGTGCATGAACACAGCAAACCAGGGAGGTGGGCGAAACACATCCCTCTCTAGGAACTTCGTCCCCTGCACACAGCCCTGGGGCACACAAGGCACGCAAATACAGGGATCTGGGCAACAGGTAGGTCCTGCACAGACTGTGTCATGGCTTCTATTCTTGTATAGGAGGTCCTTCCTGAAAACAAGAAAACCCCATCCCAGCCCAGAAGTCTCAACAGATTTGGCCCTGGATGGAATGCTCTAGAACATGCTTCTAGGAGATGGCCCAAACTCCTCATTTTGGGGGCCACTCTCAATCCGTGTGTGTGCATTGGGCATGTGACCCAGGCAAAGCAAATCAGTGACTGGCTCAGAGGTGGACATTTCCGGGACTTCTGCTGCCACAGGACATGAAGCTGTGGCCTGTAGGTGAAACATGGTCCACACATACAAGGGAATATCATTCAGCCTTTAAAGGGAAGCAAATTCTACCACATGCTACGACACAGATGTACCTTGAGGACATTACGCTGAGTGACATAAAGCAGTCACAAAAAGACAAATGTTGTATGGTTCCACTGAGATGAAATACCTAGAGGAGTCCTAGTCATAGAGACAGAAAGCAGAATTGAGGTTAGCAGGGGCTGGGGAGACAGGGAAATGTGGAGTTGGTGTTTGATGGGGACAGAGTTTCAGTTTGGGATGAGGAAAAGGTTCTGGAGATTGATGGCGGTGACGGCTACACAGCAGTGTGAATGGATTTTATGTACGAAACTGTTCAGTTAAAAATGGTTAAAATGGTAAATTTTACATTCTGTGTATTTTACCACAATTTAAAATAATGCGAGCCTGGAAGAGGTAGCGACTGACTTTTGGTTACGTGATCCACACATTTTGTTTCAACTAGCTGAAGCTGGGTTTTTGTCCCTTGCAGTTGAGAGGGTCTGAATGGATCACTTTGAGCTGCAAGGACGGTGGTTAAGCCAAAGGCAGGCCTATGGCCTGGAAGCAATGCCATGCCCACCTTTTTCTCCTTTTCAGTTAGTAAAAGAAGCCCCCCAGGTGTTCTCACGACACAAGGCCCTTCCCTCAGGGTGTCTGCCCAGCCGTGGTGCTCACAGATGATGAAGAGGAAGGTGGGGGGGCGGCCATGAGCACCCCCGGGAGGCCATCTGGAGAGAGGCTGGTCGTGGTGACCCAGAGTCCAGCGTGAATGCTAGGGTCCCTGGCTGTGGCAGTGATGCAGAGGGGCCACAGGACATGGTGACTCACCCTGTGGAACTGCTCGAAGGATTCCTCTCCAGGCACTGGGGGGTTCACGACAATGTCCATGGCAGCCTGCCCGGACACTGGCGGGCACAGTCGCACAGAGAGCAGCTTCACCAGCTGGCCTTTGATCTCAGGATGCAGGTTGATCACCTCCATGTAGCCTCCTCTGTAGCCACACCTGCAGGGGTGAAGAAGGGAGAAGGACCCACCAGTCACACAGAGGTCTCAAGTACAGGTAGTCCGGTCAGCCAGAATGTTCTATAAGCATCTCCATAACTAACACTGAGTGGCCAAGTGTGGCCGAGTTCTTCCCAATGGAGGGTGAACAGCAGTGACATGGGCAAAGTCTATATCACTTCCTTACAAGGAAAAAGCATGCTCTCTCCTTTCTTTTTTCCCATTTCCTGAGACATGGAGACACTGGAGGAGCAGCCTTAGTGCTGGAGATGATGCTACATGTTAACAGGCTTAGCCCTCGCCTGTGAATGACCTCAAGGTCAGCCTGTCCTGACCTCCCCTGCCTTTGGGCTATTTTATCACAAACAGATACACTTTCACCTTGTTTTAGCCACTGTACTTAGGAGCCTCTTTGTTAAAGCAGCTTTGCCTGAGGCCTAGCTAATACACCAGCCCCGTTCCAAAGGGGCACGTGATTCAGGCCTGCACAGACTCCAGGGGTGGGTTCGGATTCACTGGGGCCACGAGCATAGCCTGGGGACTTCTGCTGGAACTTCCTGCTGCCTGAAAACAAAGTCAACCCAAAGGACAGCAGAACTAAGAGAGACAATGAGACCAAGTGAGAAATGAGAGACTGGACCCATAGATGGTTCAAGACTACTGGACTTCTGACATTATTTTTAAACAAAAAAAGCCTCCTTGGTGCAGGTCAGTTCAAGTCAACTTTCCATTAGTTATCACCACAAGGATCCTCACTGATACAGAGTCAAGTCATGTGAACGTGAGCAGAGATATGCAATGAGTTAAAAAAAAAACAAACAAACCAAAAACCTTTCAGAACTGGCTCCACTCCAGCAGTCACACTTTCTGGAGCTGTGCCTCCTCCTCTGGGCTGTGATCAGTAACGTTCAGATGAATGACTACAGAAGTGCAGACTCTCTGAGGCAAGAATCTAGTCTTACCTTCCTCTGTATACCCCACACCCTCAACCTCAGAGCACCTAAAGCAACAAGACACTCAGTAAAATGCCACTGGAATCAGCCTACAGAAATGACCCAGCAAAAGCAAGTTCCCATCTCAGGTCTCAGCTGCATCTTCCAAGGCAAGAAGATAAATTTTGGAATCTCAGAGAGGTTTCCCCTAACAGAGGCTGAAAGAAAGAACTTTCTGCTTAATCCTCTGCTGATGAGCAGAAAATCCAATTAAGAGCAGTCTAATCTCAGGTGATGAGGATCTGAGGACTGTAGGACATAACTCAGGATGCCAACATCCAGGAGACTGTTAAAAGAGTAATCAGTAACACAGATGGACAGATGGCTAGGTATGTGATAGACACACTTGAGCTTGAAAAATGAGTTCATAGAGAACGGACTTATTTGGGAAAAGAGCTACATAGCACATGAGTCTAGCAAAGATAAAGCATTGCTAGGGCTGTGGACCAGGAAGACCAGCATAAATTAACCCCTACCCACATCACATAAAGCCAGCTGGCCAGTCATCCCAAAGCACAGCTCCCGCCATCTGGTCAAAATATTTCTCCAAGTTTCACAGTTCTATTGGCCTCCAGCTTACCAAGGGAGACCCCTCCCCCATCCTTACACCTGGTGCATGAGAGAACTGCCCCCCAGTGTTGGGGGGACGAATACCCTAGTCTTTCCTTCTCAGCCTCTTTTGCAGTTTCCCCTAACCCTAACCCTAACCCTCTTCTTCTTCCCCAGCTTCTGAGCAGTGAGGGCCTAGACCAGTCCTTAGACCTCTTGTATCTATCTACACTCACTCTCTGTGGGACGTCCAGGCTGAGAGAGCTAACAACCCATTCACTGCATCTCCCAAACTTAAATCAGCTGGCTATCGGCCCTGAGCTGGGCACTCACACATCCATCTCTATCTGGACATTCAATGGGCATTTGCAAATTTAACATACCAAAACAACAACTCTCAATCTTTCCCCCAAACCTGCTTCACCCACAGCCTTCCTCATCCACTGATGGCAACTCCATCCTTCCTGTTGTTTGAATAAAAAACTTGGGAATGAAACTTGCCTCCTTTCTCTCACAATCATCTTTCCCATCAAGTAACTCCTGTCCACTCTGCCTTCAAATACATCAGGCCCCAGTGTCTCCCCTGCATCTCTGTCTTGGCCCACAGTACCTCACCTAGCTGTGACAGCCTCTTGTCTTGTCTCTGTTCCTGCCCGTACTACACAGCAACCAGACAGTGTTTAGTAAAATGTAAGTCAAGTGAGTTCAGATTCCTGCTGTAATCCTCCAATGGCTCCCATCCTGCCCAGGTGATCTGGCCTCCTAGGACTTCTTTGGTCTTAATATCTGTCACTTTCCCCCTCACACACTCCTTTCCAGCCCCATTTCCCTGAACATTCCAGGCATGCCTCAGGGCTTTTGCACATGCTATTCCCTCTCTTAGAATGCTCCTCCCTCAGATACTTGCACAGCTCCCTCCTCCCTCCTAAGTGACCCTGTCCCCACCACCTGGCATCCCCACTTCTCTGGTTTTGTCCACCTGAAACATGATTTTACTCATCTGTCTACTGCCTCTCTCTTCACTAGACCCTAGCTGTTAGGGCAGGGACTGCTGTGGTTTGCTGGCTGCTGTCCCCTCAGTGCCAAGATCAGTACGGGACTCACAGCAGCTCATCCGTAAGCATTAGTTGGATGAACCAACGCAGGACTGAAGCAGACTCTGGCCCCAGTGCCAGGGTGAGATGCACACACAGCTTGCTCACCTGGCCTGACGGCATTCGTGCACTCAACCCGCCTTCCCTGGCCACTCAGATTTCAGTGTTGGAGCCACAGTGACAGGGCTGGCAGAAAACACTAGCATTGGAAACTGTTGTAGGCCCTGCTTTCATCTGCATTGTTTACTGTGCTCAGGTTTCTTTCAAACAGGGCCTTATTTTATATAAGCCTCTGCACAAGGGCTGTCCTCACACCACAGGGCTCCCTCAGAGAGAGAAGTGACCTGTCTCCTTCCTGCTTCTTGGATCAGCAGAGGCCGTAGGTAAGGGCATACGCTGCTGAGGGGCAGGACAGAGGAGGCCTGGTACGGGGCAGGCCCAGAGGCAGTGGGAGGGAGGTGAAGGCCAACGTACTCGCCCATGTAGCCCTTGGAGGTAGAGTGGAAGGATGCGAGCTCCACGTTGCTAGAGTACTCAGGCCCCATCTCGTAAAGCACCTTCTTAAAGGAGTGGAATCTGCAGTCTGGAGAGTACACGTTGTCCTGGTACACCTAGGGGAGAGGATAGGACAAGGACAGTCACCCAAATTCCCCACGAGCCCATGCAGGCTGTCGCTGAAGGAGGGCACAGGTGCTCAGGCTCAGCCTGGCGTGCAATGAAGCCCAAGCTCTGATGCTACTTCCAGGAATGAGCCACACCAAAGGAACCTTCCAGAACATGTAAGGAGGAAAGGCTTTGGGCTGTATGCCCACTTGATTTCTCCCATTCACCCACACTCATCTCCACCCAATCTCCAGACCTTTCTTCCTCATCTGACCTGTGATGACGTCAAGGACTCCTACTGGCCCAACCAAGTTTTCTCCCTGAATGTTTACTTCCTTCCACAAGACTAATAGTGAAAGCAGTTCATGTAGCTGTCCTCTGACCCTGTCCCCACTTGACGAGCTAAATGTGTTGCTCTTTTGCCCTTGACACCACCTACCTCATTTGGAACCACTGTTTTTCTGTTCATCTCACTGCCAGTCTTCCCACAGACTGTACACAGGAGCGGCACCCACACATACGGTTCTTTCCCATCCATATAGTCTACCTTCAGCAGGCAAGCACCCTGCTCTGCCCTTGGAGATGAACCTCCCACACCCACGTTGGAGCTCAGGGAACTGAGGCTCTCGGGGACACTGTGGGCCAGCAGGGGGCATCAGCCCAGCTCCACCTTCAACAAGCTACACACAGCCCTCCTTCTCTTCATGCCCTGCCCTCTCCTCTTCCCACAACTGAAGGGGAGGACGTTTGCACACCAAGGTCACTCTGCTGCCCTTTCTCTCCTTCAGAAACGAAGATTTTTAACACCTGATACTAATATAACCCCATATGTTAACTATACTGGAATCAAAAAAAAACCCAAAAAACAACACTTTAGACCCATCTGCTAATCATGGCAACAATTTGGTGGGTAAGCTTTGTGTGTGTGTGTGTG
>CM052803.1:18261776-18294240 GCA_028533885.1 Nasua narica | reverse complement strand
GGTCAATTTGCATATTGCAACCACTGGCCAGAGTGATTGGTTCAGCAATGGGTGTGTGATTAAAACTGCATCAAATGAGGCTTGATTCTGAGACTTTTGTAGGAATCACCAGGAAGAAATGTTCTTTCTAGGCTGGGAAGAAAGCAGGGCTATGTGTGAGGCCAACATGGAAGGAAAGAGAATCTGAGAGACAGGGTTTGAGCCCCTGGACTTGGTCCCACACTTAGTACCCCTACTATCCTTTAATTTTTCTTTTTAAGTTTAAAGTGGTTTGGGTTAACTTTCTGAAACTTATAACCAAGGATCCAAAGCAATATAGGGATGATTTAGGTCACAGTTTTATAGGCTGGAACATCCTCATCCTTGGTTAGAATCACTCCAACACCTAGAAAGTTCTCTCTGGCTACAGAAGAGTCAAGTCTGGCTCCCTCCCCCTAGAAGAGAAAGCTCAGCCTCACTCCCCACGGGGGAGAGAGCTGAGCAACTCTTACCTCATCAGCCAGGAGAAAGAGCTTCTCTTCCCAGGCAAAGTGAATCACATCTTCTATGCACTTTCTGCTTTGTACCTGACCTAAAAAAATCCCCAACAAAACCAGAATGCAGCTTGTAATGCTGTTTAAATTGTCCCTAGGAAAGAACCCCACCCAGATCATCATTCAGGTGTGCCATGTTCCCACATGACCCTTAAGGGATCCCTCCTAGATGCTGCTCCTGACGGGGTGTAGTCAACCTCTAGGGACCCCCGAGTGTTGGCCCCATCTGTCCGACTCACTTAAGGTACATGGACGGAGATGTGTTTCACACTCAACTTTCTTGTTATTCTTATGGGGGGGGGGGTGTATGCGGGGGAATGTTTGTCTGGGCCAGGGGAGTGTCAAGAGCAGGAAAATAAACCTGAAGGGGTTAAATCAATCAGCTCTGTGGCCCCCACCCCTTACCACATACCAACAGCAGCCAATGGGGAGCTCACACTGGCTGATGGAGAGTTCCCACAAAATCTCAGAGAGGCACACACAAGCTCAGTGAGTCAGGATAAGGTCTGTATGGCTCATGGGCTCTCCTTAAAGACAGTACTCAGCAGGTGCTCGGCAAGTATTTGCAGAGTGTGCGCTGAATGAACCAGCTCTGGTGCTCCTGTCAGTGGCCACATGGGAGCTATGCATAGCTGATGAAGACGGGGAGCATGCACAGTCCTCCCTTTCAAGTCAAGTCCTTCCCCCGGAGGACTTGACTCAACACGAACAGTGGAAACCACCCCCACCCAATGTTACAGAAATGAGTACAAAAAGCAAAACAGTCCTCTCCCAGTTCATAAGAAATGCCACGGGTTGAGGTGGGAAAGGAACAAATGCTGTAAGGTGGAAATGGAAACTCTTCCGTGTCCTGACACCTACTATCGGTGTGGCACTAGGAGTGTGAGAGGTGCTCCCATACCCTCCAGGAAACACCACTACAGTCAGATTTGTTGACTGCCTAAAGAAGGCTGCTTCCTTACTACGCATGTGTCTATCGATATTGCCTGTAACTATGGGCATACATATGTACCTTGATGCAGAGCAATACGTAGAAAATGTTACCTTTTTGTTAAAAATAAAAATACCTACATTCTTCCCTGTATGAGAATATCAAGAACATGTCTGGGAAAAAATTAGTTATATCTTACAAAAGCATGGTATGATTCAACCAGATCTCAGTTCTGAACTATCTAAGTAATGAACCAATTCCTTTACTAAAGGTTCAACTCTCCTCTTGCCAAGGAAGTGCCAAACCAGGCTTCCTACGAAGCTCAGCGTTCTGGGATTCCGGAAGGGCGGCAGACCTGGATCCTACAAGCAACCGGCCACTGTTCCCACAGACTGACAGGTGGTGGTTACCCAGGGGGCTGGGCCTGCCTACAAACTCTACTGGGCTTGCCTCTAATCCCACAAACTATCCTGTTAGAACGCAAGCAAAGATCTAAGCAGCAAGAATATTAAAACCATATGCACATAATGCCAAGGAGAGGGCAAAGAGGAACTAAGTAAGGACCAGGGCCTCAGAAAGCCTGCCGCTCAGTAGAAGGAGTGGCCCACTATACGCTAGTAATTCCACTGAAGTGTGCAGCGCAAACCTGAAGACAAAGACAGAGCTTGTCTCTCTCCAGTGCCTGGGAGTCACTAAGAACATGCCTCAGAGCCAGTGGATGGATAGATAGAACACAGCTGTGCCCAGCAGGGGGCGACACAAGACCACTTACAGAAGGGATGGCTTGGACACAGAAGGCTGGAGGGGCCTCCCAGGTGCCCCTCACCAGAGGCTGAGCCAAACCAAAGCAAATCTCCCACAACCTAATCCAAAAATCTGTTAAATGAGCCTGCCCAGGGCCCTCCCCTTCTTTAAGTAACAGAGCTCAGCTGCTCTATAGGAAATTGCCTCTCTGCACTCTAGAGGGGCATGGGACACACACCTGGCCAGAATCTTGGTGATTTAACTGGTTCAGGGATGGGCAAGTAATCCAACTGGGCCAGAGTCTGGCCTGGAATTTTTGTTTTAAAACTATGGGCGAGAGGGTATGTGCTATGGCAAATGCTGTGAAATGTGTAAGCCTGATGATTCACAGACCTGTACCCTGGGGTAAATAATACATTATATGTTAATAAAAAAATTAAAAAAAAATCTGTTTAAACTTGCCACATGATCAACCAGATATTGTGGTGTATGCTAGATATGCAATTTCTAAAAATTTAGACTATGGGCAAGGCTCTCTGGGGAGGTCGCTCAGCAGGCAGGCCAGGGCTGGAGCTGCTGAAGGTCACTCCAAGGACAGAGCCTTCCTGGGAAGGACTCTAACCAAGACCTGGGATCAAGGTTCCTAGGACAAGGATGCTGATTCTGGTGTGCTGCTTTATCTCTGGACTTTATAGTTCTAGGACCCAACCCCTTCAGCCTCGAGCTGCATTTCTTGTCTTAAAACTCAGAGTCTTGGCTTATTATCCCACTCCATCTTGACACCCTTCAGCCCAAGTGGTCACAGCGTGTGGTCCAGACAAGAAGATGGCCATCACAGGTAGGTTTCTATTTTCCATCCCCCATCTTCCAAGAGCTGACTGGTATTTCACACATTCAGACCCCAGAGAGCAAAACCAGCCTCTGCCCACTCATGAAGTTACTCTTTAAAAATTACTCCTATTAATATACACTCACACGATCCCTTTACCTAAAATAGTAAAAGTCTTTAATGAAAATATTTCTTCCCAGACAGCCAGCTGAAAAGATATATGTAAATGCCTGGCTACGAAGTTACCAAGTTTCTAATAGAAATTAGAAATTAGAAACTAGTTGCCTAGTTTCTATTATAATAGAAACTATGCATACAGAGTATTTCAATATAGGACCTGCTACTCCAAGTTTGGACCAGGAGCATCAGCATCACCTGGGAGCTCATTAGAAAAACAAATTCTCAAGCCGCACCCCAGCCTAACTACATCAGAGTACCTTCGAGCAGGGTCCAGCAGTTTGTTTTTTAACAAGTTCCAGTCTGAGAACCACTGTCCCAGGGTGGTGGTTTTCATGCTCAGCACGGGGAATATTGATGCCTGGGCCTGATCCCCAGAGATTCTGGCAGGCAGCCCTGCCTTTGGCATTTTTAAAAAGCTCCCTTTGTGATTCTAATGTGCAACCCCAATTGAGAACCCAGCTGTAGTCATTTTCCTTCCTCCCGCATTCTGGTTAGACACTGCATCCCTACCCCCAGGGAGCTGATGTACATAAATAAGTATTACAGCCAGCCGCACCCATTTTCTGCACTCAAGAATTCAAGTGCTGCTTTCAGCTGATTGAAGCATCATTTGATGTTCCAAAGAAGCAGACTCCACAATCAACTCCAGCGCGATTTGGCCCTGACCCAATTTATCTCAACAAAGGAGAGAGGAACCCTTGTTCTCGGCATCCAAATAGCTCTGGTGGCAAATGAAGCCAGAGGCCCAGAAAGATCAAAACAGGGAGGGCTGGGCGTTTTTTTGGATTTTTTTTTAAGAAAAATATGTAAAAATAGGAGTGCTTTTCGACTTCTGGAAACAGGGTTTTTCAGTTTGTTTGCTGTTGTTTTTAACAAGGCATTTCCTCCTCAGGTCTCAAAGTACACAAATAACGCTGTGTCAAAGAAAAACAAAACACATACACCAGCATTCTGAAAACTGGTACAGCAAAACAACTAGGAGTAAAGGTAAAATGAGGCCTATGATTAATGGGGACAGGTTGTGTGTAAATAACCTCAAGGAGATTCTTTGCCAATGCAATAAAACTGGGAGCAAAGAGAACATCACATTAACTCTTTAGTGTCCAGACGTGTAGTACACCAGCTGCCCTACCCCTACCGCCCAAGAAACTGGCGAAGAAGTGAAGCACAGACCTGTGGGGTTCCCAGGGTTGATGATGCACAGCACCTTGGGGTCACAGTGGTCTTTGGCCTCTTGCACGGCCCGCCGGAGCTCGTTCACATTTAAGGCCCAGCAGTTCTCCTCATCCAGGTAATAGTTCACCTGGATGGCATCGAGCTCAGAGATGACAGCCGAGTAGAGGGGGTACTGTGGGATGGGGATCATCACACCGGTCCGGGACTTGCCACCCCCGGACACCAGGATCTTCAGGATTGTCTGCAACAGAGAAGTCACGGCCTCCAGGAACACTGCCAATCTCCACCCTTTGGGGGCTGCCAGGCAGACTCCCCTGGAGGTCCCAACCCCAGTCTTTTACCGGTCACCCTGCTGCCTGCCTGCACAGCCCCATGTGAGCTGCTTGACTTCCCTGAGTCTCACGAACCCTATCTTTTTTTTTTTTTTTTAAAGATTTTATTTATTCACTTGACAGAAAGAGAGAGAGATCACAAGTAGGCAGAGAAGTTAGAGAAGGAAGCAGGCTTCCTGCCAAGCAGAGAGCCCGATGCGAGGTTCGATCCCAGGACCCCGAGATCACGACCTGAGCCAAAGGCAGAGGCCTTAACCCACTGAGCCACCCAGGTGCCCCTTACGATCCCTATTTTTAAAACGAGGTCTGCTGTGAGGAGTAAGCAAAATGAAATGCTTTAAAGTTCTTAGCACGGTAGTAAAAGACTCAATGCTGGCTCAGTGGGTTAAAGCCTCTGCCTTCGGCTCAGGTCATAATCTCAGGGTCCTGGGATTAAGCCCCGCATCATCATCGGGCTTTCTGCTCAGCAGGGAGCCTGCTTCCTCCTCTCTCTCTCTCTTTGCCTGCCTCTCTGCCTACTTGTGATCTCTCTCTGTCAAATAAATAAATAAAATCTTTAAAAAAAAAAAAGACTCAATGCTTGGGGCGCCTGGGTGGCTCTGTCGTTCAGCGTCTGCCTTTGGCTCAGGTCATGATCCCAGGGTCCTGGGATGGAGCCCTGCATCGGGCTCCCTGCTTGGTGGGAAGCCTGCTTCTCCCTCTCCCACTCCCCCTGCTTGTGTTCCCTTTCTGGCTTTTTCTCTCTCTGTCAAATAAATAAATAAGTAAAATCTTTAAAAATAAAAGACTCAATGCCTTATAATTCTTGAAGAGGCCTTTTAAAGTAGCAGTCCACAAACTGGCCCTGTCCTGGTCGGGAGGAGGGACAGCAATCTGTCTTGTTAGTAATTACCAGTACCCACGGCTGGGCAGACCCTGGAACAAGGAGGGACTGTTGAATCAGGATAAAATACCTACATACTACCACCAGATGGTGCTTCAACCTGTCTGTTTCCAGGGCTGTGTGGCTCAAGGTTTGCAGGATTCCTGAGAAACCAGGCCACCCGAACCCCATAGGGATAAGGGTGGAGGTGGCAATAATTGACTGTACACCCTGTTCTGGAAGAGTTCCCACCTCACACACAGGCTCATTTTCTCGCCGCAAGAATGCCACCGAACTCAGAAGCTCAACAACTTGGTTCTTTTCACTAAATCTTGAGGACACCTTCCTCGGCTGCTCTAGGACCTCCGTCTGTGTGTGGGCTTCTCTGGAAATTAAAAGAGGCCTTGACAGCAGAACACAGTGGAGATCTGAGCCCCAACACTGGAATCCCAACTGTCACAAGAGGCTGACTTAAATGTAGAAGGCAAAGCATTTAAGGATCCTGGGCCTGTTTCCTCTGGGGCTCTAGTAAGAGCTGAATGCATCTGCAAGGATTAAAGCACTCAGCAAACAAGAGAAACGAGAGCCTTGGAGGTCAAAAGACAAAGATAACCCCACTAGAGGAAGGGTCCGCACACACTCCCTGAGGAGGGAAAATAAAGAAACTGAAGATGCCAGCACTGAAGAGGCACAGGAAGGAGCATGCTCCATGGGAATGCAAGACCACAGGTTCCTCAGACCCAGGACTTCAGAGCCCCTCTGCTAAGCACACTCTGACACCAGCCCCTCTTCACCCTGTCCACAGCAGACCCCAGCCCAAGCCACACCTCTTCCCTCATCTCAACGCTCCCTCACATCCATCATCCCCTTCCCTGCCAAAGTTAAAACTTAAATTTAATTATCCCCTATCTGTCTGTTGCTCCCCCCACCTTCAAATGCTTCAATCGACACTTAAGACACATTGTTCTTAGGACAATGACCTAAATCCTCAGCAGAGCCACTAAGACCCTGTAGGACTGAGGCCCCAGTTGCCTCCCTAGCCCACTTCTGGAAGCTCTGGCCCTTACTACATGTGCTCATTCACTCCGACTCTCCTGTTGCAAACGCACAGCCCCTTTCCAGCTCACAACCTCTGCACATGTTGACCTTCTGTTCAGAACACACTCTGACCCCTACCTCCCCGTTCATGCCCACAGATCCCCCAGAGCTCTGTTCAGTCATCCTTTGAGAAGAAACTTTTCTGCTTCCCACAACCACCCCCGCCCCCTGCAGCTTCTCCTGGGGCACTTTGTCCTCTTCACCCAGAAGAGAAACTGAAAGCTTGTGATAGGACATTTATTTATATGGTACTAATGCTGGTCTGATCCAGTACTAGGGTGTAAGCAGAGGCCAAGTGTGCTCGGTGCCCACGGTCCCCCCAGCACCCAGTACAGCACCTGGCAGAGGAGGAACACCAGTAGGAACTAAGCAAGAGAAAGGCCAATGCTACCAGAAAGACAGGCACCCTCGAGTGCCCATGGCTCGTCTCCAGCTGGACCTGCGGGTGTGCACTCTGGAGGGAAACCAAGGCTGCAGGAGACAACGAGGACCAGTGGAGAGCCAACCTCTCCTCCCAGGCCTGTCTCCCTACTGGCAGGTTCACATCCTTGGCCCTAACATGCAAGGCTATTCTTCACAGGGGTAAACACTGGAGAGTGAGCCACCCTCACACATACAGAAATGCCATCACTGGCTCCTGTGGTCAGGTAAATGTTGTCTGGGTCTGCAGGCACACCGCCGTCTCTCCTGGTGATGTAGGCAGCCACGTCTTCACGGATGCAATTGACACCCTGGCTAGCACTGTAAGACCCTGTAAGACAGTAAGCAAGACAGTGACTAGCGGTAGGATGACTGGCTCTATGGAGTTGGTGACATCCATATAATTACCTGGGGTGGGAGGGAGGCTGGGGAAGTCTTAGACAGGACCCAATTCCCACTGTTCTAGGCTGTGGAATCATGCAAACTGCTTAACCACTTATCCAGGCTTCATCCACCCACCCACTGATCCATCCATCTCATCTACTGTCTATGCATTCGTCTACCTGCCCATCCACCGGTCTACCCACCCATCCATTCATGCACTCAGTATTCACTCAGTATTCAAGGAGAAGCTGTTAGACGTCAAGCATTATTCAAGGTCCTGCCTTCCAATCAGTCAAATGTGCCCATACCTGTTTTATCCACCCTCCTGGGGTTCACACACATTCTACAATGTGTAAATCACTACTGCTAGACTGGCTGTGTCTTTATCACCGCTGCCCACACACAGTCCCACAGACCTGGAAGTATGGCAAGAGCCTTCTGCAGCACTGTAAATGTTCCATGTCTTGATCTGGTGAGGGTTACACAGGTGTGTACATGTGCAAAAACTATTCAAGCCGTACGTTAATATTTGTTCATATTATTATAGGTTTGTTAATATCTCAATAAAGAGCTCTTTTTTTTTATGTCAGGCTACTATTTTTAGAAAGGTTTTGAGAATAGATACTTGGCACATGCACAAAATCTGGTAGGAGTCCCAAAGTGGTAAGCTGAACTCTCTGGGGAAGTGAAGGGGAGGCTAGGGGTCATAGGTGGGAGGCAGACTTTTCACTCTATATCCTTTTTTTTTTTTAAGGTTTTATTTACCCATTTGACACAGAGACAGAGAGATCACAAGTAGGCAGAGAGGCAAGCGGGGGCGGGGGGGGGGGGCGAAGCAGGCTCCCCGCCGAGCAGAGAGCCCGACACGGGGCTTGATCCCAGGACCCCAAGATCATGACCTGAGCCACTGAGCCACCCAGGAGCCCCTCACTCTATATCCTTTGACACTGTTTGAATTTCATACCACATTTAAAGAGAATCAGGCTATTCCTTCTAAGACTACTGCAAATCCACCACCAGGAGGCTTAGGGCTTATCTGGGCTTCAGTATCAGTCCAGACCCTGCACCCTGGAGGCCTTTGTTTGCCTCAATGTCTGTGCACCACTGGGCTCACCCTATCCCTCTGACCAGCTGTAAGATTGAGAAGGAAGGGAGGGGAGGCTAGGCCAATTCTCTAAGGTCTCAGTGGCAAACATGAACATGTATCAAGTCTGGGCAGTGGGTTCAAGGTCTTTTGTTACATTATTTGGGGTATTGTAATGCATTTGAAATATTTTGTAAATTAAAATAGTGGAGAGGTACAAATGCTGGTATTAAGAGAATCCTTCCTCTACGGAGTGACTGACTTGATTATATCTGAGCTCCCATCCTCAGAAACCTTTCCCTCTGCCTTCTCTCAATGGCCTCCCTTCCACTCCATGGGGCCTGTCCATTCCCACACCAGCCAAGCCTCCCCTTTTTCTTGCCTCTAGTTCATCCACCTCGAGTTCCCAGGCCTTCACCCACTGGCAAGTTCCCCACCCCTGCAGGCCACTGACCTTCCACCCTTTCCTTCAACTTTTCTGTTATGCTCCAAACCACACTGGTCCTTCAAAGCTCAAATCTAGTCTCTTCTATAGGGGACCTGTCATAAAGATACTGCCCCACACTTAGCCCCTCTCCTGACCTGCAATTTCTCCAGTTATTTACTGTAGACACATGAAGTCTGTCTCCCCATGATGACTGTAAGTTCCTTGAGGGCAGAGGCCATTACCTATTTCTTTGTGTATCTCTGCTAGAGCACTTATCTCCCTGCCTGTCCCCACCCCACTACACCCCTACTTCGGACCCACTGACCTCATACTGATGGCAATGTGCCTCCCATGGCCGATAAATGGCATCATCACCACTGCCAAACTTCCCAGCCTCATCACATACTGCCCCATTCCAGACCTCTTCACTTGATCACCCTCAGTTCTCAAACCTCAGGGCCTTTGCACACATCATTTCTTCTGTCTGGCATGCATTTGCAGGTTCTCTATTACTCAGCATCCATCTGAATTTGAATCATATTTGCTCCTCAAACCCTCCTACATTAGAATCCCTGGCTATAGCCCAATAGCTCTCTGCTTTTTCTCCAAGAACTCATGAAAACTAGAGATTATTTTTTGTGTAAATTCTTTTTAATGTTTGTTTCCCCCAAATCTGACCATGAACTTCTGTGAGCATAGAAATTCCATCTGCCTGGTTCACTAGTGTCCCTCACTGTCTAGAGCAGTGCTCTGGGAGGCCTAGATAAGGACCTGCACCTCCTGGGATGTCTAGATTCCACCTTAATCCTATTAAGTTCCAAGATACAACCTGAGAACTGAATTACTCAAACAGAGAATAAGGAAACTCTAGTAAGAAGTAATTTTAGGGGCGCCTGGGTGGCTCACTTGATTTTGGCTCAGGTCATAATCTAAGAGTCGTGAGACTGAGGCCCACCTCCAGCTCTGCACTCAGCACCAAGTCTGCATCAGATTCTCTCTCCCTCTTCCTTTGCCCCTCCCCCTATTCGTGCATGCTCTTTCTCATATAAATAAATCTTTACATTTAAAAAAAGTCATTTTAAAGGGCATAATTAAAACACATCCCAGATGAGCTCTAAGAACTTGTGTACATATTTAATAATCCTAACCTGGGTCAGGGTCGCCCTGGGCACACTGACCTTTTCCATTTCCCTTACTTCTATGAGCGGGAAGGCTTAGCTGACAGAGCACTTCCCCCAGGATGACACTGCCCTACCTCCTGCAATGAGCAGGGACTGGTGGTAACCCCCAGGGACATGGCTTCTCCACACCTGACAAGGGGCTTTAGCACATACCATACGTCAACCTCCTTCAAAAGCCCAGGAGCTGAGTAGAGTACTTCCTAGTTCAAGGAGGAGGAGAGAGGCCCAGGGAGTACCCACCTCACCTATCCTCACAGGTCCTCAGATGAAACTCAGTGCAGGTCCCAAAACCCCACACGCAGGCCAACTTTCCTCTTGCTATAACACCCCAAGTGGGGACTCACACGAACGTGGCTTCCCCAGCTCCTTCCCATAGCCCTGACTGACAGAGTAGCAAAAACTTGATGAAGCTTCCGACTGGAAAGATAGAACCCCTCCCCCTTCCCCAGACATTCCCATCAGGCATGCAGAGGGCAAACACTCCCTCCCCTGCCTCTCCTCACAGCTTCCAGGAATCTTTGGCCCATAGCCACAGGGTCTTAGAGAAGCACCTTTGTCCTGTGGGCTGGGCAAAGGACACAGGAGGAGAGGGGCCTGCAGACCGGGCCTTCAGGCTGTCGAGTTGTTCTCTGACAGCTTGTGGTTTCGGCCTTGCGACACAAGGTGCTGGCTCACACCCTCCCCAATCCGGCGGGCAGGAAAGCAAGGGGGAGCTGGCCCTTCCTGAGAGGGACACCCTGAAGGACAGTGACCAGACTCAGACAGAGGGCGCTGGCGGGGTAACCACAGCAAGGAAGGTAAGCACAGGGCTCTCATTAAAGGGAAAGAGCAGAAAAAGGGAGGAGGAGGGGCAGGGGGATGGCAGAGAGGTGAAAGGTAGCTGACCCTCTGCTGAGCAAACTGCAAGAATCCCTTTCCCATGTTCCAGGACATTCAGGCACGTGTCCTAAAAAAGCTCTAAGAACAACTATTTTTCCTGGGGCGAGGAAAGTTGGATCCCCTGTGTAGGCGTGGGGCAAGGGAATGGGGCAAAAGCAAACAGAACAAAGAACAGGAAATGAGAACAAAGAGCCAGAGCCCCAGAGACTGGAAACCCACCTCAGCAGCAAAGGGAGAGAGAATATCATTTTCACATCTATGGGGGCCTAAAATTCCAGGGCCTCCCTCCATGGAGTGCTCCCTCCTTAAGGAGGCAGATGGCAAAGAGGGCCAAAGGCCAGGGAGGCGGGAACACAAGGAATGGGAGGGTGGACATCACGGTCACAAGGAAGGAAGCCACCAAACAGGGTTCACAGGCATCTCACAGCACTCCCCTTCCCCAATAACTGACTGCCACTTCCTGCAGTGGGGGTGACAGACAAGAAGGCTGGACAAAGCCACACATCGCATTTACCCAGCCCGTCAGGGGCACCTAGGTGACTCAGGTTAAGCATCTGATTTTTTTTTTTTAAGATTTTATTTATTAAAAAAAAAAAGATTTTATTTATTTATTTGACAGAGAGGGAGATCACAAGTAGGCAGAGAGGCAGGCAGAGAGAGAGAGGGGGAAGCAGGCTCCCTAATGAGCAGAGAGCCCATTGCGGGGCTCGATCCCAGGACTCTGAGACCATGACCTGAGCCGAAGGCAGAGGTCCAACCCACTGAGCCACCCAGACACCCTAAGCATCTGATTCTTGATTTCAGCTCAGGTCGTGATCTTGGGGTCCCGGGATGGAGCCCTGCAACAGGCTCCACACTTAGCTTAAGGATTTTCTCCCCGTCCCCCTGCTTGCGCTCTCTCTTTCTCAAATAAATAAATCTTTAAAACAAACAAACCAACACTCTGTTGACAAAAGGGTCAGTTACTCAAGCTGGCTCCCAGGTGTAAAACCAAACTCCAGCCCAATGTAGGCTCCTGCAACTCAAGTGCCCTGATCCTCCAAAAGATGGCATTTACCTCACTGCTCAGCTAACAGGAGGTTAACAGAGCAGACAAAGGGGAGGAAGACTGCTTTTCATTTTCTCTGCGTGTCACCATCCCATACACATTCACACACTCACTCACATGAATAACTCTCCATATGGGGTCAGGACCTAAGCCCACGCTCAGAACACATGATCATCTCACGCCCTATGGGACCTGGCTAGTGGGGTGAGGGCTCACCCAGGCTGTTCCCGCCACAAGCCTGTAGGATCCGCCGGGCTCGCTTCTTAGCATCTTCTGGGAAGCTGGGGCTGTCCAATAGGTTTGGGTAGGTGCAGAGTGCCATCACCTAGGGGAACAGAGGTGCAGGCTGGGCTCCCAGCACCCCCCCACCCCAGAGCCCCAGGAGGGGCACGAGGATCCTAAGCATTGACACTGTGACAAAGACAACTCCAGGACATGCTGTAGCATGCCTCTCCACGAGGGCTCCAGCCTGGGGGGAGCTTAGGGTGGATGGGGAGGAGCACGCTGGGCACTTTGTAGCAGGAGAGATGCTAAAGGGTAGGGCACATCATGACCTGGGCTTGGGACCCAAGGTGGGGCTGCCAGAAGAGAAGCTGGGGAACAGAAAGAGCCTGCCCCTCAGTCCCTGGCCCCAACTCTTCCAAAGAGTTCACACACCCAAGGCCACAAGATCCAGGGTGCTTCTGAGCAGGGGTCAGGGCTGAGCAGGCAGGTGAACCCCAACTGAAAGGAGCACAGACTGAGTGTCCTCCCCCATACCCTTAACCCCTGCCCCTTTCTCACCATCATCCCCTTTCCTGGCCAGAACTGAAAGCCGGCTCAGCTTTCCCATCTCTGTAACAGAGAAAATCACCCTAACTTCACAAATTAAGAGGATTAAGCAAGGAAATGTTTGCAAAAGTGCCAGTAAACCCCAGCTCACTGGGCAAGTCTAAGCTGGCAGCTCAGGAGCCGTGCCAAGAGCCTTGAGGGGATATGAGGGCTCGTGGCTCTGACACCAGCTGGGTGACTTCAGGTGGGAGCTGGCTTCTTGGAGCCTTGCTTCTCTTCATTTGTACAATGGGCAGTGACCTGGCCTGCCCTCCTCCCACAGGCATTTGTGAAGAGGAGAGATGTGTGAAGGCTGCAGGACGCCAGCACCAGGTAGGAGAGGCTGGGTTTGCCATAGCCAGAGACAGAACTGGATTTGGGAACAAGTCAGCTGGCCAGAGAAGGCTGAGGCAACAGGAGCCTCTTCGTGCCCAGAGCCCCAGGCACATGTGGAGAACAGCTTTTGCTCTCTCTTCCAGAGCCGTGTGACTCTAGGACAGTCAGGGTCCTCCAGCCTCCTCCTGCCTCTGCTTCCCTGGCAGAGCTGCTGTTTGGTTTGATCCATTTCCCCTCCTGGGCCCAGTTTGGGGCCTCATCTATTCACAGGCTGCTGGTACGCTTCTGAGCTCAGCAGCAGTGGCCACAGGAGGGGAGCCCCAGTGACGTTCCTCAGGCCAGTGCTAGCCTCAGTGAACTCCTCGAGCTAAATAAGGTCCCCACACCCCTGCACCAGAGAGTAGAGCAGGGTCGCCCCCGCCATGCCAGCCCCTGCAGCAGGAGACACAGGCCAGGAAAAGGGCCGGGACCTCCCATGCTCAGCAGCCCTGCTTGCCCCAGCCTGCAAACCTTAACCGCATAAGGACCGTATTTTGCTCCAATTCTTCTCTGGGAAACAGCTTTCACCACATCTGGTCTCTAGCCTATGTTCAGGAGGCCCTTGGCATTTTCTCACCCTGTTTTTTTCCCTCCAGACCACAATTTCAGCCTATGCAGCGTCCTTGTAGTTGGTGCCCAAAATGAAACATTAAAACCCACCTCCTGGAGACCTCAGCAGCAAGATGGGTCACATTAGCAAGACAAGCAGACAAGCAGCAGCTGACAGTGGTCACCAACCCCACACTCTCCTGTGGGCCAGGGGTCAGCACTTTGTACTCAATGTTGCACTGGGGCCTCCAGCTGCCCTCTAAGGCAGTGCTCCGGCGATCTGCCCTTGCTCAAAGCCACCCAGCTGGTAAGTGGCAGAGTCAATACTCAAACTCAGGGTGTCTGACTTGGGATGAAAGTATTTGGACCCCCACATACCACCCTCCCAGCCCACTGGGCCTCTACCTCTCCAAGCTGCCTCTCTGATGCGATTAACCAAGCTCTGAATTCAGTACCTGAGACCACGGACTATGGATGGGCATCCCTGGGAGCCTCGTACACAAGAGTAACCCCAAAATGAGTCTGGATATTCTAGACAACTTTGGAAGGGGAAGAGACTGAAGGAGAGGACATCAGGCACCAGAGGGGGCTGTGACTTCCACGGCACCTCCCTGGGAGATTCTGGTGCCTACTGTGTCCTGAGGGGGCTGGACAGGGGAGGAAGTAGGGATGAGAGGAGCTGGCCCAACCAGGCTCCAATTCTAGGCTCTCCCAGCAGCCTCTGCTCCAGAGGGCCAGCTTACCTGTCGGAGGAAGGTTATTGGCTGCTGGCCCATGGCCTGGGCGTCCCCAATGTTGGCACGGATGACTTCAGTGAATGGTTTTTTGATACCCTGAGCAGAGAGAAAGCAACAGGTGTTTACTTGGAGACTCACAGATCCTAGATTCCAGAGGCCAAGCAATGCCCCCACAGGATATTAATAAACACTCCTATTTTGAGCCTTACCAGGTGTCAGGCATAGTGCCAAACCCTTGACATGGTTTGCTCCATTTAACCTTAACCACCACCCCATGAAGAACTAGTATTAATCTCATTTTACAAATGAGGAAAATGAGGTTTCAAAAGGCTAAGCAACTAGCCCGAGATCACACAACTGATAGATACAAGCAGTGGGATTTGAAGCCAGACTCCCAAGATCACTCTTCTCAACCACTATGCTCACCACCCCCTACTTTCTAAGAAGGCTGCAAGAGCTCTCCTGAGCTACCAAGCACCCTGAGGCAGCTGCAGGTCCAGGGCTCACCAGCCAACTGGGGCCTAGGAGGGATGCCTAAAAAGAAGGCCTTGGGGCAAAAGTGGTGGGAGGCAGGAGTCAATAGCAGAGGCTCCCAAACGTCAGGGAGAGGCCCCCATAACTCGTCCCCAAGCCCGGCTCCACCTCAACAACCTAAATAAACGGCAGGGGTCCCACAGCCACCCTCCCCTCCAGAAGACCCCCGATCAGCAGGGACCTCTAGGCTTGTTCCCTTGCAACTTGGCTTTGGAGAATAAAGACTGTGGGCTGATTTTCACTTTAAAAAAAAAAAGGCATCAGAGATGGAAAGAGTGGTTACAGAACTAACTCGCAGTCACCACCTGAGCAATGTGTTCAGCACAGAAAGGAGGTCCCAGAGAGGAAGATATCAGAGACCTGCCAACCTCAACATCACGGGGGACGGCGGTGGGGGGGAGGGGTGACTAAAGGACTCCCGGCTGCTGAGAAGGAGAAAATGCACTCTGGACTGAGGTTTTTGGGGATCTGGAAATGTGGGGATTCCACAGAGCTCCCAAGTCCAAAATCTGCCACTAGAAGAGTAAGAATCAGCAGCAGGTTCAGTGACCCCCCAGGGTGGCTGAAGGGTTACTGGAGACAAACAGTACGAAAGCACTTGGCAGAGTACAAACATCATCATCTTACAAAGCCGGACCAAGGATGAGGTCAGGAGGGTCGTGGCAGAGGAAGAAGGCTGTGGGGCAAGGGGGTGGTGGGACCAGGGGTGGCCTGGGTGGAAGGCCTGGCCACCTTCCCATCTCCAGCTGCCCTTTCCTCAAGGGCATGTTAAATTCAAACTTTAAAAATACAATTCTATGTGGTTTTTAAATTTTTTATTTAAATTCAATTTAGTTAACATATAGGGTATTATAGTTTCAGGAGTAGAATTTAGTGATTCATCAGTTGCATATAGCACCCAGTGCTCGTTCCATCAAATGCTCTGCTTCCTGCACATCTCTCAGTTACCTCATCCCCCTCCACCAACCCTCAGTTTGTTTCCTAGAGTGAAGGGTCTCTGAGGGTTTGCCTCCCTGTTTTCTAAGGTTTTGACCCTTGTCTTTTCTCCATTTCCCACAATGTGCAAATAAAAGCACCTTTAGAAAACTTTTTCAAAATCAGTAATATACACCTCAAGTAAAAAACAGTGACCTTAAGGGACAAAAGTACCTGGCAAACAAGTTTTCCTGACCCTCATCTGACATCCGTAAGACCCTCCCATACATTTATTTGGCTGCTCTGGAGCAAGAAGGCTTGGGGTGGGGGACAGAGCAGGCTGGGGAGGGTGTCTCAGAAATGGCCGTGGACCTTTATAAACAGGGCTTGGTAAGTCTCTAAAAGCCTATGGGGGGAAGAGGCCTTTTAATTCCCTGTATCCCTTGTGCAGAGCTCTTCAGGGCCGGTCAATATGAAAAGAGGTCCTTCGGTGCATGGGAGAAGCAGCTTAAGTGTCCTGAGGGCCAAGGCCCATGGGTGGCACCACCCTCTGCTCCAGGGCTAGGACAGGGGTGAGAGCAGGACCCTGGAGACAGACTGGGAGGCATGTGGCCTCAGGGCTCACCCCACGGGCAGGAGGCTGGGGGTGGGGGAGGGGCCAGGCCATGGTGTGCAAAGGGGTAGGACTGACTCACCCTCCTTGGCACTGGCCTGAGTTCCTGGAACAGGTCCCTCTGTCAGCCTGTGAATTGCCACAGCACCCTAGGCCTGGCCAGCTGAGCACAGGTAATTCTATGGTATGGGCACAGTTCATTCTTTGGTAGGGATAAAATCTGTCACAGTCGAGGGCCAGGAACCAACACACAGCTGCGGGCCCTCAGCCAGCCCAATGCAGGGAGAGAATATGCCTGGAACACAGCCCTGGATGTTCCTTTCCCATACCCACCCCCTGCACTGCTCAACCAATTCAGGGCCTGCTGACAAGAAGCCTGGAAACACTGAGCAGCTCTTTTCTTGGGTCTGGGTGCCCACGGACCCCAGACATTTTGTTGTGATGGATGAGCTGGCTCCCTTGAATGGGCAGCAGACCAGCCTGCCCAGCCAAAGGCCCCCATACAGAGGAGACTATTCTGGGCAGATTCCTATCTCTAGGCACTCAAGGTCCACATGGGATGGGAAATACCAAGGAGCCAGGGACTGATTCCTGCCCACAGTGACTCATCCAGGCGTGGCTGGCATACCCAATAGTGACCTTGCCTCAGCCCAGCACCCAGGAGCCTGTCAGGTCAAGCAGGTAGCATCCCAGTTTCCTCTCACAGTATCCAGGAGCACATCTGGATATTCCACCTGCATACATCCCACCTAGAGGTGCCTCCCCCTAGGGCAGTGAGATAAGGTCCTACCCAGGGGAACTCGCTCCCCACCATTCAGCTTAAGTAGGGATAAGGGAATAGGCCCTCAGGCTCAAGGGATGGCATATTTCAGAGAGTGTTAACAAAGAGAAGAAAAAAAAAAAAAAGAACAAGGAGAAGAAAAAAGACTCACTGTCCTTCCCAGTTCACAGGCCCAACATCACTTTGAGGGTTGAAGGGACGAAGGTTGATTCTAACAGGCACAAGGCAGTTTTCTTAAGCAAGGGATGGCTTCTGTCATTTCATGTGACATGTGGGGGAAAGGCTTGGTAGGATAGTTATTCCCTGGAACAGAGCCCTCCATGTTCCTTTCCCATGTCCACCCCCTGCACTGCTCAACCAATTCAGGGTCTGCTGACAAGAAGCCTGGGAACTCTGAGCATGTCTTTTCTTGGGTCTGAGTACCCAAAGTCCCACCAAGGTCCACATGGGATGGGAAATACCCTGAACTCTGGGGTTCTGTGGGAGGGTCACCCATAGAAACTGAGACTCCCAGGGAAGAAGTAGGAATGGTAGCTGATGAGCTCCAAATAGAATAATTCATGACAGCAAGGCTAAGGCCCAGGCAAGACAAAGCAAACACTGCAGAATGCATTCCCAGACCCAGAGAGCCTCAGCATGAAGGCAAGGAAAGGGCATTCCTTGGTGCTTCTCCTCAAGCAACTCTCATTCGTTTGAGAAAAAGGCTCTTAAGAGTTCTGACTGGCTTCTAGCTGTTTTCATCTCAAACTAGTCTTTAGAAAAAATAAATTGGCCCCATTTTGCAGAGGCATAAACTGAGGCCAAGGTGCTCTGAAACCACTTCTCTAAGGCCCACAGCACATAAAGCAAAGCCCAGGATGTAGGTCCATGGTGACCTGGACAGGGTAGGTGGGGGAGGGTTTGTTCTATTAGAAGCCCACATTACCCATTTGTTTTAAAGTTGCATCGAAGCACTAAAGAAAATGACCATGAGATTTCACCACCTGTGCTCCGCACAGCCAGCGTTTCCGATCTTAGTTCTCAGATAACTATAACCATGTGCTACCTAGCACCTTCCATTTTTACCAGCGTAGATGCAGCACACGCTGATTTTAACAGTCATAATCAGTTTTTCCCCAACCGTGTGTACTTTACAAACAGAAGTAGAGCTATTCCTGTCTACTTATACCAACTTCCTCCCCTCCTGCAATAAAGGAAAACAGTAGGTTGAGGAAGAACTGACAGATCTTCTCAAAACTCCTACTAATTGCAGCTTATTTTTAAGTGCTGCTCCCAGTGAACACTAGAATCTGAAAAGCTAATAGTTTCTCCCCCTTTGGATCTTGGAGCTGCTGTCAGGGAGAAACAGGGCCTCCCTGAGAGCACACAGACAGGACTGGAGTTGAATGGCCCCTTTCACGCCCACTCAACCAACATCCCCTCCCTCCTTCAGGCTTTCCAGAGCATTCTCCACTCCTATCACAGATGGAAGAAGGATGGGACTTCAGGGCAAGCCACCTCAAAGTCAAACACCAGAACCATGTGTCCAGCCAAACAGTGAGTACTGTTTGCAGAGCACCTGGTGAAATAATTCCAAAAGGCAGCATAAAGGCCAGGACAGCTGCAGATGGACAAGATGATACAAAAGTCAGGGCAGGGGATGTGGGGAGCAGGGATATCTCTGGGCTCACCAAGCCACCTCTCTCCTTTTATAGACTAGGGAAACCAAAGCCCAGAAAGGATATAAGATTCACCCAAGTCACCCTACAAATCCTCACCCATCCCATTTTTACCCAATCAAACCCTTTATAATATCAGTTCAGTTTTGATCACTACAGTTCAAAACAGAGGTAGAAAAAAATGAAGCTGTGCAGAGCCAAACCAAAAAAAGAAAAAAAAAAAAGGGGGAAAATATGGCTCTCTCAGAAGGGGCAAGCTAGCAAAGTAGAGAGAGGCTGTCTCCCAAAATGAAAGGTTTAAGTGAGGCTATGCTGGCTTGGCTGAGCTATGACTCCAGAACCAACACTGAGACAAAGAATAAAATGAGAAGGGATGAGCTTGAATGAAAGCATGAGAAAGCAGGTGGACAGAAAACTCAACTTATTCAGGAGTAGGCCATGGGAATGTGGGGCATTTGTCCCAGAAATCATAGGGTGTTTCCAGCTTAAATGACTAAGAAATTTGTCCACCTCAATCATGGAACCATACCCTGCTGGAAACTCTTCATGGTTCCCCACTTCGCACCAGAAAGTCCTGAGCCCAACACCCAAGACTCCAGCCCACCTTTTCTATCTCATTCATCTCCCATATCCCCTGCCACAGCACTCTTCAAATAGCACCAACCCTTGACCCAAATGCCAGAACTTCCCAACCTTCCATCTTTGCTCACAGTTCCCACCTGGAATGCTCTCACATTTTTCTCTGCCTGCTAAAAAATCTCACCAGTCCTTAAAGAAGTGGTGGAGGGGAGGCTCAGGTCCAGAGAACAGTTCGGCAGTCAGTCAGCCTCCTGACGACAACTGACGACAAAGACAGGACACCTTGCTGTCCTAATCATCGTCATACTTCATGGAGCCCACACCAAGCTGTTATTTGGCAAAATGTAGACAGAGAGAATCCCTGGAGCCCTTACCAGCTTTGAAACCAGAGGAATTAGCTGTAAGCGATAAGCCGGGAACAATTGAATCTCAGCTTTGTTTGTTAAAACAGGGAGACTGTTGTCTCAAGAACACGCCACTCCAGTAGACCAGACATTTACAAAGAGTAGAGTGGCTAAACTCGTGTTTTCTGTCCCTGGCCCACCTCAGGCCAGGAAAGCACAGAAACTGAGCCAGCCTTCTATGGGCCAAACCTTAAACTTAGCAGTGAAAGGAGTCAGAGAGACACTGCACTCTGACTTTTTCAGCTCACTATTTTCAGTCAGGAGAACTGGGCATCCCACCACTGCTTCCTCCCATGCATTCGTGGGACACTAAGTGATCAACTCACCCCAGAGTCACCCAGTTATAGAGCCTCTGAGGGCAAGATCAAGGAACCCTCCCCCACCCGCATTCTAGGTTAGAACTATCTTAAGCAAGCAGCTGTTTCATCAGATCTTACAAATCTTAGGAGTGTTTGCTTTTTTTTACACTGCCACTCTTGACTCGGCCCCCTAAATTCCACTCCAGTTAGAACTGGCATCTTACAGAGGTATCTCTTACACACACCCAGTCACCCTGGTTGTAGGAAGAGAGAAATCACTCCTGGGGATGCAGTTACTTTTACATGCAACTACAAACAAAAGCCAAGATCCCTGCCAGCCTGCCACCAAGACAAAGACAGACCAGGGCCATCCTGCCAAGGCCCCAAAGGCTCAAGACTTTGACTACCCACTGGGGATGAGTGTATCCCCAGAGAACAAAATTTGGTGGCCAATCAAGGTTTCAGTGAAGGGCCTAACGGCAGGAATCGTTCAGGACCCTCCTTCACACCTCCACTCTTCTCATGGAATCATTACTGGTAGAATAACCCAAAAGTTCTCGGAAAGAAAAAAGCTTTGGGAACAAAGCTAAGTCTTGGAGCCTTCCTCCCTCTCCTCCTACCTAACATGATATCCTTCCCAACACTCCCATCGCACCCCCTTACACCATTCCTCCATTTTACTTTCTTCAAAGCACTTATTCACTATCTGAAATTCTATTTCTTTACTGCTTGTTGTTGGCCTCCCCCCACGGATCTTGGTTCCACCGCGGGTAGGACAGCCACATAGCGTGCAGTGCCTGGCACTACCGGTCGCTCAATTATAATCGATGAATTCAATTCAACAAGTGAACCGTATGAGGGCCTTACTTTGTGCCAGGTGCCGCGCACTAGTGGGTGAAGGGACAGGAGGAGGGCATTCTTGTTTTAGCCAACCTTGGCTGAATGAAGGAGCTGGCCACCAGGGTGAGAGGAAGCCCCAGCGGGTGGACCCCAGCCGCGGACAACTACTGCTCGCCCCCTCCCCGCCCCCCTCAACCCTGTCCGTTTCGGCGACCTTAGCCTCTCTGGGCCCTCCCGCCCCGCGGGCCCTGACGCCCGCTCTCACCCGCTGCAGCTCGAGCTCGATCTCGCCGGCCTTGAGCACGATAGGTCCCCGGACCGCATACTCCACAGCCTTCACCTGCGGGTTCATGGACTCAAGGGTAAGGATGCGCTCGCGCCGGCTCCGCTCGGGCCGCTCCTTGAGCACGGCCGAGGCCTCCGCGGCCGCGCTGCTCTGACTACGGCTCCAGGGGACCGGGGTCCGGGGGCAGCAGCCCCGCCGGACCAGTGCCGCTGCCCGCTGCATCGCGCACTCGCCCAGGAAAACCTTGACACTAAAAGAAAAAGAACAAACACATCACGCACAGTCCAAGGCCGGCACCAGTGCCCCCACCCCCAAGCCCAGCCACTCTCGCTCCGGGGCCAGGTGCCCATCCCCCGGTGACTCGGACCCTCCACCGCGCTACTGCAGAGCCAAAGCAGTTTTGCAAAAGCTGCACCCAATGCACGCCTGCAACGTGCCTGTCGCTGCGGCCGCCTGGCCACCGCTCGCCGCGCCCAGCTACCGCGCGCGCCTGAAACTGGCCCCGGGCTTCAGCGCCCGCAGCCGCATTTCAGCGCCCAGAGCCCGCACCGCCCGGCCCCCTGCGCTCGCACACCCACAGCCGGCGGGTCCGCCCCCAGGCCACTGGCTCCTGGGCCTTGTAGTTTCCCAGTCTGCTTCCAGAGCCTATGTGGAGAACTAGCTGAACTACAAGTCCCATAGTGCTCCGCGCTGGCCTGATAGGGGGCCGGGCCAGAGGCGGGAACGGTCCTCAGATTCTGCCGGGGGCTGGGCGGGCTCTTTGTCCAGCTGAGGGGCTGGGAAGCTAGCCTGGGACAGGGCCAGGGGCTGTTCATTCAGCCTTCTCCGAATTTAGAGCTATTTGCAGTGTCTCATTGGAATCCCTCCCACCCACAACCCCTCTCCCCCCTCCACCCAACACCTGCGAGGAGACAGGCTGAGAGATGGTGCAGTCCTCGCCCGGGGTTTCATCATCCAGGGCCCGAAGGTAGCAGTGGCCGCTCAACGGGAGCTGCTAGGAAGTGGAGCTTAGGAGTTTGGGACGTGACTGCCAATCTTTACCCCTCTGAACGTCGGCTTCCTTGTCAGCAAAGCGGAGGTCTGACCCTAGCCTCTAAGGGTGGTTGTGAGAATTAAAGGATCAGCACCAAGCAGGTACCCAGGTGGTCAGGCTTTTCCTGACTCCATCTGTAACACTTCCCTACCTTCATTACCTCTTTATTTCCTTGGCGCAGTTGGTTCAGCGACTGCCTTCGGCTCAGGTCATAATCCCGGAGTCCCGGGATCGAGTCCCACATCGGGCTCCCAGCTCCATGGGGAGTCTGCTTCTCGCTCTGACCTTCTCCCCTCTCATGCTCTCTCTCACTCTCTCACTGTCCTAATAAATAAATAAATAAATAAATAAATAAAATCTTAAAAAAAAAAAAAAAGATACCTCTTACCGGCTTATGGTCTCCCTCCTGCATTCACCATGTAAGCTCCAGAAGGGCAGTGTTTCTTCTTCATCCTATTCATAGCACCTCTAAGGGTTCCTGGCAGGTAGGTAGGCACTAGTAATTGTTTGTTGAAGAATGAATACTCAGCATAGGGCAGCTATTTTGTTTGGCAAAGGTATTACCAGGCAAAGGCACCTTGGCCTCCCCAGAGTGAGTGCAGGGCAAGGGTCCGTATGGAAAACACCAGGTCTTAAAAAAAAAAGGGAAAACTCACCAGGTCTGAGACACCAAAATCCAGAAATCCAGAGAGCATGTGGGAGAAAACACTTTCCCTCTCTGAGCCTCAGGTGTCTATGTGCAAAGTAAATTGGATTAAATGGCCCTAAGATCCCTTCCCTTCTTGGAAATTCTGTGTCTAGGTGTTTTCCTGCAGACAAGCAGCCCAAAGCTCCCTCATCCCAACAAACACACACACTCAATATTAGATTTGTGAAAGTAGGGGGCAGGGGGCACCTAAAAAACAGCAGTGCAGGGGAAAAGGTACTAGAAAATCTGGGTTTGAATGTAGATACATATAATCGCTTACCTCTTGGCTGACTTTGAGCATGTTACTTAGCATTTGTAAGCCTAGTTTTCCCATCTGTAAAATGGGGTAACACACTTAGCTCTTGGGACTGTGAGGATAGTTTAGTGAGGTAACTCTGAAAAAGCCAAGAGTTTGGAACCTAGTGCTGTGGGTCTCTCTTACTCATCCTTGTCAAGAGAATGCCATGTACTTGGATTATATAAATTGATTACCAATAAAGGGGAAAAGGGAGTAGAGGGAGCAGCAGAAACGAAAATCTCTCTGAATATTCCTGTGTTAGCAAACTGGCTTGCCCACCAAGGACAGTTATTTGGGCTTCTTATCAATGGTTCCACCCCCAGCACTTAAGTTGATACTTTCTCCTTCCTGGCCTCTATCCCAGTGGCCAGGTATTCAGTCTTAGGGTAAAGATTACCCAGCAGGGAGCTTGGCTTCTCGTTAGGGAAGTCTTTAGACTCCACTGCCTTCAATGTCATGTTCTCACGCACTCTGCCCAGTTGTGGAGAAACACACCCACACACCCTTCTATCTCTAAAACACATTTAACCTTGACCTGCATATGATGTAAACACAGTCCCTCACTGTTCACCCAAGGGTTGGTGCACTTTCTATTGTTTCCACCCCAGATCAGAAGGGGTAGGGGAGCTGGGAGCGGGGGTGGGCATAGAGAGGTAAGGACAAATCCATTTGCAAAACTGAAAAACAATACCTAGCACACAGTCAATTTACGTGGGCTCACACGTCATCATTGTAGAAAACAAGTTAATGTCCCAATTATGTCCTTAGCCAACCTGTGATGACTGCATGAGAAGAAAGCTCCCTTTCTTTCCTGTGAAACACACTTTACAATTTACAAAGCACTTTCATACTTATCACTGCATTTGAACCTGATAGACATCAATGAAGTGAAAAAGGCAGGCATTATCCCCATCTTGTAAATGAAGCTCAGAGAGATTAAGTGACTTATTCAGATGGCACAGTCACGTGCAGAGCATGAACTGTGACTTTTTTTCTTAAGATTTTATTTATTTATTTGATAAAGAGGTCACAAGTAGGCAGAGAGGCAGGCAGAGAGAGAGAGGGGGAAGCAGGCTCCCTGCTGAGCAAGACCATCCCAGGACCCTGGGATCATGACCTGAGCCTAAGGCAGAGGCTTTAACCCACTGACCCACCCAGGCGTCCCTGCACTGTGATTCCTAACCCAGTGTTTCAGTCCATATGCAGGGACCAGGCTTGTGTAGCTCTGTGGGTTTGGAAATTTGCACTGCCACTGTAATGCACTAAGCCCTAGAAAGGCTTTTGGGTGGTAGTTGTGATGGTGGTGGTAATAGATGAGGCACTTGAACTTTGCCTTAATTTTGCCTGTACAGGGGTGTCTGGGTGGCTCGGTTATGCCTTCGGCTCTGGTCGTGATCCCTGGGTCCTGGGATCAAGCCCTGCATTGGGCTCCCTGCTTGGTGGAAAGCCTGCTCCTCTCTCTCCCACTCCCCCTGCTTGTGTTCCCTCTCTTGCTGTGTCTCTCTCTGTCAAATAAATAGATAAATCTTTATTTATTTTTTTTAAAGATTTATTTATTCATTTAACAGAGAGAGAACACAAGCAGGCAGAGAGGCAGGCAGAGGCAGAGAGAGAGGAGCAGGCTCCCTGCCGAGCAAGGAGCCCGATGCGGGACTCGATCTCAGGACACTGGGATCATGACCTGAGCCGAAGGCAGCTGCTCAACCAACTGAGCCACCCAGGCGTCCCAATAGATAAATCTTTAAAAAAATTTTTTTTCCTACCCTCTACACCAGATTGGGGGGGAGTAGGAGCAGTCTTCTAAATATTAAAGATAAAACCTAATTGAAATAGTTATGAAAATCCTCCCTGTGAGCTGGCTGAGAGCTCCAAATACACAGCAAATCCTTAACAATCCCCAATTGGGAGAGTCTTTGTTGGCAAGACATGGTACCAGTCATCATTCCTTAACTGATTTTTTACTGAGCACCTCCCATGTGCCAGGTGCTGACCTGAGCTCTGGGACTATAGTGAGTCACACAGACGGTCCTTGACTATACAGATGTACAGTTTCTTAGGAAAGGCAGACATCCATTAGATAAGCACGCACATAAGCATGTGATTGCCAACTGTGATAATGGCTGCAGAGAAAAAGGACAGTTTTATGAATACTTATAGTCCAGAAGTCTGAGCGAAGGTTTCTCAGAGGAAGTAGCCTACAACCTGCCCAGAGAAGCCTGGCAGGATGATAAAGGGTAGCAGTACTGATGGGTGTGGTCGACATGGGGCTATGCCCTCACCCATCAAGGGAAAGCTTGCCTGGAAAAAAAAAAGAGGCAGGAGAGAATTTGCCTTCAGCCAAGGGGTGTGATCCGTAGCCAGCCTCCACCTGCCAGTGCCATCAGGGTCTGCCTCACTTACACAGAACTGCCTGGCCTGAGGGTGCCATCACACCCTAATAGGAGAAGCTTAGGCTCAGCAACTGAGCAAGACTCAGCAAGCACTAGAGCAGTATTTGCTGCAAGGCTTCCTAGGAGGTTGGCTGAGGCTTTGGCAGGCCTGCTTCACAGTTTTTCTTTCTCTGCCCAACCCCACTGCCTCCCACTTCCTCTTACAGAAGTAGAGCCCTATTATCCATCTTGCACCTCACACTCCATCTCAGTGTCAGTGATGAGGCACAAAATGTCCCAGGCCAGGGACCGCCAAAGAGCTCTAAGAAGGCTAGGGTGACTGCAGGGCAGGCTGTGAGGTAGAGGGGTAGGGCTGGAGGACAAGGGTCAGAGGTGAGTGGTTTAGGACAGGCAGCCTAAGTCCTAAATGTAAGAATTTCAGTTTTCATCCTAAGAATAATTAGAAGTCTCTGGAAGGCTTAAAGTAGGGGAGTCACATGATCACATTCATGTTTAAAATTCTGCTGTATGGGGCGCCTGGGTGGCTCAGTTGGTTAAGCAACTGCCTTAGGCTCAGGTCATGATCCTGGCGTCGCAGGATCGAATCCCACATTGGGCTCCCGGCTCCACAGGGAGTCTGCTTCCCACTCTGACCTTCTCCCTTCTCGTGCTCTCTCTCACTCTCTCTCTAGTAAATAAAATAAAATAAAATAAAAATCCTGCTGCATGAGGATGGATTGAAGAGGGGCAGTTGAGGGTGCAGGAGGATGGACTGTGGCGCCAACAATGTCCAGTGTTGGCCTGGACGAGGAGATGGTGAGAAACAGACAGGCTCTTCAGCATCCCCAGAATCTAGTACAGGTAACTGTCACACAAAGTTCTCAGTAAATTTCTGCTGGATGAATGAATGAAGTAGGCACTGTAGGGTCTGTGCTCTCAAGGTGGTTGCAGTCCAGCAGAAGGGTATTGCATAGTAAGTGTGGTAAGGGTAGCCCCCAAGAGTGCAGAGCAGCCAGTCCTTGGAATCAGCGAGGGCTGTTACACTCAGTGGAACAGAAAGTGAGAGGGTCTTCCAAGAAGAACAGATGGGCATTATAGGGCTACAGGAAGAGATGGAATACCTTCCAGAATGTCAAATCATGCTCAAGCTGGGTGCTTGGGTGACTTAAAGGTAGCTCTTGATCTCTTTCTCCCAAGGACACTTCGGGAGCTGAGTGGAAGTTAGTGCCCTCAATAAACAAATGCCTTGACCCAGGACTATGATTCTTTTTTTTTTTTTTTCCAGGACTATGATTCTAAAGTATTGTGCCAGGAGCCCCTGAGTGTCTAAAATGCAGATTCCCGACTTTTTGGTTTTGAAACTCTAGGGGTGGGTTTGCCCAGGGATTTTCCTATAATTGGGATTTTTAGTAAAAACAAACAAACAAACAAACAATTTGTTTGGAGATAGCATGAGCAGGGGGAGGGGCAGAGGGAGAGAGAGACTCTTAGGCTCCACGCTCACCCCAGAGCCAGACATGGGGTTCTATCTTATGGACCTGAGATCATGACCTGAGCCGAAATCAAGAGTCCAATGCTTAACTGACTGAGCCAGCCAGGCACCCCTCCTATAATCAGGATTTTGATGCACCAAAGTTTGAGAACCACAGGTATAATGCAAAGCTAGGCAGTATCATAGTGGGAAAAGCATAAATCAGAGAGTTCTGAATTCTGGTTCCAAATCTGTCACTAATCTGTTGTGTGACCTTGAGCCAGTGCTGTCCTCTTCTTTGGCCTTATCCTCCTCATCCGCAGAGCTACCTGCATTTCTCCCTGATTTCTGGGTTACTGCCTCTAGCTTGAAGACAGTCCAGCCTCCCCTTCCAGCCCAACTGATTCCCTCAGTCACAGCTGCAAACCCCTGCTCATGAGCTTCAATTTCCTTACCTGTTAGTGAGGTGATGACAGTGTCTTCCTCAGAGGATTGGTGAGAGAATTAAAATTATATATTTAAATATATATACACTTATAAATTTTAATTATAAATATGTATTTATATACTTAACAGTATAACAGTAAAACAAGCTCTGGCCGGTTTTATTAAAGAAAAATTTTGCACAATTTACTTTTACCAGTCTGTTCTGACATGCTTCTAGTGATATTAGAATCACCTGGATCAATAATAGCCAGAGTGCATACTCTGTAGTATTTCCCTCATGTTGTGCCCAATTCAATATTATTGCCACTGTGGTGATGGACACCAGTTTTGGCCAACATGGTGCAGTACACTATTTCAGATGTCTTCAAGACCAGAGAGTTGTTGGCGAGGATGACCAGTTTTGCTTACCATGTCTGATCATCACAGTCTGCTTATACCCCAGCATGTACTTTTAACTTTTCTTAACCAGTTGGAGCCTAAAGTTGATAGACTCCAGCAACTTTTTCATTTTCTGTGTGCCCACCACCTTCTTGCAATAGGTGTTGGATGGCCCCAAATGAGAGCAGCCCAAGATGGCCTGGGGCTAGAAGGACTAAAATGATCCCTCTTTCTTCCTTCTTCCCTCCCCTCACCTCCCCCTTCCTCTCTCCCTTCCTTCCACCCCTCTTTCCCCACCCATCCTTCCTTCCTTCCTTCCTTCCTTCCTTCCTTCCTTCCTTCCTTCCTTCCAGCTCTATGCCCAATGTGGGACTTGAATTCGTGACCCCAAGATCAAGAATTGTGTGCTCTACAGATTGAGCCAGCCAGGTGCCCCTAAAATGATATTTTTAAAGTTTCTTTTCCTTGTGGATATTAGGGTAGATTAGAAAGTCTGAAAGAATAAACACTCTATTGTTAATGGTGGTTATCTTTGAGTGGTGGGCTTATTGGTGACTAATCTTTGTTTTTGCTTAATGTATTATCAATGTTTAAAAAATAATGATAAAAAATAAAAATAAGTTTAAAAAAAAAGCAAACAGAATTACCACATTCTGGGTAAACTGTATACACAAAGGAATTGAAGGCAGGGACTTGAACAGATAGTGTACACCTATGTTCATAGAAGCATAATTCACAATTGCCAAAAGGTGGAAACAACCCAACTGTCCCTTGACAGATGAATGGGTAAACAAAATGTAATGGAATGTTATTCGATCTTTAAAAGGAAGGAAATTCTGACACATGCTGCAACATAAATGAAACGTAAAGACGTTATACTAAGTACAAAGGACAAAGGCATATTATGCAGGCACAAAAGAACAAATATTGTGATTCCACTTCTATAAAGGGCACCTAGAGTAGGCAAATTTATAGAAACAGAAATTGGATTATTAAGGGCTGGGGGAAAGGTGGAATGGGAAGTTGTTGTTTAATGGGTATAGAGTTTCAATTTGAGATGATGAAAATGTTCTGGAAATGGGTGTTGGTGATGGTTACAGAAGAACCTAAATGTGCTCAATGCCACTGAACTGTACACTTACAAAGGCTCAAAATAGCAAATTGTATATTATGTATATTTTACCATAATAAAAAATAATCACAAGGATTTCCTGTATGTTGCAAGAAAATTTAAAAAGGGAAACGATGGAAATCTTAGAATGCTCATGACCTTGTTTCAGAGATGGCTACTGAGCGTTTCTGGGAGGCATTTGCTTAGGTTTCTCCATCTCTCTCTCTGCCACATACCAGAGAGCGCCCATCCTTGCCCTTCACGATTCCCTTTCTAAATGAAGGCCTCATTTAAAAATAAAAATCAGGCTTGAGATTTTAGGATAAAATTGGGGGGGGGGGGTTTGAGATCCCATCCGCTCTGAGTCAATTTGAGGCAAATTATTGCCTCCCTAACAAGCAAATATTAGTTGAGTTGAGCTAATAGAACACACGTATCAGTAAAGCTTTCAAAATGATGAGCAAAGTGGGTTAAAGATAAACTTGTAAAGATACAAAGCCAAGCTAGACAAGGCAACTAGCGTGTTCAAAGTAAGTGTAATTTACAGAGCTCAAGAGAGAATAAAGACACTTCACAAAAGCAGTATTTAGAGTTCAGCATTGCATTGATAACATTTGAAAGCAGAGGCAGCATGTTGTGGTCTTAGTAACTGACTCAACAAAATCCAGGAGGTATTGGAGCATAAGGAGAGGAAAGGGTAGAGGACTGAAGGAGAAAGAGCGATTGTATAAGCTTCAGTAGCAAATACAACCTCTTTCATTCAGAGTGTGTTTGTTGTTCCACATTCCTTGATTGCTTGCTTCCTGATCCTGCAGATGTGAACTCTTTGACTTTATTTCTTCAGTCAAACACATTTGGGAAATATTTCAGAGCAAAGCAACCAACATAAAGAATCCTTACCAGCAAATTTAGTGACTTTAGCCATTCAGTGCCTTAAAGCACAGACAAAATATTAAGCAATGGCTCGAATCGATATTTCCAGCTAGTTCCTTCTCCAACTTTTCCCAGATATTTTCTTCATGAAGCCACAGAATCTTTCACCTAGAGAGGCTTGCAAAATAGTCTCAGGACCTAGGAACTTAAGAGAAAAAAACATTTATGTAAGGCCTTATGATGAGGGAACAGAAGGCAAGCTGAGGACAAAGCAGAAGCTGACACTCCGCACCCACCCACCATGGGGTATCTGTGACATTCCTCAGGCCCTCCTGGCTGCCCTAGAGGAAAAACAAATAGTTAACTTGCAGAGATCACAATCCTGCAAGACCTGAGTCTCCCTCAATTTACAAATGTCCTAGTGATATTTACAGGAAGAGGCTTTCTTATCAATAACCTAACTTCCAAAGAACCATAACTCAGTTCCTGAAGCCCTAACATCATCCTCCCTTCCATAAAACTGAGGGAGGCTGAGGCAGAAGGAAATGTGAATAAAATTGAACTTCTTCTAAACCTAAATCTCATTGACAAGGACGTGTGATAGGAGGAATGTAACATTCCTCCAGGAAGCTCCCAACTATCTTACTATTAATACCTTACTAACCTTAACTGGACAAATAGCAAAAGCCTCCAGCATCCTGTGTGTCTTCTTTAATACATGAAAGTTCTTTCAAAACTGCCCTTTTTCCTTACCTCCCCCAACCCCACAGTATATAACCTGCCACCCCTCACAAGCCCGGGGCAGCAGCTCTTTCTGCCCACGGTCCTGCCCCGTGCTTTAATAAACCACCATTTTGCACCAAAGACATCTCAAGAATTCTTTCTTGGTCTTTGGCTCCAGACTCCACCCCACTGAACCTCACCTATATTCCAAAACTACATCACTTATACTTTGTAGTTCTCATTTACTCTTTTAGCTTTTAAATTCTAGTTCTTGTTCATTCTTCAGATCCCTCTGTGTTTTAAGAAAGGAAATGCATTTCTTATTCTATGCCTGGAGTAACAGGCACAGATACTTACCTACAACATTATCTGTGATTTCGGTTTAGCACCAGGGTGTCCTGGTACAAAGCTTTCTTTATTAATAAAAATATTTTTAAAATTATAGCTAATATTTATTAAGCATTTTTAATGTGTCGGGCACTGTGCTGAGCACTTTACTGTATTGTCCCATAGGGATGACATACTTATCACTGTGCTCTTTACATGGCTGGGAATACTGATGTTCAGAGAGATTGGGGTACTTGTTAAAATCACACAGCTAATAAGTGGCAGAGCTGAATTTGAATTTGGACCTAAAAGGTTAAAAGTGCAGTCCCACAAAAGCACCCCCACTTTGACACTAGTCACAGCATCCCCAAGCTACCTGCACTTCTGCCGAGACAACTACAAACTCAAGGGTCCCATGACACCTCTCTCAGGCTCAGTAATTCTCTAGAATGACTCACAGAACTCAGGAAAGCACTATCCTTATAATTACAATTTCATTATAAAAAATACAACTCAGGGGCGCCTGGGTGGCTCAGTCGGTTAAGCAAGCATCTGCCTTCAGGTCATGATCCCAGGGTCCTGGGATGGAGCCCTGCATCTGGCTCCCTGCTCAGCAGAGAGTCTGCTTCTCCCTCTCCTGCTCCCCCTGCTTGTGTCCCTTCTGTCAAATAAGTAAAATCTTAAAGAAAAAAAAAAAGAATACAACTCAGGAGCGGCTAAATGGAAGAGATGCAAAGGGCAAGCTACGGGGGATGGGAGGCAATGGCACGAAGTTTCCAGGCGAGCCATCTTCCCAGCAAATTGGAATGTTCACCCACCCATACGCTCTCCAAGCCTCCTTATTTTTATCAGGCTTCATTAGGTAGGCATAATTGCTTACATCATTGACCATTGAACTCAGTCTCTACACTCATTCGGTTCCCTGGAGTTTGCCAGGTGAGACTGAAAGTTCCAACCCTCTAGGCAAGTGCATGGCCAGCCCTTCCCTTGAAATGATCAAGGACTCACTTTGAGCCATGTTGTTAGCATAAACTCAGATAAGGTTAAAAGGGACTCATTATGAATAACTAAAGACACTCCTAATACTCAGGATATTCCAAGGGTTTTGAAGCTCTGTGTAGGGAACTTTGAGAATAAAGACCAAATATATTTTGTTTTATCCTTTTATTTCACTTTTTTTCATCATTAATAAGTGTCCCTTTAATCCACATAACCTGGTTCACCCACACTCCCTCCCCTTTGGTAACCATCAGTTTGT
>CM052803.1:18227937-18261276 GCA_028533885.1 Nasua narica | reverse complement strand
AAAAAAAAAAAGAATTTAGCCCATTTACCACGTGCACCTGAATGTTTATAGCAGTAATGTCCACAATAGCCACAATAGCCAGAGCATGGAAAGAACCTAATCTGGTCATCAACAGATGAATGGATAAAGAAGATGTGGTGTATATATACAATGGAATACCATGGAATACCATGCAGCCATCAAGAGAAATGAAATCTTGCCATTTGCAATGACATGGATGGAACTAGAGGGTATTATGCTAAGCGAAACAAGTCAATCAGAGAAGGACAGTTATCATATATGATCTCTTTGATATGAGGAATTTGAGAGGGAGGGCAGGGGGTCATGGGGGGTAGGGAAGGAAAAAAATGAAACAAAATGGGATGCAGAGGGGGACAAACCATAAGAGACTCTTAATCTCAGGAAACAAACTGAGGGTTGCTGGGTGGTAGGGGGGTAGGGATAGGGTGGCTGGGCTATGGACATTGGGGAGGGAATTTGCTATGGTGAGTGCTGTGAAATGTATAAGCCTGGGGCACCTGGGTGGCGCAGTTGGTTGAGCAACTGCTTTGGCTCAGGTCATGATCCCGGGACTGCCTTTGGGTCAGGTCATGATCCCGGAGTCCCGGGATCGAGTCCCATATTGGACTCCCGGTTCTGCGGGAAGTCTGCTTCTCCCTTTGACCTTCTCCCCTCTCATTCTCAGTCTCTCGCTCTCTAATAAATAAATAAAAATCTTTAAAAAAAAAAAAGAAATGTATAAACCTGATGATTCACAGACCTATGCTCTTGGGGCAAATAATACATTATATGTTAGTAAAAAAGGGGGAAAAAGAAGATAAAAAAAAAGAATTTAGCCCATTTACAACAATAGTAGCTACTGATTAGAAAGAACTTAATGTTGGCATTTTGTTATTTGTTTTCTGTTTGTCATATAGATTATTTTTGTCCCTCACTTCCACTATTAATGCCTTCCCTTGTGTTAACATCAATTCTTGTAGTGACAATGGTTTGATTGCCTCCTTATTTACTTTTATGTATGTTCTAGAGATAGTTTCTTTGTGATTTCATGGGGATTACATATAACAACCTAATGTTAAAACAGTCTATTTTATTTTAAATAATCTCTACAGCCAATGTGGGGTTTGAACTCACAACCTTGAGATCAAGACTCGGACACTAATGACTGAGCCACCCAGGCACTGCATAACAGTCTACTTTAAATCGGTACCAACTAAACTTCAATCACATACAAAAACTCTACTTCTTTATAACTCCATCTCCCCACACTTTGTTTTTAATGTCAAAGTTACATCTTTATATATTCTGTACCCATTAACATGGATTTATTCACAAGGAGGAACTGGACGTAAGTGTATACTTAGAGAACTAGCATCTTGGACTTCCAGCTCCAATGTGCTCATTCTGGGCCCCAGCTTTTCTTTCTTGCCTCAGACTGAGGCACTCAGCTTGCTGGATTTGATACTTGATTAGACACTGTGATTACAAGCACAGAGTTCCTTATTCTCACTGCATCAGGACACAGGAAAGAAGCTCTTAGCTTTTGAAAAGTTTGAGGTAATAGAGTATAGAGAAATAATATATCTGAGAAAAAGGCAAATCCTACAAAGATTTGATGATCTTGTACTAGTCTAGAGGACCCAGGTGTCTACTATGGTCAGGGTCTCACAGAGGTCAAGAAAGGCTCCAACCAATTCCATTATTTAATAGCCACTTGAATTAAGGAGAAGAAAAGACCAAAGCAGAGTACAATAATTGTGGCATCCTTTTATTTATTTATGTATTTAGTAGTAATTTTTATATTTTTATAATGTTCAAACTCATAGAAAAGTAAGACACCCATATACCTACCAACTAAATTCAATAACTATTACATTTTTGCCATATTTACTTCATTTATTTAAATACTTCATCAAATCAAAGATGCCATTGATTGTAAGACACTCCATTATTTTATTTAACAATAAAAAAGAGAAAACACTGTCATTAATTGTTTAAACACCAATTTCTTTTTTTTCCAAGATTTTATTTATTTTACTTAGAGAGAGAGAGAGAGAGTGAGCACAAGCAGGGGGAGCAGCAGAGGGAGAGGGAGAAGTAAGCTCCCCACTGAGCAGGAAGTCCAATGCTGAGCTCGATGCGAGGACCCCAGATCATGACCTGAGCTAAAGGCAGTCACTTAACTAACTGAGCCATCCAGGAACCCCAAACACCACCAATTTCTAAGATACATTCCAATTTCAGGGATATTAAGATTTTAAAAAGTGTGTCTCGAGATTATGTGTTACATAACTCCATTATATGAAGTCCTGTACACATATAGTAAAACTAATGTGACGAAGAGAATGATCTCAGGGTCGTGAGAGCAAGTCCTGTGTTGGGCTCCGATCTGAGCATGGAGCCTGCTTGAGATTCTCTCCCCACCTCTACCTCTGCCCCTCCCCACCCCACCTTCTAGAAAATAAAATTAAAAAAAATAAGAAATTAAAATAACAAAATGTGACTTGAAATTTGATTTTTTTTGATAGAGCATTTTGTTTGTTTATTTATTTTAAAGATTTTTTTATTTATTCATTTGACAGAGAGACACAGCAAGAGAGGAAACACAAGTAGGGAGAGTGGAAAAGGGAGAAGTAGGCCCCCCGCCAAGCAGAGAGCCCCATTTGGGTCTTGATCCCAGGATCCTGGGATCATGACCTGAGCCAAAGGCAGACACTTAACCACTGAGCCACCCAGGCACCCCTGATAGAGCATTTTAAAAGTAAATTACAGTAAATTCTTTAGCATGCATCTCCAAAAAATAAGAATATTCTGCTATATAACTCCGATGCCATTATATCATACCTAAATTTAGTAATAGTTTCATAGTACCATCTTTGGTTCATATTCAAATTTCTTTAAGTGTAATTGTCTAAAATTTTGTTTGCCGTTTTTAAACTTTTTATTAGAATATAAAACACATATACAGAAAACTGTACCAAACGTACATAGCCACCACTTATGACAAGAGGTAGAAATTTGCTGGCTACCTCAGAAGCACTCCATATGTTTCATCTCAATCACAACCAACCCTTTTTCAAAGTGACCACAATTCTGAGCAAGATTCCCTTTGTTTCAGCATGTGGAGGACAGGTTGTTTGTTTCTGTGCCCTTTATACTCAGCTGGATACAAAATCTTTGGTTCACATTTTCTTTCCTAGATATCTTAAATCTGTGACTTTATTTTCTTCCAGCATAAAGAATTGCTGTTGAAAGTCTAATGAAAATCTAATTTTCTTTCTATTATAATTCACTTGGATTTTTGGTCTAGTTACAAAAAGGGCCAATTTTATCTTTTTCTTTAAAGTTTAGAACATATCTTAGTATTTGTCTTTCTTTTTTTTTTTAAGATTTTATTTATTTGACAGAGAGAAATCACAAGTAGGCAGAGAGGCAGGCAGAGAGGGAGGAGGAAGCAGGCTCCCTGCTGAGCAGAGAGCCCTATGTGGGGCTCGATCCCAGGACCCTGAGATCATGACCGGAGCTGAAGGCAGAGGCTTTAACCCACTGAGCCACTCAGGCACCCCAGTATTTGTCTTTCTGGGTTAATGTTTTCAGTTTTAAGGTGTACCTTTTCAAAATGTAGTTTCAAATCTTTATTTTTTATTTTTTTAGGGGGGTTGAAGGGGCAGAGGGAGAGAGAGAGAGAGAGAGAGAATCTCAGTCAGACACCACACTGAGTGCGGAGCCCGAGATGGGCTCCATCTCATGACTCTGAGATCATAACCTGAGCAGAAATCAAGACTTGGATGGACACTGAACCAGCTGAGCCACCCAGGCTCCTTGTTTCAAATCTTTATTTTGGAAAGTTTTCTTGAATTATAGTTTTTAGTATTTGTCTGTTGTTCTACTAGTTTTATTTTCATTTGCAATTACCCTTAATATAACATGTTATATCTTATTTACATGGCTTCAATATGTACCACTTTCTTTTCTTTTTTTTTTTTAAAGATTTTATTTATTTATTTGACAGAAAGAGCGATCACAAGTAGGGAGAGAGGCAGGCAGAGAGAGAGGGGGAAGCAGGCTCCCTGATCAGAGAGCCCGATGCGGGGCTCCATCCCAGGACCCTGGGATCATGACCTGAGCCGAAGGCAGAGGCTTTAACCCACTAAGCCACCCAGGCGCCCCTATCACTTTCTTTCAAATTCTTTTTCTTTCTTTATTCTGAATTTAAAAGCCTTTCTTTTTTCACCTTCTATTTCTCAAAAGGCAGTATCTATAGTATGTATTCACTCTTTTTTTTTCTGGTTTACCTTTATTTCGGAAATAAATTATTTATTCTTAATTTTCCCTAAGTTTTGTCACTTAATTGCAATATTTTTCCAGTTCTATTTCATGTTAATGTTCGATATCTTGTATCTTTTGAGATATTTTTTAGCTAGTTTTGAAATACTGGTTTATACTTTTCATCAGTTTTGTGGAAGGCAACTTCATCAATTAGCTGTATGAATCCATGTTGCTTTAACTGCTCCAACCTCTTCAGATCTTATCAGAGACCCCTTGTACTCATCTAATATTGGAGCATGCAAACCATCTGTCACTTCAACTGCTTTGCTCGAATCAGCCCACTCTGCCTTCCATGAGTATAATTTTGCTGGCCCATCAGTTTGCCTTGTTTCTTCCCTCTGCTTTCTCCTGTATAAATGTGAATATAAGGCGGAATTCATAGTGATGGTACTGATTGTCCTCACTCTGTTGTATTTTTGAATTTTGTGGGGACACCCTATCATCTGGCCTTGTAGTTGATGTTGTCCAGTTGTTTTTGGTTTTACCATCTAGTTAGTCTGTCTGCTTTTTTTTTTTTTTTAGATGGGGAGAGGATTCAGGGAGATTAAAAAACTATGCCACTACTGTTTCTTTCCAGAATTGTCATGGAGGAAAAAAAGCCAGGAGAGCTCAGGAATCAGTTAATTATATTTTCATCAAGACCATGTGTCTGAACCAAAGTTGAGTGTGAATAGACGAAGGTGGTTCCCAGGAAGCAAGCTATCATGTTTTTGAATTCTATTCCAAAGAAGGGAAACACAACAGATGTTCACTACAGTGTTTTATAAAACATTTCATTTGAGGGGTTCCACTATTTAAAAAAATATATGATAGCTCTTCCTTGGTACTGCCTGCGGAGGTGGCAGCCATCTCCTACTTGGCATCGTGGCCATCCTCAGACCTCTGGTGAAGCCCAAGATCATTCAAAAGAGGACCAAGAAGTTCATCCAGCACCAGCCAGACCCATATCTCAAAGTTAAGCATAACTGGAAGAAACCCAGAGGCATTGACAGTATGGTACACAGAAGACTCAAGGGCCAGATCTTGATGCCCAGCATTGGTTATGGCAGCAACAAGAAAACAAAGCACATGCTGCCCAGTGGCTTCTGGAAGTTCCCAGCACACGTCAACAAATCTTACTGTGTAGAGATTGCTCACAATGTCTCCTCCAAGAACGGCAAAGCCACTGTGGAAAGAGCAGCCCATCTGGCCATAAGTGTCACCAAGCCCAATGCCAGGCTGCACAGTGAGGGAAGTGAATACACAGAGAGCATATGTGTGTGTCCTATTTGTGTTAATAAAACCATAAAACTACCAAAAAAAAAGTATGATAATGCAATTACATGACTTGTCCTTTAACCCTATTTTAAAGTTAACTTTTAATTATATGAATGATTTACAAATACATTCCTTTATAAGAGACTAACACATACATAAGGCTAAAGTCCTCTTTGACCACCTCACCAACCCAAATCCCCTGGCTGTTTTTTGATGCCTGACTGACTTGGTCCCATCTTCAACAGATGTCTGGTCCACAACTTTCTGCCCTGCTGGGAGCATTTAAAGTCATTTTAACATTAACTAAAGTTAAATGTAATTATGGAAGTGATTCCATTAATAGCCATTTGGGGAGGATTATCTGTCCTTTTGTCCATTTGTACAAAAACGTAAATCTGAGAATGGTTGAGAATTTAAGAAATTTGGCTTTTTCTCTATTCTCTTTTCTTTTCTTTTCTTTCTCTGTTCTTTAACATGGTGAGGGCGTTGACTCATGGTTTCACCTTTGATCAGTAATCTTACAGTTCACCACAGTAACTTGTGGGCTTTTTGGCTCTGCTATCACAAGGGGTTTTTTTTACAAGGTTTTTTTTTTTTAAAGATTTTATTTATTTATTTGACAGAGACAGAGATCACAAGTAGGCAGAGAGGCAGGCAGAGAAAGAGAGGGGGAAGCAGGCTCCTCGCTGAGCAGAGAGCCCATTGTGGGCCTGGATCCCAGGACCCCTTAGATCATGACCTGAGCCGAAGGCAGAGAGGCTTTAACCCACTGAGCCACCCATGTGCCTCACAAGGTTTGTTGAAATAATTTTGATTATAGTGCATTATGATTCAAGTTGCAAAAAACTCTACTCATATTGGCTTCTAAAAAGGGATACACTGGGGGCACCTGGGTGGCTCAGTCGTTAAGCATCTGCCTTTGGCTCAGGTCATGATCCCAGGGTCCTGGGACTGAGCTCTGCATCAGGCTCCCTTCCTGGCGGGAAGCCTGCTCCTCCCTCTCCCACTCCTCCTGCTTGTATTCCCTCTCTTGCTGTCTCTTTCTGCCAAATAAATAAATAAAATCTTTAAGAAAAAAAGAAAAAAGGTGTGCCTGGGTGGCTCAATGGGTTAAAGCCTCTCTGCCTTCATGACTCGGGTCATGATCTCGGGGTCCTGGGATCGAGCCCCGCGTCGGGCTCTCTGCTCAGCGGGGAGCCTGCTTCCCCCCTCTCTCTCTCTGCCTGCCTCTCTACCTACTTGTGATGTCTCTCTCTGTCAAATAAATAAATAAATATTTTTTTAAAAAAGAAAAAAAAGTATTTCCTTTAAACAAGGGGGGAGGGATACACTGGTTCATGAAACCAAACAGTGTGGAGGTATTTGGCACTTCAAGAGTTGCTGGATTCAGGGCTCCAATCAGGTCATGGCAATACGCCTTCCCCAACTTCAGAGGCCCTCATTATATTGCATGGCATGAGCCCAACACTATGTACTCTTGGCAATGCCCTAGTAGTCTGGTGCTGGGTGGGGGGGGGGTCTTCTCTTTGTTCTGTATTCTGTGGTTGTTGACTCCCTTTTGGGGGCCTCCCTTCATAGCAGTGAAAGTGCTGTAGTAGCTCCTTTCCCCACATCCCCCGCCTCACCAGTACCAGGAGAGAACAGAGGACTACCTTTTCCCAGAAGCTCCAGGAAAATTCCCATCATGATTCACTGGCTCTGACTGAGTCACGGGCCCAGCTCTGAGCCAATAACTAAGGTCAGGGGAATACTGATGTTCTGATTGGCTCATGCCTGGTCAAGGTTGGCAGGTTCTTCAGAACTTCGTGAGTAGCGGTGGGGTTGGGGGGTACTACCTGGGACTGTGACAAGGGATAGCTCCATCTGGCTTAGATGGCACCCTTTCTTAACAAGGCAGTATATCATAGAATTGAGAGTGTTGACTATGGAGGCTAATGACCTTGGTTCCAATATTGGTATAACCATTTAAGAGCCATGTGACCTTAGGCAAGTTACCAAACCTCTTTGAGCCAAAGCTTCCTCATCTGAAAAGTGGGGGGTGATAGCAAGATCCCCCCCCAAGACTGTTGTGACATAAATTTGATTATATGTACATAAAACACTTAGAACAGAGACCAGCATGGGATAAGATCTAAAGTCTTTGCCATTAATTTTTTTATTTTTTAAGATTTTATTTATTTGACAGAGAGAGATCACAAGTAGGCAGAGAGAGAGGAGGAAGCAGGCTCCCCACTGAGCAGAAAGCCCGATGCGGGACTCAATCCCAGGGCCCTGAGATCGTGACCTGAGCCGAAGGCAGAGCCTTTAACCCACTGAGCCACCTAGGCGCCCAGTCTTTGCCATTATTGAGAGAGATTTAATGATCCTGAAGACAAAGTAGAGGAAATGTTCTGCACAGCAAGTATTATGTAAAGGGTAGGGTTCCTTTGACCAAAGGCTATGAGATAAAGTGATGGGAAGAGATCCCTTTCATTAGCTCATCCATCTGAGTGTGGAAAGAAGAGCTTCCAGGTTCCATGCATGTGTGTGATGGGGTGTGGTTCACACGGAAGATCTGGGATGAGGGCATAGCTATAGAATGCCATTAAGGACAACCCATTCTGAGATTTGATTCACAAACATTGTTCTAGAACTTTAGGCTCTGATTCATGATTTTTCTGCCAGCCTTGGGAGCAGCAAACGCTTTGGTTTGTGATGCAACACGCTGATTTATAAACCACTTATAGCTCTCCTCCACACTTAACATGGCCATTCCACAAATGACTCAGGTTGCAAGCAGAGGGGAAACTGGGGACTGTGACTGAGCTTTCTCTATAATGGAGTGCGAATCGTCCTTTTGAATAGTGCTTTCTTCATAAATCCCAGGTCTCAAACATGGTAATTAAGAGAAGCCTGAAAAACAAAAGAAGCTTGTGTTCCAGGCCCTCTTTTCAAATCCCAGATGTTGGATTTTCTGTGGCTATGTCTTGGCCTGGCATCTGATTCCCCCCAACAGCCTCCTCCCACCCTTTTCTTAGTAACAATCTCAGATCCTGGCAGCAAATGGCATGTGAAGCTGGGCACATTTTTATTCTACACACACAGCATTATATAAATCTTCCTGCTTTAAAGTAATTTCTTTTGCCCTTTATCTCTTTTGTGTGCCTTTAGGAGTCTGCTTGGATTCTTAATGGGCCATATCCTTGGCTGACTTTGCTCTTGCTTTTAAGCAAAATGTGTTGATTCCAATGGCTTTCATCCAGGCATTCACACATTTATTGAGGGCCTACTATGTGGCAGTAGCCTTGCCAGTTGCTGATGTAATCAGAGAGCTTCTTCCTATCCTTTTTTTTTTTTTTTTAAGATTTTATTTATTTAGGGGCTCCTGAGTGGCTCAGTGGGTTAAAGCCTCTGCCTTGGGCTCAGGTCATGATCTCAGGGTCCTGGGATCGATTCCCGCATCAGGGTCTCTGCTCAGCAGGGTGTCTGTTTCCTCCTCTCTCTGCCTGCCTCTCTGCCTACTTCTGATCTCTCTATCAAATAAGTAAATAAAATTAAAAAAAGATTTATTTGATATAGAGAGACACAGAGACACTGAGAGTGTCTGTCTGTGCTCCCTCAGAGAGAGAGGGAACACAAGCAGGGGGAGTGGGAAAGGGAGAAGCAGGCTTCCTGCCAAGCAGGGAGCCCCAGGTGGGGCTCGATCCCAGAACCCTGGGATCATGACCTGAGCCGAAGGCAGACACTTAATGATGGAGCCACCCAGTTGTTCCTCTTCCTATCCTTTTAAACTAGTTTTTTTTTTAAATCCAAAAAATGCAACTTTATTTTTTTTCCCCCAAAAATTCTACTTTAGACACTGCCTCCTTTTTCTTTTATTTATTTATTTATTTATTTATTTATTTATTTATTTATTTGAGAGAGACAGAGAGAAAGAATGAGAGAGAGCGAACATGAGAGGGGGAAGGTTAGAGGGAGAAGCAGACACCACAGCCCCCTGCCAAGCAGGGACCGGTGATGCAGGACTCAATCCCGGGACTCCAGTATCATGACCTGAGCTGAAGGCAGTTGCTCAAGCAACTCAGCCACCTAGGTGCCCTCCCTTTACTTCTCTTTTATTCTTTTTGTTTTTTTCTTAAAGGCATAGTTTTAGCTAAAGGCCTAATTCTTATATAGTTATCCCTATTCTAGACAGTTAATGAAATGAGACTGAGGCCATCAATTCTTTCAGGAAAATTTATATGTTTCCTAACATGATTCTGAGGGCATCCTCCTCCTCGCATTCATCTTGCTTATTTTTCTCATTTTTCTAAAGTTAGGTCAACATCATGACTCTTCGGGAAAACTTTCCTGGATCCTTCTGACTTATATGTTTCTCCCCTTGGCTCCCTTGAGTCCACCATTCTTGGTGAAAGTTGCAGTTGGATACTGAGCACCGATTTACTTGTCTATCTCCCTCACTAGTGTAGAAGCCAGGCAGAGGCCATGTCTGAGTGGATTTACTATCCCCAGTATCTTATAGATAAGTATCAAGTGAATGAATGAACATATATTTACTAAGAACCTACTGTACCAGTCACTGTACTGTCCTAGGCTTTTGGAATACCAAAATCTTGTTTCTTTAAAGAGTATAATCTAGTGGAAAGATACACACTAGGTTAATAATTGCATGTCACTATACAGTCTTGAACTTATCAGTGCTTTGAAGGAAAACAACATGATGTTAGGAGACTGTGTGGTAGGTGGACACAGAGGTTGGATAAATAGGACTTTTGCCTGGGTAGGAGTATAGAGGGAAAGGTGAAAGGGCTTTCTGGCAGGAGACTTTGAGATGTAATGAATGAGTCAGTAGATATGTAAGTGAGTGGGGGAGAGGGAAAAGAGAACTAGTCTGCTTGGTTATCATGGGCATCTGTTGATGTGGCTTGTCCTGTGTCCTTCTCCAGGTAATAGTGCCCTGAGTTTTCTTCTTGGGAATCCAAGTCTTCCTCATTTCCATCCTAACCAATGCCTTCTTCTAGTAATGGGTATTTGACTAGTGATCTTGTGATTAGTCTAGGGTTGAATTTGGACCCAAGTCAAGTCTAGGAGTCTCAGCAAAACTATGAAGAAAGACAGCATTTCTTTTACCACTTAGAAGTTTGTGTTCAAAAGCAAAGGGAAAAGATAGATGAAGACAAATAGATTCCTGATGATTTTTTTCAGCACCTGGATCCAGCCATGCCTAAAACTATGTGGGTATAGTTGTGTCTAAATTCACATATGTATAGGGGTACCTGGGTGGCTCAGTCAGTTGAGTGCCCGACTCTTGATTTTGGCTCAGGTCATGAGATCGAGCCCTGTGTTAAGTGGGCATTCTGCTTGAGATTCCCTTGTCCTCTGCCTCTCCCCCTCTCACACTTTCTCTCTCTCTCTCACTCAAATAAATAACTTATGAATTCACACATGTATGGCTCTCAAAGTTACTGGCTAAACAATTCTCCCATCTTTTAAATAAAAAGGCTTATAGTCAAATGGGCTTAAGCTCATTTTCACAGGGCTTTGGTCACTTGTAACTAAAAGTGTCTTCATTAACATAATGATTTAAACTGATATCACTTATTTGCTAAAGCCAAAGGAGGGGGGATCCTGAGTGGCTCAGCTGCGCATCTGACTCTTGGTTTCAGCTCAGGTCATGATCTCAGGGTTGTGGGATCGAGCCCTGCATCAGGCTCTTTGCTTAGTGTGGAGTCTGCTTGAAATTCTCTTCCTCCTCCTCTACCCCTCACTCCCCAGAATGTGTTCTCACACTCTCTTGCTTTAAAATAAATAAATGAATCTTAAAAAAATAAGAAAGCCAAAGTGGGTGGAAGAGGCTAGCCGAAGCAATTGTGGAGGTCAGTTAGCCAGGAAAGACAGCCTAAATGCACTCATATTTCATGTATTGAGAGGGATTTTCCCAAGCCTTTATATTCTACAGATTCTTCCCCAGAGATCCAGACCCATGGGTCTGCATCAGGGTTTGAATGTCTAGTAACAGACGCACTGAGGGAGGGCCGGTACAGGGAGATCCAAATAGAAACCTCAGCCCTGGGGCACCTGGGTGGCTCAGTAAGTTAAAGCCTCTGCCTTCAGCTCAGGTCATGATCTCGGGGTCCTGGGATCGAGCCCCACAGCAGGCTCTCTGCTCAGCAGGGAACCTGCTTTCTCCTCTCTCTCTGCCTGCCTCTGCCTGTTTGTTATCTCTCTCTTTCTGTCAAATAAATAAATAAAATCTTAAAAAAAAAAAAAAGAAAGAAAGAAACCCTGCCTAGGTACCCGAGGTGCCTGATAAACCACAAACTGCCTCTGTGTTGGAGGAATGAGTAACAACCCTGATGGAAGAGTGGAGTGCCAGCAGGCAAGCTGGTTTTTGCTAGACCTGCAGAGCCAGGCAAGCGCGTACTGTCCACGGTTTCGGTGGGCAAGAGCACTGGTGGGTCCCGGCTGCCATCTAGCGCTCGAGGTCACCCTTTGCAAGTTGTTTACTGGTTACTTCCAGCTGGACCGCTTTTGAGGGTCAATTGGAAGGAGGAGGTCATTACCTCTGTCTTCATGTCACGAAGAACTTCAAAATCAGATTTTCGATATTATCTCTAATTTAGCTTATTATAGATGCAATCTCAGAGCCTAAGTGATTGGCTAGAGGAAAAGGGCAATCATTCCACAATGTTAAATTTCTGTCTCATTTCAAACCTCTAGGGTACTACGAATTTTATAGATAGACTAGATAGATAATTAAAAAAATAAATCCTGTAGTGGTCATATTTGATTCAGCGTTCTGGCAAGAAACAGCACACTCCAAAGCAGTAACTGGGGAGAGTTTAATGAAAGGGCTACTTACAAAGGAGTGGGAAGGAACCCAGGGAAACAATCAGGGCCTGGGGAAGGATGCTAAAGTTGGAGGCAGTAGGAAGCAGCTACAATTCCTAGGCCTGATGGGGCAAAAGCAGGAAGAGGACCCAGGAGGAGCTGTTCTGTGGAAGAGACCACGTGACAGGTGCCATGGTCCCAGCTGTTGGTTCTTGGGTGGATTCCTTTTTTTAAAATCTGTCAGAGTGAGCAAGCACAAGCAGGGAGAGCAGCAGGCAAAGTGAGAGGGAGAAGCAGGCTCCCCACTAAGAAGGGAGTCCGATGTGGGACTCGATCCTTGGACCCTGGGATCATGACCCGAGCCAAAGGCAGACACTTAACTGACTGAGCCACCTAGGCGTCCCTCTGGATTGGATTCCTGAGAAGCATGCTGAGAAGAGGGTTCATGTGTGGGTAATTTATTAAGGAAGTATTCTCAGGGCAGATGGGAAGTGAAGCGGGAGAAGCAGGTTAGTATAGGTGAGTAAGTCAGGCAAAGTGTGATCCCAGACAAAGTCCTATAGAGGGTAGCTTTGGCCTGAGGCTGTAGAGGAGCTCTGGAGGGTAGGTTATGTTTCAGAAGGTCTGCTTAGGGTGCCTGGGTGGCTCAGTTGGTGAAGTGTCTGCCTTCAGGCCAGGTCACCATTCCAGAGTCTCACATTGGGCTCCTCACTCAGCAGGGAGTCTGCTTATCCCTCTGACCCTCCTCTCTCTCTCTCTCTCATACTCTCACTCTCTCTCTCAAATAAATAAATAAAATCTTAAAAAAAGAAGAAGAAGAAGGTCTGCCTAGAAGCAGAGAGCCTTAGCACTGAAACTCTCAATCTGCCAGTCACCAGTCAGGTGGGGGGCAAGGAGAGGAAGCATGGGAGTAACCTAGGCCCTGGACCTTCTGAATGTTCAGGTAGGGTGAAGGGCTAACGCTGAGGCTCTGAGAACACTGCCTGAGCACAGCTGTAGGTGCTGGGTGTTAGAAGAGCACACCGAAAATTCGAAGGGATCCAAGGGGATCTTGGTGAAGCAAGGACGTCTGCCTCATGTGGGGATGGGAGCCAGGGAGATGAGAGATGTCAGCTGACTCCTGAAGGAGGAAGATGCTGAAATGGTTTTGAAGTACTTTGTTTAGGGCAGAAGGTAATACATGTGAAGGATTAAGGGGGAGCCTCAGGGTACAATCAGACCTGACATTCTCCGCCAATCCAAAGGGAGCTTTGGAGCAAACACTGACCGTGACAGGAGTCCTGCCCTGGACAGAAGTGACCAGGCCCTAGGACTCCATACCATGCCCAGCGGTTGGCTAGTAGTTGGTGAGCATGGATCCTGGAGGTGGTACAACTGGAGGCTGTCAGCTAATGGTGCTCCTTGCAGCTGAATACCAACTTCTTTTAGAAGGGCGATTCAAATAGAGCACCTCCGCAGCTGCCACACTTAATGAAATGTAGCATATTTGGTTGCCTCAGCCATCTCTCTAACACCAAGAAGGAAGAGCCTGCTTGCAAAGAGTACAAGAACAAGTGTCAGAGAGAGAAACGTGGCCCTGGTGGTTCACAGGAGCACATAGATCCATCTGTGCCTGATGCCCGTCATATGCTTGGCTTTTTTTGGTTACGTGAACTAATAAATACTCTTTGCTTAAGCCATTTTGAGTTTGAGCTTCCATTTAAGCAAAAGAAAGATTCCTGATTAATACGATCCCTGAGCTTCACTTAACTGTAAAATGAGTTCATGATACCACCTTGCAGGATTTGAGAAAGAAGAGGGACAATTAATGTAAAACACAGGCAAAGAGTGATGCCCAATAAATAGAATCTAATATTATGAGAGGAAAAAGCAAAGGAGGCAAAGTGAGCAATGGACATCTCTGGAGGCCCCTCTGTGTCCAGGGCAGGCCAGTGGGCTTAGTTCATGCTCAGCAAAGACAGGTGCCTAGCTTGTACTGTCCAGAGGTATCCAACTGTAAAGGAGGATGGGCTTCTTGAGTCACTGTGAGCCCGAGGCTTTTCAGCAATGAGTGGTGTTCCCTGACCCAGGGTATTACTGTCCATGTAGGAGGAAAAAAAGTCTTTCTGGCCAAAGATGAGGATTCTCATCCTCTTTTTCTTTGCCTGGATAGTTCTTTGAATTTATATACATATATATATATATATACACACATATATATTATATATGTGTGTATATATAATATATATAATATTATATATATTATAGTATAATATATATGTGTATATATATGTGTATATATGTATATATATGGATTTTAAAAGATTTTATTTATGTATTTATGTATGTATGTATGTATGTATTTATTTTACAGAGGGAGAGAGATCACAAGTAGGCAGAGAGGCAGGCAGAGAGAGAGGGGAAAGCAGGCTCCCTGGTGAGCAGAGAGCCCAATGCGGGGCTTGATCCCAGGACCCTGAGATCATGACTTGAGCCGAAGGCGGAGGCTTAACCCACTGAGCCCTGGCACCCCTGAATTTATATTTGTTATTGTTGTTTGCAAACTATTCCTTTGTAGAAGTATGCAAAATTTATTACAAAATAAAAAGAATAAACACGACCACACTGGCAACCTCATGATAATTCCAAGGCTTTTTGGGGGGGAAAAAAAGACAAAGCAAAACAAGAAAGAACAAAGGCTTCTAATTTATAACTCAAGAGCTATTTTCAGTTTTCTGAGAGAAATGGGAAATTTTGTATTTTAAAAATCTGCTGAGCTTCCCACTGCTCTTCCTCTGTTCTCCCACCAAAAATGTAAAAGCTTTAAAAGACTTGTTGGTAGAGACTCTGTGTTCTGAATGTTAAAGCAATGACAGGAATAGAGGTGGGGGCTGCTTCATCTCAATTCTGCTTATCTCCCTGAGGAAGCTCGTGTCCTAATTATTCCAGAGAACAAAAAGTGGCTTTGAATAGCCATTTTGGTTCATCAAGTACTTAATAGCTGTTATTAAAGAAGCTCCTGCCTGGTCTAATTGCTTCTTGTGAGACTAGAGCACCTACCGTCACTTTTGTAGCATGCATAAAAGATCTTGAGCAGAACTGGAGATAGAATCAAAAGCCAGTGGAGAGTGGATTCCTCTGACAGCTGTCTTTCTGTCTTCAAGTCAGGGACAGACTAGAAGATCTCTACTGATTTCTTTCATTTTTCTTAGGGTTAGTGGTACCCAAAAAGCCCATCTTTACGTCACTTCCCTTGTGACATAAAGAGAATGGCTTTGGCAGAAGTAATTATTGCTTCCTTTGGGTACCTGTGGTAGCCAGCATCCAGGATGACCTCCAATAATCCCTACTTCCTGGGATACATGCCCTTATTTAGTACCAGCCTACACTGAAAAAGGCTGACCTGTGTAACTAATAGGATACTGCAGAAATGACAGAGTATAACTTCTGAAATTAGGCCATAAAGACATTATAGATTTTTTCATGTTCTCTCTTGGATCACCTACTCTGTGGAAGTCCAGCTATCATGTCAAAAGGACATTCAAGCAGTCCTATTTAGAGGTTCCCATGTGAGGAACAGGGCTCCTTTCCATCAGCCAGTATGATGGTTTTTTTTTTTTTTAAAGATTTTATTTATTTATTAGAGAGCAAGAGACTGAGAATGAGAGGGGAGAAGGTCAGAGGGAGAAGCAGACTTCCCGCAGAGCCGGGAGTCCGATATGGGACTCGATCCCGGGACTCCGGGATCATGACCTGAGCCGAAGGCAGTTGCTCAACCAACTGAGCCACCCAGGCGCCCCAGTATGATGGTTTTAAAAGATGTCCACAGATTTTTTTTGATATACCTCCCTTCAAGAAATGGAGCTTAATTCCTTTCTCTTTGAGTGGACTGGACTTGTTGACTCACTTTTTCATTTTTTTAAAAAAAGATTATTTATTTGTCAGAGAGAGAGAGAGAGAGAGAGCACGCACAAGCAGGGGGAGCAGTAGACAGAGGGAGAAGCAGGCTCCCCACTGAGTAAGGAACCCAATATGGGACTTGATCCCAGGATCCTGGGATCATGACCTGAGCCAAAGGCAGATGCTTTACTGACTGAGCCACCCAGGAATCCCTGTTGACTCACTTCTAATGAATAGAATACAGCAGACATGATGGTTTGTGATTTCTGAGACTTAGTCATGAAAGGAACTTTACCTTTGCTGTCCCTCTTAGATCACTTGATCTGGAGGGAATTCCCTGACATGTTATGAGGACACTCAGACATCCCTGTGGATAGATCCATGGGGGGGACTAGGACTTCCTGTCAACAGCTATGTGTATGAATCATCCCGGAAGCATATCCTCTAGCTCTAGTCAAGGCTTCAGATGGTTGAGCTCTAGCTCACAACTTGACTGCAACCTCCTCGTGAGAATTTCTGTGCCAGAACTACCCAGTTAAGCTGATCCTAAATTGATAATCATTTAAGTTTTTAATTTAGTTTTAAATAATATATGTAGTTTAATATAATCAGCTAAATTAGAAGAGGAAAATTTATTATTTTTCACCCTAATATGACAAAAGAAACTTTACTGGTTTTGGTTTTGTTTTGTTAAGAAAAGCCAAAATTAACAATCAAGAGCTAGGGCTGTAGTGTATTATTTGTGGAGGTAAACTGACTAATGAAGCAATAAAATTGTTAAAACATAAATGACATTTACATACAGAACACAAAGAAGGGACACCTGGCTGGCTCAGTCAGTAGAGAATGCAACTCTTGATCTTGGGGTTGTGAGTTCTAGCCCCACTCTGGGGGTAGAAATTACTAAAATAAAGAAACAAACAAACAAACATTAAAACAACCCACAAAGAAATAAATTCAAAATTAACATAAACTTTTTAAAAGTCAACAAGTCATAATTAACATATAACATTTGTATTAGTTTCAGTCTTAATATACAGCATAATGAATTTTTTATGTATATATTGCTAAATGATCACCACAATAAGTGTAATTAACATCTGTCACCATATAGTTGCAAAATCTTTCTTTTCAAAACAATATTTTTAAAGAAAGATTATTGGATTAAAGAGACAACAGAAAAATAGTACAACTATTTTGGAAAGCAGTTTGACAATTTCTTAAAATGTTAAACATAAGGAGAGATTTTTAAGATAGCAGCTAGCAAGATCCTGGCCTAACTTCCTCCCATGGATACAACAAATCCACATTCAGAATAACATTCAGAATAGTTGTCTATAAAGAGAACTTAGAACCTGGATGAACAGAACCTCCACAAAAAAGGATGGCACTGAGATGGAGAGAAGAGACAGAGATGTGGTCATGCTAAGGAAAAAACTACATTCCAGGTGCAGTGCTCCACTGTCAGAAGGGAACTCAAACATATAGAACTTTTCCCTGAGAAGTGAGCGATTCAAGCTCCAAATCAGGCATCCCAAACAAATCCTACACAGTAGACATGAGCTGTCAAAAACCTGTCTTTGAAAACTAATGGGGACTACTTCAAGGAAAACTATAGAACTGTAGGGAAATCCAACCCTGAAGGGCTTGTGATATAGGAACTAGCACAAAAACATCAGATGGGAAAGTGTATAGATCATAGGTGAAGGAGACCCATTTATGAATTAAAGAACCTGCTGGAAAGGCAGGAGGCAGTTGGGCCTGTCTCCAGGGACTGAAACTGGCAGCAGCCTTTTTTGCAGCTCATTCTGTTGTGCTGATCCCAGCATTGGTGGGTGCCATTTTGGAATCTCCCTCTGGATTACTAATGCCAGGGGGCATGACCTGCTGAAAGCCTCACACAACCTCTGGGGTTGGCTGGCCCTCACAGCTGACATAATGATAACTCTGCCCACCAGTGGACCTGCAGCAGTCAAAGCTGGTCTTCATAGCTAGCTAAGACATGGGCCATACCTCCACACTAGTGTGCCCACAACAACTGTGGCTCTGCCATATGAGGAGGGTGCATGCAGCCCACAAAGGGAACATAGTGGGAGCACCTGGCTTTTGTGGCCAGGGACAGCACTTCTGGGCTCCACAGAACATCTCTAATATAAGGCCAGTCCTTCAAGACTGGGATACATATCTCTACTACCTAATACACAGAAACAAACACACAAGGTTAGGCAAAATGAGGAAAGAGAGGAAAATGTTCTAAATGAAAGGCCAAGACAAAACCTCAGAACAAAACTAAATGAAATGAAGATAAGCAATCTACCTGATAAAGAGTTTAAAGTAATGGTCATAAAAATGTTTACCAAACTTAGAAGAAGAACAAACACAGTGAAAACTTCAGTAAAGATAGAAAATTAAGAAAGTACCAATCAGAGCTGAAGACTATAACAACAGAAATGAAAATTACACTAGAGGGATGACAGCAGATTAAATGATGCAAAAGAACAAATCAATGATCTGGAAGAAAAGCTAGTGCAATTCTCCCAAACTGAAAAGCAGAAAGAAAAAAGAATTTTTATTTTTAAAAAAATTTTTTAAAGGTTTTATTTATTTATTTGATAGAGAGGTCACAAGTAGGCAGAGAGGCAGGCGGGGGGTGGGGGCGGGCAACAGGCTCCCTGCTGAGCAGAGAGCCCAATGAGGGGCTTGATCCCAGGACCCTGAGATTATGACCTGAGCCGAAGGCAGAGTTTTTAACCCACTGAGCCACCCAGGTGCCCAGAAAAAAGAATTTTTAAAAATGGGGATAGTTTGGGATGCCTCGGTGGCTCTGTCAGTCAAGCGTCTGCCTTTGGCTTAGCTCATGATCTCAGAGTCCTGGGACTGAGCCCTGCATCAGGCTCCTTGCTTGGTGGGGAGTCTGCTTCTTCCTCTCTTTTTGCGTCTCCACCTGCTTATGCTTGCTTTCTCTCTCTCTCTGTCAAAAAATAAAACAAAACAAAAAACAAAGTCTGTAATAAGAGACAAGGAATGGCATTATATAATGATAAAGTGATCCAACCAATAAGAAGAGATAATACTTATAAATATTTATGCACCCAAAATAGGAGCACCTAAATATATAAAGCATATATAAATTAACAGACATAGAGAAATTGACAGTAATACAATAACAGTAGAGAATTTTAAAACCTCACTTACATCAATGGATGGATCATCCAGACAGAAGATTAAGGAAGAAACATTAACCTTGAACAACACATTAGAACAGATAGACTTAATATCTATATATCTACATCTACCTATTTATATATAGAGAGATAGAGATACAGAGAGAGAGAGAGAACATTCCATCTAGGAACAGTATAATACACATTCTTCTCAAGTGCACGTGGGACATTCTCCAAGATAAATCACATATAAGGCTAGAAAACAAGTGTCAATAAATTTAAGAAGATTAAAGTCATATCAACTATCCTTTTCAACCACAATGTATGAAACTAGAAATCAACTACAAGAAGAAAAGTGGAAAAAACACAAACATGGAGACTAAAAAACATGCTTCCAAACAACCAATGAGTCAATGAAGAAATCAACAAGGCAATAAAAAATATTGTGAGGCAGATGAGAATGAGAAAACAACACTCTAAAATCTATGGTATACAACAAAAACAGTTGTAAGAAGGAATTATGTAGCAATAAAGGCCCTACCTCAAGAAATAAGAAAAATCTCAAAGAAATAATCTAATCTTACATCTAAATGAGCTAGAAAAAGAAGAAAAAATAAAGCCCAAGGTTAGTAGAAGTAAAGATCAGTACAGAAATAAATGAAATGAGATCCTCAAAAAATAATAGAAAAGGTTAATGAAACTAAGAGCTGGTTCTTTGAAAAGATAAACAAAATTGATATACCTTTCACAAGACTCATCAAAAAGAAAAGAGAAAGGGTGCCTGGGTGGCTCTTGATCTGACTCTTTTTTTTTTTATAAAGATTTTATTTATTTATTTGACAGAGAGAGAGAGAGATCACAAGGAGGCAGAGAGGCAGGCAGAGAGAGAGGGAATCAGGCTCTCTGCTGAGCAGAGAGCCCGATATGGGGCTTAATCCCAGGACCCCGAGGTCATGACCTGAGCCGAAGGCAGAGGCTTCAACCCACTGAGCCACCCAGGTGTCCCTTGATCTGACTCTTTATCTCAGCTCAGGTCATGATCTCAGGGTCCTGGGATTGAGTCTTGTGTCAGGCTCTGTGCTCAGCTGGGAGTCTGCTTGAGGATTCTCTCCCTCCGTCTCCCTCTGACTCTCTTCCCACTCACCCCCTCTCTCTCTAAAATAAATAAATCTCTCCCTCCTCCCTCTGCCCCTCTCCCCTCTCCCCACTCACCCTCTCTCTAAAATAAATAAATCTCTCTGTCCTCCCTCTGCCCCCCTCCCCTCTCCCCACTCATCCTCTCTCTCTCTAAAATAAATGAATCTTTAAAAAGTAAGAAGAAGAGAGAGAGCCCAAATAAATAAAATTAGAATGAAAGAAGTTATAACCAATACGAAAATATACAAAGGATCATAAAAGACCACTATGAAGCCTTTTGTCTTGCTGCATCCAAGAGAGGAAGATGGGTCCAGCAGCTCTGCTGGAGCCATCTGAGGAAATTTGACCAGGGTTCTCATTCTTGTCACATCTGCTCAAATTGGCATGGTCTGATCTGGAAATACAGCCTCAATATGTGTTGCCAGTGCTTCCATCAGTATGCAAAGGATATAGGCTTCATTAAGTTGTATTAAGTGAACTTCTTTGAATGGGTAATCCAAGATACCTACCTGCAGATATCAAAGATACCTACCTTAATACCAACTCATTGTATATAAAATAAAAATAGTCAAATTATGAGTGCTTTAAAGTGGAAAAAAAAGACTACTATGAACAATTATATCCCAACAAATTGGACAACCTAGAAGAAATGGATAAATTCCTAGAAACATACAATTTACCAAGCTGAATCAGGAAGATAGAAAATTCAGGGACTCTTGGGTGGCTCAGTCAGTTGGGCATCTGCCTTCGGCTCAGGTCATGATCCCAGGGTCTTGGATTGAGTCCTGTATCAGGCTCCTTGCTCAGCCTGATTCTCCTTCTGCCTGCAGCTCCCCCTGCTTGTGTCTCTCTGATAAATAAATAAATAATTTTTTTAAAAGATAGAAAATTCAGACATAATGATTACTAAAAATGAAAATGAATCAGTAATCAAAAAACTCCCCAAAACAAGTGTCCAGGACCAGACTACTTAACAAGGGAATTTTAGCAAACATTTAAAGAACAATTTATACCTTTCTTCTCAAATTATTCCAAAGAATTGAAGAGGAAAGAATTCTTCCAATCTCATTCTGTGAGGCCAGCATTACCCTGACACCTAAACCAAGCAAAGACATCAATCAATCAATCAATAAAATTACAGGCCAATACTTCTGATAAACATAGATACAAAAATTCTCAACAAGGGACGCCTGGGTGGCTCAGTTGGTTGAGCAACTGCCTTTGGCTCAGGTCATGATCCCAGCGTCTTGGGATCGAGTCCCGCATCGGGCTCCTTGCTCCGCGGGGAGCCTGCTCCTCTCTCTGCCTCTGCCTGCCTCTCTGCCTGCTTGTGTTCTCTCTCTGTTAAATGAATAAATAAAATCTTTAAAAAAAAATTCTCAACAAAATATTAGCAAATAAAATGCAACAATACATGAAAAGGATTACATACCACGATCAAGTGGGTTTTGTTGCAGTAATGCAAGGATGGTTCAACATCCAAACTCAATCATGGAGATATGCAACAAAACAAAGGATAAAAGTTATATGATCATCTCAACAGATGCAGAAAAAACATTTGGCAAAATTCAACATCTATGTATGATAAAAACTCTCAACAAAGTGAGTATAGAAGAAATGTACCTCAACATAATAAAGTCCATGTATACAGCTGACATCATACTCAAAAGTGAAAAGTTGAAAACTTTTCCTCTACAATCAGGAACAAGATTAGGATGCTCTCTCTTGCCACTTTTATTCAATATAGAATTGGAAGTCCTAGCTACAACAATTAGATAAGAAAAGAATAAAAGGCATCTGGAAGACCAGCAGGAAAACCTGCCCACACCATGACACCTGACCAGAGAGTTCTTCAGGGCCTCAGTTCTAGTGGAAGTAGTATGTGGTCTCATTTAACAAGTAGACCAGAGCACACCTAGTTAAAACTTGCCACATTCTATCCAAGGACCAAATGCTACCCACTGTAGGCAAGGAGAGCCTCAGCAGACAACTGGTCTGAAGGACAGAGCAGCCAAATCACAACAGTAGAGTGCATGTAGCACACACCAGAGACACTCCCCAATGCAGCAGGCCTTGGACACTATAGGACGTCTTCTTCATAAAGCTGTTACTTTCAGAAGCAGGTAATATAAAAGGCTTTCTCATGTAGAGAAGAAGGCAAAGACTTAGACACAACACCAAGACAGAGGAATTCATCTCAAATGGAAGAACAAGATAAGGCCACAGCCAGATATCTAAATGAAACAGATGAAAGTAACATGCCTGATGGAGAATTTAAAGCAACAATCATAAGGATACTCACTGGCAAAAAAAAGAATGGAAGACATCAGGGAGACCCTTACCACAGAGATGAAAGAGCTAAAAAAGAATCAGCCAGAAATGAAGAAGGCAATAACTGAGAATGGAAACAGGCCTGATGCAATGAAAAAAAGGAAGCAGCAGAGGAATAAATAAGTGATATAGAAGACAAAATATTGGGAAACAATGAAGCTGAACAAAAGAGGAAAAGAATTATGGAACACAAGAATAGACTTAGGGAACTCAGTGACTCCATCAAATGTTATAACATTCACGTCCCAGAAGAAGGAGAGAGAGAAAAGGCAGCAGAAAATTTATTTGAACTAATAGCTGAAAACTTCTCTGATTTGAGGAAGGAAACAGACATCCAGATCAAGAAAGAACAGAGAACTTCCATCAAAATCAATGAAAGCAAACCAACACCAAGACATGTTATAATTAAATATGCAAAATATAGTGATAAAGAAAAAAAATCTCAAAAGCAGCAAGACAAAAGAAGCTCTTATCCTACAAGAGAAAACTGATTAGGCTAGTTGGAGATTTCTCAACAGAAACTTGGCAAGCCAGAAGAAGGAAGTGGCATGATATGAATGAGAAAACTCTGTTTTCTCTAGAAATACGCAAGAATACTCTAACCAGCAAGGTTATCATTCAGAATAGAAGGAGAGATAAAGAGTTCCTCAGACAAACACTAAAGGAGTTTGTGACCACTAAACCAGCCCCACAAGAAATATTAAAGGGGACTCTTTGAGGGGAAAGGAGAGACCAAAAGTGATAAAAACAAGAAAGGATCAGAGAAAATCTCCAGGTACAATGACAAAACAAGTAATAAAATGACACTAAATACATAGTATTTAGTACTATGTACTAGTAATACATAGTATTATGGAAGTAGATAATAAATACATAGTAATACAGTAATTACTTTGGATGTAAATGGACTAAATTCTCCATTCGAAAGGCATATGGTATTCAGAATGGATAAAAAAAAAAAGATCCATATATATATTGCCTAAAAGAGACTCATTTTAGACCCAAAGACACCTGCAGATTGAAAGTGAGAGAATGGAGAAACATTAATCATGCAAATGGATGTCAAAAGAAAGCCAGAGTAGAAATACTTTTATCAGACAAACTAGACTTTAAAGCAAAGATTGTAACAAGAGATGATAATAAAGGGGACAATCCAACAGAATATCTAACAATTGTAAATATTCATGCACCCAACATGGGAGCACCCAAATATATAAAACAATTATAACAAACATAAAGGAACTGATTGATAATAATACAGTAATAGTAGGGGACTTTAACACCACACTTATATCAATGGGCAGATCATCTAAACAGAAAACCAACAAGAAAACAATGGCTTTGAATGACACACTGGACCAGATGGACTTAACAGATATATTCAGAACATTTCATCCTGAAACAGTAGAATATACATTCTTTTCAAGTGCATATGGAACATTCTCCAGAATCAATCACATATTAGGTCAGAAATCAGGCCTCAACAAATACAAAAAGATTGAGATCATACCATGCACCTTTTCTGGTCACAACACTATGAAACTTGAAGTCAGCCACAAGAAAAAATTTAGAAAGACCACAAATACATGGAGGCTAAACAACATGCTACTAAACAATGGATGGATCAACCAGAAAATCAAGGAAGAAATGAAAAAAAAAAAAAAACCCAAACAGGGAAACAAATGAAAATGAAAATACAATGGTCCAAACCTCTGGGTTGCAACAAAAGCAGTTCTAAGAGGGAAGCATATAGCATTACAGGCTTACCTTAAAAAGAAAGAAAAATCTCAAATAAACCTAACTGTACACATACAGGAGCTAGAAAAAGAACAACAAATGAAGCCTAAAGTCACATCATATGTCATTAGGGAAATGCAATGGAAAAAAAACAATGAAATTCCACTACACATCTGTTAGAATAGCTAACTTTCATAACACTGATACCACCAAATGTTGAAGAGAATACATAGCAACAGGAACTCTTATTCATTGCTGGTGGGAATGCAAAATGGTACAACCACTTTGGAAAGCAATTTGGCATTTTCTTTTCTTTTTTTCTTTTCTTTTAGAGATTTTATTGATTTATTTGGGAAAGAGGGAGAGAGGGAGAGAGAGAAAGCACAAAAGCGGGGGTGGGGCAGAGGGAGAGGGAGAAGCAGACTCCTCACGGAGCAGGGAGCCTGACCTAGGATGCTAGGATCATGACCTGAGCCAAAGGTAGGTGCTTATCTGACTGAGCCACCCAGGCGCCCCAGTTTGGCAGTTTCTTACAAAGCTAAACACAATCTGGGTGTATGATCCAGTAATCATGCTATTAGCATTTATCCAAGTGACTTAAAAACTTATGTCCAGTGGTCCAGCTCAGTGGTTAAAGCTTCTGCCTTCCGCTCTGGTCATGATCTCGGTCCTGGGATCGAGCCCCGCATCGGGCTCTCTGCTCAGCAGGGAGCCTGCTTCCCCCCCTCTCTCTGCCTGCCTCTCTGCCTACTTGTGATCTCTCTGTCAAATAAATAAAATCTTAAAAAAAACCCTTATGTCCATACAAAAACCTGCACATGGATGTCTATATCAGCTTAATTCATACTTGTCAAAACTTGGAAGCAAGTAAGATGTCCTTCAATGGGTGAATGGTGATCCAGATGATACATCCAGATGATGGAGTATTATCTAGCACTAAAAAGAAATGAGCTATCGAGCCCTGAAAAGACACGGAGAAAATTTTAATGCATATTGTGTTCTCTCTCTGTTAAATGAATAAATAAAATCTTTAAAAAAAAATTCTCAACAAAATATTAGCAAATAAAATGCATATTACTCAGTGAAAGAAGCCAATCTTAGAAATCTACATACTGCATGATTCCAACTACATGGCCTTCTGGAAAAGGCAAAACTAAGGAGACAGTAAAAACATCAGTGGGTGCTGAGGATTAAGGGGGAGGAGGGATGAAGGGAACATGCACGATTTTTAGGGCAGTGAAACTATTTTGTGTGATACTATAATGGTGGATATAAATCATCACATGTTATTCAAATCCATAGAATGTACAATACTAAGAAGGAACGATAATATAAGCTAGGAACTTAGAGTGACAATGATGTGGCAATGTGGGTTCATTGATGATAATAAACATATTATTCTGTTGCCAGATTTTGACAGTGAGGAAGGATCTGTGTATGTGGGGGCGGAGTTTGTGTGGGAAATCTGTGTACCTTCTGCTTAATTTTTCTGTGAACCTAAAATTGCTCAATTAAAAAAAAGAAATTGTACTTTATATATCCTGTAACTAAAAAATCATGTTAGCTATAACAGAGAGTAACTCTTCCTTTCTTTCTTTCCATTCTTCTTACCTTCCCTTCTTCCTTCTATCCTTCAATTCTTCCTGCCTTCCTTTTGTCCTTTCTTCCTTTCTTTCTTCCTGAATAGTTCAGTCCAAAACCATTAGGTGAGTCCAAGCAAGTTAAGTCCATGTGGGTTGTGAAACAGCCTGGTGAGAGGTTGCACGAATAAGGGTAGGAAGACATCTTTGCAGAATGGGGAGGAATGTCAGAGTCAGCAAATGGGGGTGGGAACAGTTGTGCTGAAGGCCCAGTGCAAGATGCTGATTCTAAGAAGAATAAAGAATGTATCCACACATGGAGTTGCGGCAATAATAGGAAGGTTCATGGGCTATTGGGTCTCAAGGGGAATGAAGAGGACGACTATCGTAACCCAATGTGGAGTGTTGGAGATCCAGTTGGGTAAAGAAGGCATCCATAAAACCGAGTGGCAGCAGCCAGCACGGGGTTCAGGTTTAAGAAGGGTGAGGAGGGCAACTGTGTGTGTTGGGGTGATAGCAGCAGCAGCAGCAGGTGTGGTGTTAGAGCCTAAGCAGTAGGAGAAGCACACATGCAATGGAGATGAAGGAAGTATGAGTCAGGGTAAGATGTCAAAGCCCAGATAGAGTGAAAAGGTCATATGGACAGAGAAAAACATACTGTATGATCTCACCTATATGTGGGACCTTAAACAAACAAACAAATAAACTTATAAAAGCAGAGAATTGACTGGTGATTACCAATGGTAGGGAGAAGGGGAGGAAAGAAATAAGTGAAGAAGATTGAAAGATACAAACTTTAAGTTGTAAGATAAAGAAGTTCTGGAGATGTGATGGATAGCATGTTGACTATGGTTAACAACATTGTATCATATATTTGAAAGTTGCTAAGAGAGTAGATTTTAAGTTTTCATCACAAGAAAAAAGTTTTCATCACAAGTAAGTATGTGGGGTGATAGATATTAATTAAACTTATTATGATAATCATTTCACAGTGTACACATATGGCAAATCATTATGTTATATACCTTAAACTTATACAATGTTATATGCCAAGTACATTTCAATAAGACTGGGAAAAAGCCACAAAAAATTTCCTCTCTTCCCTCCCCTGAGACCCTGGCAACTACTTTTTTCCTTTTTGTGTCTATAAATTTGACTAATTTAGATACCTCATATAAATGGAATTACACAATATTTGTCCTTTTTTTTTTGTCTGTCTTACTTCACTAAGCATGTTTTCAAGATCTATCTTGCTTAGCATATATCAAAATTTCATTCCTTTTTTGGCTGAATAATATTCTATTATATGTATATATCATATTTTGCTTATCCACTCACGAATGTACATTTGGATTGTTTCCACCTTTTAACTATTATGATGAATGGTACTATGGAAATTGGTATAAAAATATCTGCTTGGCAGTATGAAGTTTCCTCAAAAAGTTAAAAATAGAACTACCCTATGATCTAGCAATTACACTACTAGGTATTTACCCAAAGGATAAAAATATACAGATTTAAAGGAGTACATGCCCCCCGATGTTCATAGCAGCATTATCAACAATACCAAAGGATGGAAAGAGCCAAGATTTCTGTGGACCAATGAATGGATAAAGAAGATGTGTATGGGATCGCCTGGGTGGCTCAATGGGTTAAAGCCTCTGCCTTCGGCTCAGGTCATGATCTCAGGGTCCTGGGATCAAGCCCCGCATTAGGCTCTCTGCTCAGCGGGGAGCCTGCTTCTCCCTCCCTCTCTGCCTGCCTGTGATCTCTCTCTCTCTCTGTCGAATAAATAAATAAATAAATAAAATCTTTTTTTTTTTAAAAAAAAAGAAGATGTGGTATACATGCACAATGGAATATTACTCAGCCATCAAAAAGAATGAAGTCTTGCCATTGATGTACATAGAGCTAGAGTGTATTATGCTAAGCAAACTAAGTCAGGAAAAACGAATACCATGATTTCACTCATATGTGGAATTTAAGAAACAATACAGATGAACATAAGGGAAGAGGGAAAAAAGAGAGGGGGGAACAAATCATAAAAGATCTTAAAGATAGAGAACAGAGTTGATGGAAGGAGGTGGGTGGGGGGTGGGCTAGATGGGTGATGGGCATTAAGGAGGGCACTTGTCGGGCGCCTGGGTGGCTCAGTTGGTTAAGCGACTGCCTTCAGCTTAGGTCATGATCCCAGAGTCCTGGGATCAAGTCCCATTATCAGGTTCCCAGCTCCGTGGGGAGTCCACTTCTCCCTCTGACCTTCTCCCCTCTCATGCTTTCTCTCTCTCTCAAATAAATAAATAAAATCTTAAAAAAAAAAAAAGGAGGGCACTTGTCATGTTAGGCACTGGGTGTTTTATGCAAGTGATGTATCACTGAATTCTACTCCTGAGACCACTATTGCAACATATGTTAACCAACTAGAATTTAAATAAAAATTTGAAGAAAAAGAAAAAAAAATAAAGTCACTTAGTATGAAAAGTTGGAAGAAAAGGAATAAAAATCCCTGTGTAAAAAAAATATCTGTTTGAGTCTGTTCTTCAAATTCCTTTGTGTCCATACCCAGATATGAAATTGTTGTATCAGATGGTAATGCTATGTTGAAATTTTTAAGGAAGCTCCATACTGCTTTCCACAGCAGCTGCACCATTTTACATTTCCAGCAGCAATGCACAAGAGTTCCAATTTCTCCCATCCATAGTAAGGGTGTTGATTTTGGTCAACATGCTTTTTCTGCCACAGTCAAAATGGTCATGTGGTTTTCCCCCTTCTTTCTATTAATCTGGTACATTCCATTTCCCCAGCTTTATTAAGATATAATTGACAACTCGGGGCGCCTGGGTGGCTCAGTGGGTTGGGGCCTCTGCCTTTGGCTCAGGTCGTGGTCTTGGGGTCCTGGGATTGGTCCCCACATCCGGCTCTCTGCTCGCCAGGAGCCTGCTTCCCCCCCTCTCTCTGCCTGCCTCTGTGCCTACTTGTCATCTCTCTCTCTGTGTCAAATAAATAAATAAAATTAAAAAAAATATATATAATTGAGAACTCAAATTGTATATATTTACCATGTATAATGTGGTGCTTTGATATACATATACTTTCTGAAATGATTACCACACTCAGATTAATTAACATATCCATCATGTTGCATAGTTATGTTACCTTTTGTTTTATAGATGAGAATGCTTAAGGTTTATTCTCTTAGTAAATTTCAAATATGTAAGACAGTATTATTAACTATAGCCATCATGATGCATGCACATCAGATCCACAAAACTTATTCATCCTACAGCTGCAAGCTTGTACCCTTTGACCAGCATCTTTCTACTTTCCCTATCCCCCAGACCCTCCTAACTGCCATTTTACTGTTTCCATGAGTTAGATCTTTTTATGGTTCTGTTTTGTTCTTTAGGTTCCACATGGAAGTGACATCATACAGTATTTGTGTTTACCCGTCTGGCTTATTTCACCAAGCGTTATGTTTTCTAGACTCATGCATATCGTTGCACATAGCAGCATTTCCTTTTTTCTCGTGACTGAATAATAGTCACATGAGGCTTACATAAAACATCTTGTAGTTATAACAGCATATTATAACTTCAATTGCATACAAAAACTACCTTTTTTCTCCCTCTATTTTGTTTTTGATGTCACAACATCTGTCTTTTTATATTGTGTATCCATTGACAAACTATTGTACCAATAGTTACCTAATGCATTGTTCTTTGACCTTTCCATTAGAGTTAAGTGATTTCTAAAATGTCAAATTATAGGATGAGTATTCTTACCTTTACCAATATGTTTTATTTTTTCATATGTTTTCATGTCAGTAGTTAGTATCCTTTCATTTCTGCTTGAGGAACTCCTTTATGGTGGATCTAGTGATGATTAACTCCCTCAGACTTAAATAGTCAGGGTAATTCTTTATCTCTCCTTCCCTTCTGAATGACAGTTTTGCCAGGTAAAGTATTCTTGTTTTTTTTCTTTTAGCACTTCGATTTTTCACCCTACTCTGACCTGGCCTACAAGGTCTGTGCTGAGAATGATACTGATAGCTTTATGGATTTTACTTTGTATGTGAGGAGATTTTTTTTCTTTTGCTTTTATATTTTCTCTTTGATTTGAGACTATTTTATTATAATGTATTTGTAGAAGATATCTTTGGGTCGAATCTGTCTGGGGACCCATGAGCTTCATAAACTTGGCTGCCTATATCTCTTTCCAGATACAGGAAGTTCCCAGTCTTCCTTCCTTCCCTCCTTCCTTTTCGTTTTTAGGATTATTTATTTATTTGTCAGAGAGAGAGAAAAACACAAGTGGGAGAGTGGCTGTCAGAGGGAGAAGCAGGATCTCCACTGAACAAGTAGCCCAATGTGGGACTTGATCCCAGCACCCTGGGATCATGACCTGAGCTGAAAGCAGCTGCTTAAACTACTGAGCCTCAGACCTTTTCTATGGGTATACTTGCTCCACACTTCTTGTTCTTTTCTGTGTGTGTGTGTGTGTGTGTGTGTGTGTGTGTGAGTGCGGCATTCATAAGATTATATGACTTCTTTTTGCAAAGCTAGACCTGCTGCTAACTGACAGCTTCAGCTTTACTTTCCCTAAGATAATAGTGAATGTTCTAGTTTGTTTGCTTTTTCACAATTTGCAGAGTTGGGCCAGTTTTCTGTGTTCATGAGCTCTCTGCCAATGCTTTCACTTGTCACTCTAATGGGCACACACAGGGAACGGACCACAAGGTGTGTATGGGGGGGTGCAGGTTATGTGGGTGAGGTGTAGATACACGAGCATTAGGGATGCCTGTGGGCCAGTTGGGGGAATCTGCAGGCAAGAACTCGCCAATGGTTTCTGGTAGCCCCTGTAATGTAGTCCACAAAACAGTTAAGTATGTTCCATTTCTCTGTGATGCACTCTAAGCCCTGACTGTTATGTTTCTATTCTCTCATGCTCAGGTTTACAGCTCAGGTAAATGCTCATGCTCAGGTTTACAGCTTACCTCATGCTCAGGTTTACAGCTTACCTCACTACCCCAGATGGGGTAAGAAAAAGGTGGGCGTCTTTGGCAGTGTCTCACATAGCTGGGGAGGATGGGCACTCACTCACATGTTCTCACTTTCTGCTGTAGAAGAAATTGCAGGCCAAGTTGCTCCTCTTGGTACTAAGCTGTGCCACCTGTGGGAATGGAGACACAGATAAAGTAAAACTATTTCTCTTACTTTCTTCAATGCAATGGATTTCTTCAGATCCAATTTCAGATTTTTTTTTTTTGTCTTTTTCCAAGGATGTGCTAGAAATTCTCCACTAGATTGTTGGACTTCCAAAACGGACACTCTCATTCACCAGTGTTTTCAAAATCAGGGTTCTTTGAGGGGAAGATGTTAGAAAACTACTACTCCTATAGTTTATTACATTGAATGGTTTTTGTATGTAGGACCATCCCTGCACTCTGGGAATAAATCTCACTTGGTCATGATGTAAAAACTTCTTTTTTTTTTCTTTCGAAACATGTTATCATATTAGAACAGCATCGTTTTCCCTCGGATCTATAAATCTTTTAATATGTGCTGAATTTAGTTTGCTAGTATTTTGTGGGTGATATTTGGATCTTACTATTTTAATGGATGGAAGGAATGCAACATATGGCAGTTAAGACAGAAGAACAAAAGTTTAACTTAGAAGAACTGGAGGAACAGAGATTTTATATATCATTATTTTCATATTTTAAAAACATTATCAATAAGACCTGACATTGCACACCTGTGAAAGTATATAATTAAATATTTTACAAATATGATGTAACAGTTTGAATTGTACTTTTCCTTAAAAGAAGATTGCTGTATGCAAAATCATAGATCTGGAACCCATTTCTTTTATTAAAAGATATTTAAAATTTTAATTATTACTGTATGGGATAAACTGTTGGACCTAGAGAATTGAATATGAATTTTGAAAATACATCATCAGTTCATTTTGGGTAAAGGTTAAGAATGAACCATGAATTTACTGAAGTTGCTTTAAAATCTATTCTTCCATTTCCATTAACATACCTCCATGAGATTGTTTTCCTACGATGAGAACTCAGAACTATTTTAGACATAAATTTTTCTCTGTAAGTAATGCTTTTATCAATCCAACCTAGTTTTAGATAAATGACCAAACAAGAAACAATATCACTGTCACACTGAAAGCTTTAAATATTTATACTCAATATATTCATTCAAAGTGTGCTTATAGGCATTTAATAAGTGAATAGATTTTCACTCATATCTTTGCTTTAGTTACAATTGTAGAACAAAAACTTAGTGTAATAGCCATTCACTGTAATAAATGCTAATTGACAAATTTTCCCTAACAAAGTATACAATTTCTTAAATTATTTCCCTCTGTTCTGATTGTTGAAATGTCTGTTGAATTTCACATTTAAAAAATGAAATTGCTTTTTGTATAGTTTTTCCACTTTAATCTATGAGTAATTTATTTTTAAAATTTATTTATATGACAGAGAGGGAGAGAAAGAGAGAAAGCACAAGCAGGGGAGGAGCAGGAGAGGGAGAAGCAGGCTCTCCCGGTAGCAGGGCTTCATCTCAGGACCCTGGGATCAGGACCTGAGCAGAAGGCAGAAGCTTAACCGACTAAGCCACCCAGGCGCCCCTATGTGTAATTTATTTTTAATCTTAACTTAGTTAACTATCAGTGACCGATGGATTAAAAAAAAATGGTCTTTCATCTTGGTCAGTAACTACCGGTTCTAAATACCTAGTGTGCTCTTTGGCAGCAGACTGCATACAATTGAAACTTGCCTGACAGTGGGCCTTAATTAAATAAATGACTGAGTTTTCAATAGTCCGCCCTAGGTCCACACCGTTAATCAGATGTCTGTTACAGTCTCTCAATGATTACAGTTGCTGACATCTTTTAAGTGTATTAAATGCCAGGACCCATGTAAGCGCCTTCCTTTCCACCTCTTTCACTCACGTTCTCCTTCCTCCCGGGAAGAGGCCGTGCCCACCACCAGACCCGCCCTATCTGTGCATTCGTTGGTCAAACCTGACGCCCGTTACGGCCGAGTCCCGCCCATACCACGCCCCCACGCCGTTCACGGGTCCGTGAGGAGGCGT
>CM052803.1:18198061-18227437 GCA_028533885.1 Nasua narica | reverse complement strand
ATGGGTCCTGGCATTTAATACACCTCAGTAAATGTTAGCAACTCTAATTATTGAGGAATTGTAATAGACACCTGCTGAGTCTGCTATATACTAAGCCCTAGACTCGGCACTAAGACATAAAATTCAACGTTAAGTCATATTTATTGAAGAAAGGCCAATTCTGCCAGACAAATGTGAATACTAGGAAATGCCCGCCCTCAAAAAATATCCAGACTAGTGTGGTACATTGCCTAACTAGAATACAGCAGAACTAGGTTGTTGATGGGAGGAGTAAATTGGTTGACTATTTAGACCTGTATATAAAAACTTAAAATCCTCGGCTTGCTGGGGTGGCTCAGTCGGTTAAGCAGCTGCCTTTGGTTCCACTTGTGATCCTAGAGTCCTGGGATGGAGCCCCACATCGGACTCCTCGCTGGGCGGGGAACCTGCTTCTCTCCCTCTGCGTGCCTGCCTGCCTGCCAATTCCCCTGCTTGTGCTCTCTCTCACACTATCTCTCTCCGTGTGTCAAATAAATAAATAAGATCTTAAGGGAAAAAAAGTTTACAATCTTGGCCTTTGGCCTAGCCTTATAATCTAGCAATTCCTCCCATAAGAATCTGTGGAAAAGATATTTTCCACCTCTACTCAAATCCATTTGTGCAAAGATGTTGTGCTTTGCGGCACTGCTTGTCAGAGCAAAATCAGAAACACCCCAAATGTCCAACAACAAATTGCTTGAGCAGATTAAGATATGCATACAACATAATATTGCTGCAGCTCTTTAAAGAATGAAATAGATCTAAAAAAAAAAAAGAATGAAATAGATCTATGTGAAGGGATAGAATGGTCTCCAAAACACACTGTTAATTGGAAAAACAAGGCACAGAACACCTTAAGATTGTGCAAAAATAATGTGAAAATATATTTATACTTGCATATGCATTAAGAAACCGGAGAAAAGGAACTAGGGGACAGGGATAGGAGAGAGACTTATTTTTCATTCCATGTCCTATTATTTGATTTTTCTATGAGGTAAATCTAGTAGGGCCTTTTCCCCATAAAGGGAAAAGGATTTGAACACAACTACTGAGATACTGCGGAAGCCAGCAGACCCACTGTTGAAGGAGTTAGTAGTCCTAGAAAGCTTTCTAGAAAAGTCACCAAAGCTGAATCCCTAAGGATGTCAAGTGGTGTTCTCAATCAAAAGTGAAGCCCTACCAGGCAGATGGGACAATGTAAGCAAAGGCGGAGAGGTCCGCAATATGGTGTTGTGGGAACACCAAATCCAGAGCAAAGAGTTAAGGCTGGGGAAGTGGGACATATCTAGTTATGCAGGTCTTTGCTACCATGGGAAGAAGTTCGAGCCTCATCCTGAGGGCAATGGGGCAATAAGGGTTTTAAGTTAGGGAGTAATAAAATTCGATTTGAATTTGAGAATGATTGGTCCTGCAAAATGCCTCAAGTATCAGACCTGAGGAAAGAAGGGTCAGGGGTGCCAGGGTGTCTCAGTCAGTTAAGTGGCTGCTTTTGGCTTAGGTCATGATCCCAGAGTCCTGGGATAGAGCCTCACATCACACTCCCTGCTCAGTGGGGAGTCTGCTTCTCCCTCTCCTTCTCTGCACCCCTCCCACCCTGTGCATGTACACGCTCTCTCACCCTCTCTCTCAAATAAATGAATGAAATCTTTAAAAGAAACAAACAAACAAACAAAGTCAGTAAAGGAGAGGGGAGGGATTAAAAAAGTATGAAGTCCTTAGTATTAGCAGAACTTGAGGAGCCATTTTGCTGGGGCAGGGAGTGATCAGGGATATTTCCAGGATGACTCTGAAGTTTCTACTGCAAAGGACTGGAGGGATAGAAGTAACAGTGGAAGATAGTGCTGCAGTTTTCCAAGAATGGTGTGGGGCACAAATCAGAAATCTAAGCCTGCAATCCAGACCCTGAGGAGTTTTCTAAAAGTTTCATTTGAATAGTTCCCTTTTCTGGAAATTTCCTTGGAAGGCCACTTGGCTGGGGTAGGTGGCAAGGAAGAGGTCTTTAACTTTATGGGGTTTCTGAAATGGTTCATGTGCCAGAAAGTTGCAAACTCCATCTAGGTCCCCCCTTCTCTCTAGCTGCCTTCTAGCTAAGACTAGAAGATCATGGCCATGATCATGTGGTGTTATCTCTGGCCAGTAAGATATAAACCTGTCTGCTAAGTGGGATTTTTTTTGAAAGGTTCTGAGTTCTTGATAAAAATGAACAGATTCATGTCAAAAAACTCTATCCTTTGCCTTTCACACTTTTTCTTACTGTCTATGGAGCATGAACATGAGACCCTGAAGGTACAGTAGCCATCTTATGATATGAGACAATGAGGTGTTGTGTTAGTTATCTATTGTTACATCACAAATTACCCCAAAACTTGGTGGCTTAAAACAATAAACATTTATTATCTCAGTTTCTGTGGGTCATGAATCCAGGTGTGGTTCTGCAGTCTTACCTGAATGCTCAGCTTGGGGAAAGATCTATTTCTAAGCTTACTGTTTTGAATGTTGGCAGGCCCCACTATCCCTCATCACATTCACATGGTCTCTTCACAACATGGCAATTGTAAGCTGCCTCACAATATGGCAATTTGGCTTTCCCTAGAAAAAAAATGAGAAAGAACGTACATGAAAGAAGCCACATTCTTTTTATAACTTAATCTCAGAAGTGGCATCCCCTTACTTCTGCTATATTCCATTAGAAGCTAGGGGTGGCTCAGGCAGTTGAGTGTCCAACTTTTGATTTTGGCTCAGGTCATGACCTCAAGGTTCTGGGATTGAGCCCAGGGTCCGGGCTCCATGCTCTGCAGAGAGTCTCCTTGAAGATTTCTCTCCCTCTGCCCTGACCCACCCCCTTGCAGGCATATGCTTGCACATTCTCTCAAATAAATAAATCTTAAAAAAAGAAGAAGCTAGTCATCAAGTCCACCCCACACTCAATGAGAGGAGATTACACAAGGGTAAGAATACCAAGAGGCAGGGCTGCCTACCCCACATGCCATGCATGGAACTATGATCAATCCACTAAGGATAAACGAAAAGCTAGGAAGTGCCTAGGTCCCTGACTGCATTGTGAAGTATCTACCGTAGTTAGGACCTATCTCCCCAGATTCCTTATAATGTGAAAGAAGGAAAATAGTTCAAAATAACTATTGATTACAATACAACATAGGTCCACCCCCACCAGAAAACATAAGAATAACATCAAATGTTGGGGGGTGGGGAGTGGGCATAAAATAGTAGAATCACTTTGGAAAAAGGTCTAGGAAAACTAAATAGCCTATGACCCGGTATTTCCAATCTTAGGTATCTATCCAAGAGAAATGAAAACAAATGTCCACAAAAAGACTTCTGCAAGAATATTCACAACAGCTTTATTTAGAATAAGCTCAAACTGTGAAAAAAATTCCACAAATGTATCAAACAGGTAAATACATTGTTATACTCATTTCATGGAATACTAATCAGCTTTTTTTTTTTTTCAGATTTTATTTGACAGAGAGAGAGATCACAAGTAGGCAGAGAGGCAGGCAGAGAGAGAGGTGGTAGCAGGCTCTCAGCCAAGCAGAGAGCCTGATGCAGGGCTCCATCCCAGGACCCTGAGATAATGACCTGAGCCGAAGGCAGAGGCTTTAACCCTCTGAGCCACCCAGGCGACCCAACTAATCAGCTTTTAAAAGGAAGGAAATTGTTACACACAACAAAATGGATTAATTTCAAAAATTATGCTTAGTAAAAGAAGCCTTACACAAAAGAGCACATACTGTATAATTCCATTTATGTGTAGTTCTAGAACAGGCAAAACTATTTCATGGTAGAAAAAAATCAGAGCAGTGTTTGCCTTTAGGGGATAAAAGTGGGGATAAAATGAAAAGGTATGAAAGAACTTTCTGGGATGACATTAATAGTCTGTATCTTCATAGGGCCTTGTGTTACATAGATGTTTGCATTTATCAAAACATACTGAACAGTACAATTAAGATTTGGACATTTTATCAAATTTAAATTTACAAGAACAAGAACATTAAAGCAATATTGAACTCTAGATAAGGACAGGTATGCTGCAGTATTTAGGGTGAAAAGTGCTAATGCCTACTACTTTACATTACAATGCATTTAAAAAAAACGGATAGCTCCTAGTAGACAAGTGATAAAGTACAGTAAAATGTCAAATGGTACAATCTAGGTGATTGGCATACGGTTGTTCACCGTAAAATTTGGGTATTTTGTATGTTTGAAAATTTTCATTAAGTTACAGTAAACAAAACCTACTTAAATATAAGCCACTGTTCATTAGGTTTTCAATTATTTGCTATCAACATATTCCTTACTTACACTGATACCAAAGCAAGGGTTTTCTACAAAGTGGATGAGACTGGCCCTAACACTTATTCATTCATTTAACAAACACTTATTAGGTACCTACCATGTGCTGGACCTTGTGCTCTTGATGGGGGTATGATCTTGTGAGCAAGAGTCCCTGCTGTGACTCTTGTGAATTTTATAATCCAGTACAGAAGATGACAAACACATACTATCACACAAATAAATATATAACTACTGTGATTACAGTTTTGAAGGAACCATACTGGGGTCCGAAGGCCATGACAAGGGGACCTGACCTACCGTGGGGTGGGGTAATCAGGTAAGATGTCCTGGAGGAAATGTGTGTGACAGGTAGTTAATAACATGAAGAGCAGTAAGCAGCATGAACAAATTAGCTGAGGTCAAAGGAAGTGAAAGGACGCTACTGTGGCCAAAGCACCAACAGAAAGAGGAAGACAGAGTCCAACATACTGACAGGTTCTGAAAGAGTCCACTTTCCACTGGCTTTTGATGCTATCTCTAACTTTCCCAAGATCTTTCACGGGTACCGTTAAAGTGGCTGTAGGTGCTCTAGTCTCACTGTAAGTAATTAGATCAAGGCAGGAACTTCTTTAGTAACAGCTATTATGTACATAATAAACCAAATTTCAAAGTCACTTTTTTTTAAAAGATTTTATTTATTTATTTGACAGAGAGAGATCACAAGTAGGCAGAGAGGCAGGCAGAGAGGGAGGGGGAAGCAGGCTCCCCGCTGAGCAGAGAGCCAGATACAGGGCTCGATCCCAGGACCCTGAGATCATGACCCGAGCCGAAGGCAAAGGCGCCCCTTGTTTATTTTGTTTTTAAGTAAACTCTATGGGGTTCTAACTCATTATACCAAGATCAAGAGTTGCATGCTTTACTGACTGAACCAGGTGGCCCCTCAAAGCCACTTCTTTTTTTTTTTTTAAAGATTTTATTTATTTATTTGAGAGAGAGAGAGAGAGAGAAAGGATGAGAGGGGAGAAGGTCAGAGGGAGAAGTGGACTCCCCACAGAGCTAGGAGCCTGATATGGGACTCAATCCCAGAACTCCGGGATCATGACCTGAGCTGAAGGCAGTCACTTAGCGAACTGAGCCACCCAGGCGCCCTCAAAGCCACTTCTTATTCCTTTTGTAGTCAGGACTCAAGCTACCTCAGGGACATAGTAGGGAGATGAGATGTAGCAACCTCCACCTCCACTATTCTTTCGTTTGACACTCAACCAAGGAGCTTTTTAAAGCTTTGTTTTCTTTTCTGGGAAAGGAGAATAAGAGTACTAGGGTGATTGGCAGGTCTTTGTGTGTATAAAACTTATCGTTTTTCTTAAAAATAAGTATAGCTCCTAAATAGTTATAAGTTTAGGAAATTTAGGAAAAGTAGTTCCTACTTTTCCAAGGCAATTGAGGGATGATCATCATAATTATGAAAATGTCATCATTCCATGTAGATTGTGTTGACATTTATATTCCATATTTTCAAAAAGGAATGATTAAAAAAAAGTTACAAATAACTGCCATGGGGCGCCTGGCTGGCTCAGTCTGCACAAGCGTGGAACTCTTGATCTCAGGGTTCTAAGTTCAAGCCCCAGCTGGGTAAGGAAATTACTTAAAAATAAAATCTTAAAAAAAAAGCCAAAGTAAATACAAAGAAAATGAGAAGCCTTGGGGCTCCCGGGTGACTCAGTGGGTTAAAGCCTCTGCCTTCAGCTCAGGTCATGGTCTCAGGGTCCTGGGATTGAGCCCCGCATCTGGCTCTCTGCTCAGCAGGGGAGCCTGCTTTCCTCTCTCTCTGCCTGCCTCTCTGCCTACTTGTAATCTCTCTGTCAAATAAATAAATAAGATCTTTAAAAAAAAAATGAGAAGCTTCATCTTTGTCCTGAAAGAGAGCTCTTCTGTTTCTATGGGGACAATAATGCACTGGGTCAGGGAACACTAACAGCAGAATAGCCACAGGTTCCAAGTGACTTAAGAAGTCAGCCCTCTTTTACAACTGCATACCTCTAGACAATCCAAGTCATGCATCAGCCTTCACTGAGCACTGAACTCAGCCCAACTGGCCTGCTGGATACAGAGGGGCCTCCAGAGGTATCCCACACACCTTACTTTGCCTTTTTTCCTTCTATATTTCATGGTATTAAATCGTATTTATTAGGTATCTTACTCTGTGCCTGTGTTTTATATTAATCGTACCTCTTCCTCCCCAAACCCTGCAAGGTGGTATCATGAACTTCATTTTACAGTTAAGTAAAGTAAGGTTCAGCGAGGGTATCTATCAGTCAGGAATCTTTCTTTCACCAAAATGGAAAGCCCAGCTTTCCAAAATGGCTTCAGCTAAAAGGGTATTTACTATCTCACATAACGAAAATACACTAACAGTAGTATTTACTGTTAGAAAACCTAATGAACAGGCACAACTTAATCCATATGTTTGCTCACAAGAACTACAGGGTTCATTTCTGCCTCTCAAGTCTACACCCCTTATTGGAGGTGGTTAAGGATAATTGATAGGATAACTCAACATCCTATAACTGATCCTTTCCCTGTCTCATCACGTTTCACTGGTTCTTTTTGGAAGAAACCACTCATTTGGACTGAACAGGGATATCTGCTGACTCTTTTAGACCAAAGTCCAGCATCCAGCTCTGGAAGTCTAACAAGAGGTCTGAGAAATGAGGGAAGGATGGATGGCCAAAAAGCAACTACTACCCAAAGTAACTATATCACACCACTTTCTTTCACATTGGCCAACCCTCTGTGACCATTTGACTTCACCCTTTTGCTTGCTGACTTTCATATAAAGTCCTTCCCATACTTCTGGTTTTAGCCTTGTTACCCTATCAGTCTGAGTTAAATCTCAGGCTTCATTCTTGAGAGAGTAAGCAGGAGTCCACAAAAACATTGAATAGATTCCTTGACAACCCAAGGATGGAGCAGTAAAATCAGCAGGTGACTCCAGACCAAGGTACCCAGCCAGGGGAGTAAATTAGAACTGAAAGACAAAAACACTCTGCTCACAAAGCCTTGTGTCATAGTACTGGGCTGCTTCTATCCAAAGACATTTTTTTTTTTTAATTTGCAGAAATGCATCCCATGGTCTTTAATTCTTTGGCTCACAGTCAAATTCGACTTTAGGGGATTTCCATTCCATCCTTCTCTCCATTCCTCACCTTCCTTCCTCCCCTCTGTCTCTCTCCAAGTAAGATCCATTCCAGATGTCCTTCTCTCACCTTAGTTTTTAGGATTCCTTAACTCTCCTTCACAGATTAGACATAGTGGACCATCAGGAGGGAGAGAGGCAGGAAGAGAACCATCCCAATATCTTTACTCCAACTTAACCCCTGGATGCCAGAAGGAGTAACTGCAATCTAGCTACATAATCATAGAGAGGCCATTAATTATGGTCTTAGATGGGCCATTTTTTTTTTTTAAAGAATCAGAGTGGAAAACACATGGAAGAAGGACTGGCTTTGTGTGACAGAGTAAGTATTATCACTCAAAAGCACCAGTATGCCATGTCTACCATGTGCACAGCTCTTGTGTCGGAAACGTGCTTTCACTTCTTTATTCAAAAAATATCTTCTGAGAGCCTAAGAGCTTTTGCTTATCCCCCTAAAACCCTCTTTACCCAGATTTTGCATGGCTGAGTCCTAAGTATCTTAGGACACACACACACACACACACACACACACACACACACACACTCTGGGTTGTTACACATTCCTCCAATGAAGAAGCCCAAAACTTAGAGGCAGCTTGTAGTGTTCCAGTATATTAGGTATCTTTCAGTCTTCATGTTCTGCCAGGGTCTGGGAAGGTATTAAGTTGAGCCATATGAAACTGTCTTTATATAAAAATGAAAATATGCACTGTTAGCATTAACTGCTTTCCCCCAATGATAAATTTCTCCAAATATTATATATTTATAAAATTCAGCATTATTAAAATTTATTCAAATCCTTCAATTACTGTTCTCTATTAGAGAATGTTGTTTCTTGGAGTTCCAAATGATGACAAATGATATATAATTTCAACTTCTTGACAATAAGATGCTACTGTTAATTTGCCTGAGTTAAAAGTAATGAAATACTCTCTTTGCAGACCACCAAACAGTTAACCAGAACCTTCTTTTTGGTTGCAGTGATGGTTTTAACGCACTTGGTAACTTCTTCAACATCCAACCATTGTCGAGACCACTATCATTTTTTTGTCAAAGTTTATGATATTCTCCAAAATAGGTCTCTGCTATTCAAATATTAAGGTATGAGCACATTTCTAATCATCTCAGTTTATGATCATCCATCAGTTGGTGTTACCTACCCATTTATCCAACTTTTTCACCTTTCCTATTGCAGCCAGGTGTCGAGAAATTGTTGTAGCAGAAACTCCTAAGTCTGCTGCGAGGCCTCGAATTGCTGTTTTGGGGTTAGCTTCCACCATGGCTCTCAACTGATCTTCATTTAAAACAGATTTGGGTCTCCCTCGAGGCTCATTTTTCAGACTCAGATCCCCAGAACGAAATTTTTCGAACCACCACCGGATAGTCCTTTCACTAACAGAGCCTTTTCCAAAGACAGAATTGATGTTTCTACTTGCTGTGGCTGCACTATGTCCTAGTTTAAATTCATATAAAAATAGTATTCGCAAATCTTTCAAAGATATGGTACTGTTCACTTCTGTGGAGAAAATAAATAATAAAAACTCAGCCATCGAAGAAAATTGAAGACCACAATATCATTATGAATACTAAACAACACAACTAAAAATAGACCTGATATCAACTTTATCTATCACGATCAAGTTTCAACTAGTCAAATATCAGCAATTTCATCAGAAGGATACATGTTTTTATCACTGTGTTCTGCTGCCATCAGTTTATATCAGGCAGATGACTTTACGTATGAATACAATTTCCAGTGATTTTATAAGCATCACTAGAAAAGAAATACTTCTGAACTAAAAATGTAAGTTCTGCTTTTAAATCTAGGAACTCAATGCCTGCCACACAATTTTTTCAGTACTATCAAATTAAGATCTCAAATCAATTTAATGCTTGGAAAAAAACTCTCCCATAATTGACAAATATCTGCTTCTGATGTTTTCTGACAGAAGTATTTGTAGGTCTTCTTCTTCCCTGTTTCACATGATCTGAATGAGTGTTACTTCACAAGTTATTTATGTTTTCTAAAGCCTTATTTACTATGGAATTTTTCTTCTTTTGCTTATTTCCCTTTCTTGGGTTTCATAGTTAATTTTGGTATAAATGAATAAAAATAATATTTCAGGTATACAAAAGAATTGTTTTCCATTTTCCCTTGGCAGTCACATATTCTAATGGCTCTAGGGTCCACTGCCCAGTGGACTTTTTAAAAACAATAACCATAACATACATATGCCCTAAACCTACTAAAGGGTTAAAAAGGAGAGGGAGAGAGATAGAGGGAGGGATTAATTCAGCAAAATTCCAATCTGGACAATGTTTGGGAAGAATCTTTGGGTAGGCAGGGGAAGTTTTTCTTTTCAGCAGCTTTAATTCCAGCCCCTTATAAGTATATATTCCTCCAATAGTAACTTTTCTGCCTTTTCTTCCCCTGTGCTTCCAAGATAGTAAAGTGAAAAACAATTCTATTCCTTTCTACCAACACTTGAGTTCTAAATTATTTCAAATAAGTTGATAATCTTCTATTACAAAAGCAGAAAAAAAAATTCTGACCTCAACCATAATACATTGTTACAAAAAAAAGAAAAACAACCAAACAAACATAATTGCAACTGTAAGATAAATATTAGGAAGGTGAGCAGCTTTATTTTAGCCCCTAATACACTGAAAGCAATTTATTATTCATAAATAGAACAGGAATAGGGAGAGCGGTTTCCCATCAATATAGTAGATTTAATTAATACAAGAAGCCACTCTTCCACTTCCAACACGCTAGTTGAGATATAACCAAAAAACTTGTTTTAATACAGAGCTAAATCCAAAAGCAAAAGAGAATTTTCCCAAGTGCAAAAAAGTGGGAAACAAACAAACAAAACCCACAGTGGTGAAAGGACACGTTGACAGAATTCGTATCTCAGAACTACATACAAATAATGGAACAATCTGAAACAGAAACATTTTAAGACAAAAATAAGACATTTTAAAACATATCTTTAATGTTCAAAGAGAAAACAAAGAAATAGATTTCACTAAGCAAGTATAGGTCATTGTAAAAGAAAAAACTCCCACATTATATTTAGTTGTCACATCTCCTTAGTTTCCTCCAATCTCTGACAATGCCTTGGTATTCCCTATTTTTCATGACCTTGACTCTTAAAAAGAGAGTACTGATTGCTTAACTTGTCAAATAGATCTCATTTGGGTTTGGCTGATATTTTCTGATGATTGGACTAGGTTATACATTTTTGGCAAGAATACAAAGAAATGATGCATCCTTTCTCTATCATGGTTTCAAGATGTGAATATGTTTTATTATTGTGATGTTTACCTTGATCACTGACTAAGATAAATTTTGGCAGATTTCATCCCAGTAAAATTACTATCTTTCCCTTTGTGATTAATGAAGATCTTGAGGGACATAGTTTGAATTTATACTTTTCCTCAAATTTTCACTCACTAATTTTAGAATCAATTGGTAGATCTTGTCTGCAACAATTATTACTGTGCTTAGCTAATGCTTATTTTCTACTTGCCTCAATCCACCCATCCTTCCACAGTTATTAACTGGAATTCTACTATAAGTGAGAACTGTTCATTTCCCTATTTTATATCTGTATCAGTATGGACTCATGGATATTTACTTTATTATTCTATGGGTTATAATCCAATGATTTCATTATTTCCTTTGCTCAGATTGCTGCAGCTTTGGCCATTAGAACTCTTTCAGTATGGCTCCCATGCTCTTTCAAACACTAACCCCCCATTTTTTTTCTTTAAGCATTTTGTTACCTGGCATACATCAAGGTGTTCCAGGCACCTTTACCAACCACTTCTCCAAGAAGTGGAGAATCAGAAATAAAAAACTGGATCCTAGGTTTGTTCATTAGTCACTCTCAGTGGACACAGCTAGGAAACATAAGCAGAGTAACCAATACATATACTGATATCTCAGATTCCAAACCAACCCACCAGAGTTCATTTTAGCCTTCTCCCTTCTTTATTTATGAGAAACCCAGGTTTTGTTGTCTAAAACATATTTACCTATTTGTTCAGTTTGAGTACACACATAAGGCAGTTTCAGAATTGTTAATCTATGCCCTTGTGACAAATCTATTTACTGACTATATTATAGCATTAATGTGCAATTCTTTTTATCTTTACCATTACAGTATCCAGTCAAGATGTTAATTTCCACAACAACTTGGAATAAAGTTCTTTTCTTCCCCATCCACTCCTTCCTCATTCCTGATACCTAGTTCCCATATCCTCACTTTTTTTTGTACCCCTTTCCTACCTACCCCCTCTAGATTACCAATAATCATTTTGGTTTCCAGTTTATCCTCCCAGTATTGATTCTACAAAAATAAGCAGATACACGTGTACTGTCTTATATCTCTTTCTTTCTTACACAGAAGACCAAATACTATAGATACTCTTGTGCTTTATTTTTGTCATTTAGCAATATATTATCTCACAAACACTCCATATCTGTGATACAGACCATTCTCATTCTTTTTCTTTTTTAACACAGCTCCATTACTCTACTGAATGGAAATATCACATTTTAATCACTTTGCTCAGTATGGACATTTAGACTGTTTCCAATATTTTGCAATTCCATTGCATTACACTGCTGTAGTGACTATCGTATGTGTATGTATTTTTATATTGTTGGAGATGTATCTAAATGGTAGAGTACAAGAAATGGTTTTGCAGGATCAAAAAGTAAATAAATACATATGTAGTATTTTTAAGTATTGACACATTTCCCTTTGGAAAGGCTATAACAATTCACATTTTCACCAGCAATGTATGAGAGTGCCATTTCTCCACAGCTTCACCAACAAAGTATACTGTCATATTTTAAAACTTTTGCCACTGATAGGTATTATTTTAATTTGCATTTCTTTAATTATGAGTGAATTTGAACTTTTTTTTCCATATATTTTAGGCCATTACTATGTCTTACTTTTTTGTGAGTTGTCTCTTCATATCTGATTCCCATTTTTATATCAGGTTTTTGTAATTTTGTCCTCAAATTTTTTGTTTTGAAAATCTCACAACCACTGTTTATTACCAAGGTAAACTCTGATCTTCATGACAGACTTATCAGTAGGATTTCTGGTAGCAAGTATGAGCACCAGAGCCCCCAAACTTTTTGAAGTCACTGAGATGGGGATCAGCTACCCCCAGCAGGGTTTGGTCATACTGTATGAAGATGACTTTGAGCTCCTTCTTGGAAGTCTCATTGATGTATTTCTGGTAATAAGGACCCCAGGGCTTTGGAGTTCTGCTGGCGGATTGTGCAAATCTGGGTCATGTGACCACCACCCTTCACACAGACTCAGACGTCCACCCCAGGAAATCATTCCTTGCCCAGAAGCAGAACAGGCTCTAATAGCTTGTACTGCTATGTGCACTGCTGGATCATCTCCACGGGCTGCCCATTCACCTGCATAAGGCTGTTGCCCCATCTGCAACCACAGCTGTGGCCATCTGCTTGTGTCCAAGGACCTGCAGAGACTGCAGAAAGCCCTTGGATTGCATGGCTGCCAATATAGACAAGAGCTCCTCACCACATGGTGCTACAACCAGAAAACTTTTTGTCTCTCAAATTTTAAGAGCTGTTTAAATATTAAAAATATTGTTCTTTTTATATGGTATATATTGTGAATATTTTCTCCCAGTTTCTTTTTGACAAACTTTTATTTATGGGATTTTTTTATTATTTAAGAATTTAATTTAGTCCATTTATCAGTCTTTTCTTTTACTGCTTCTGTATTTTAAGTAACAGCAAGTCTTTTTCTACACCAAGATTATAGAGGAATTAACTCATTTTAGTGGTGGATAAAGAAGGCCCTTTTAATAATAGTTGAGGGACAAGTGAGCAGATTTGGAAAATGCTAAAAGTGGATCACTCATTGTTCCATGAAAAAAAAAAGGTAGATCATTTTTCAAAAAGGTTTCCAAAAACTTTCCAAAGTTCAGCAAAGTTGTAGGGTACAAGAGTAAAAATCAGTTCTGTTTTTATACGCCAGTGATGAACAATCTGAAGAGAAAACTAAGAAAGCTATTCCATTTATATTAGCATCAAAATAATAAAATACTTAGGAATAAATCTAACTAAGGAGGTTAAGACTTTTTTAAGATTTTATTTATTTATTTGACAGAGAGAGAGAGCACAAGCAAGGAGAGGGAGGCAGAGGGAGAAGAAGACTCCCCGCAGACCAAGGAGCCTGGGATCTGAGCTGAAGGCAGACACTTAACTGACTAAGCCCTGCAGGTGTCCCAGAAGGTAAGACTTTTATGCTGAAAACATTGCTGAAAGAAATTAAACAAGATCTAAATAAATGAAAAGACAATCATATTCATAGGCAGGAAGACTTAACATTCTTATTGTCAATATTATCCAAAGTAATCTAAAAATTCAACACAATCCCTATCAATCCCTAGCCTTTTTGGCAGAAACGGAAAAGCAGATCCTCATTTTCATACAGAATTGCAAGGAGCCCTGAATAACCAAAATAATCTTGAAAAAGAGTAAAATTGGAGAACTCACACTTTCTAACTTTGAAACTTACTACAAAGCCACGATAATTAAATAATTATTATTAATTAGCCACAATAATTAAATTATTATTAGTCACAATAATTAAAACAATACAATATGGGCATAAGAACAAACATAAAGACCAATGAAACAGAAAGCCCAGAAACAAACCCTCACACATATGGTCAAATGATTTTCAACAAGGGTGTGAGGACCATTTAGTGGGAAAGGATGGTTTCTCAACAAATGGTACTGAGAAAACTGTATATCTACATGCGGTGTGAAGCTGGACCATAACCCACACCACATATAAAAATTAATTCAAAAATGGATCAGAGGTCTAAATGTAAAAACTAAAATTACAAAAGTTTTAAAAAGAACATTGAGGAAAATCTTCATGGCATTGGGATTTGGCAACAATTTAATGAATATAACAACAAAAGTAAAAAAAAAAAAAAAAAAAAAAAACCACCGGGTAAACTGGACCACATCTAAATGTAAAACCTGTGTAAAAGATACAATCAATAGTGAAAAGGCAACCTACAGAATGGAATATTTGCAAATCACATATCTGATAAGGGGTAAATATCCAGAACATATAAAGAGCTCCTACAACTCAACAAGATACAAATGGCCTGATTTTAAAATGACCAAAGGACTTACATAAATGTTTCTCCAACAAAAATATACATGTGGACAAGGATTTGAAAAGATGCTCAACATCATTAATCATTAGGGAAAGGCAAATCAAAACCACAATGAGATTATTGACTCACACCCATTAGGATAGCTACTAACCAAAGAAAAATAATAAGTATTAGGGAAATAAAGAGAAATTGGAACCCTTGGGTACAATTATTGGGAATGGAAGATTGTGCAAGCCTCTATGGAAAACAATCATGTTGGTTTCTCAAAAAATTAAAAATAGAATTATCATATGACCCAATAATTCTGCTTCTGGGAATATATGCAAAAGATCTGAAAACCAAGTCTCAAAGTGGTATTTATACACCCACATTCATAGCATCATTATTCGCTATGGCCAAAAGGCAGAAACAACCCAAGTGTCCATCAACCAATAAATGTATAAACAAAACCTAATAATTACATATAACAGAATATTATTCAGCCTTGAAAATAAATTCTGACACATGCTACAACATACATGAACCGTGAAGACATGATGCTAAGTAAAATAACCAGGTCATAAAAAGACAAATACCGTATGATTCCACTTACATGACACACCTAAATAGTCCTATTCTTTTTTTTTTTAAGATTTTATTTATTTGACAGAGAAAGAGATCACAAGTAGGCAGAGAGGCAGGCAGAGAGAGAGGGGAAAGCAGGCTCCCTGCTGAGCAGAGAGCCCAATGCGGGGCTGGATCCCAGTACCCTGAGATCATGACCTGAGCTGAAGGCAGAGGCTTTAACCCACTGAGCCACCCAGGCACCCCAAATAGTCAATATTTTTGTCTCCTCCCCAATTTCATCTGCCTTTGCTCTGAATGCAAATACTGGGACCATCCTCTTGAAGTCCTTTTAAAGATATTAAATTTTGAAGATCTTAAAGATTTTGAAAATACTTAAACATCAAGAATCTTAATGATAGGGGCACCTGGGTGGCTCAGTGGGTTAAAGCCTCTGCCTTCAGCTCAGGTCGTGATCCCAGGGTCCTGGGATCAAGCCCTGCATTGGACTCTCTGCTCGGCAGGGAGCCTGCTTCCCCCTCTCTCTCTGCCTGCCTCTCTGCCTACTTGTGATTTCTCTCTCTGTCAAATAAATAAATAAAATCTTTAAAAAAAAATACTTCCAAATCATACTTCTGACAAGGGATTAATACAGAAAATATATAAAGAGCTTCTACAGCTTAAAAAACAACCAAAACAATCCAATTAAAAATGGGCAAATGAGTTGAATAGACATTTCTCTGAAGATCTACAAATGACCAGTAAGTCCATGAAAAGATGCTTAACACATTAGTCTTTAGGGAAATGCATATCAAAACCCAGTAAGGGGATGTCTGGGTGGCTCAGTCAGTTAAGCGTCTGCCTTCTGCTCAGGTCATGATCCCAGGGTCCTGGAATCGAGTCCTACATTGGACTCCTTGTTCAGTAGGGATCCTGTTTCTCCCTCTGCCTGCTGCTCCCTCTGCTTGTGCTCTCTCTCTCTCTGACAAATAAATAAAATAAATCTTTAAAGAGTCTTTTTTTTTAATTTAAGATTATTTATTTATTTATTTGACAGAGAGATAGAGAGAGCACAAGTAGACAGAGCAGCAGGCAGAGGGAGAGGGAGAAGCAGGCTCTCCGCTGAGCAGGGAGCCGGATGTGGGGCTCAATCCCAGAACCCTGGGATCATGACCTAAGCCGAAGGCAGCTGCTTAACCAACAGAGCCACCCAGGTGCCCCCAAAAAATAAATCCTTAAAAACAAAAACCAAACAAACAAACAAAAATAAGTAAGATTAACAGTTACACCTACTAGGGTGGCAATAATTAAAACAAAACAAAACAAAACAAAATAAAACAAAACATATCAGAGGCACCTGGGTGGCTCAGTCAGCTAAGCATTCGACTCTCGATTTCAGCTCAGGTCATATCTCAGGGTCATGAGATGGAGCCCCGAGTCAGGCTCCTTGCTGGGCATGGAACCTGCTTAAGATTCTCTCTCTCTCTGTCCCTCCTCACCTCCTCCCACCTCTCCCTCTGTCCCTCCTCACCTCCTCCCACCTCTGCTTACACACTTTCTCTCTTAAAAAAAAAAATTGGAAAATCTAACAACTTCGGTAAGAATAAGAGAAACTGGAACCCCTGGGCATTGCTTGTGGGAATGTAAAACAGCACAACCACTATGGAAAACAGTTTGCCATTTTCTCAAAAGGTTAAACACAGAACTACCATATGACCCAGAAACTCCACTCCTAGGTATATATCCAAAAGAACTGAAACCAGGGGTTTGAACAGATATCTCTACACCAATGTTCATTACAACAACCCTAGTTGTTGCCCATCAGCAGATGGATTAAAAAATGTGGTATATACATAAAATGATAATTATTCAGGCATAAAATGTAACGAAATTTTAATATATGCTACAATACAGGTAGACCTTAAAAACATTAGGATTAATAAAATAAGCCAGACATAGAAGGACAAATATTGTATGATCCCACTTATATATGAAGTTCCCAGAATAGGCACATTTACAGAGATATGAAGGAGAGATTGCCAGGGACTGGGGGGAGTTGTGTAGGGGCCAGGGCAGAGGTGTGGAGGAAGAAATTGTTTAATGGGTACAGGATTTATGTTGGGGATGATAAAAAAGTTTAAAGTGAAATAGCAGTGATGGAGACACAGTATTGTGAATGTTTTTAATGCCACTGAATTGTACACTTACAAATAGTTAAAATTATAAATATGTTATATGTATATATATATATATATATATATATATATATATATATTTTACCACAATAAAAAAAAAGAAGGTCCAACTTTACCCTAGTGATCTGAAATACCATCTTTGTCATATACTAACTTTCCATATGAATTTGGGTCTAATTCTGCACTTTTTATTCTTTTCCACTGGTCTGTTTGTCCCTGCCAATGCCACCACAATGTTTTAATTATAGAGACTTATCATAATATACACTTTTTTTATTCTTTTAATTAAGTAGTCTCCACATACAATGTGGGGCTTGAACTCACAATGCTGAAATCAAGAGTTGCATGCTCTACCAATTGAATCAGCCAAGCACCCCGAGGCTTTATAATATATTTTAATGACTAGTAGGGCTATCCAACCCTGATAGTTTCTTTTTTTCAGTATTTTCCTGGCTATTTCTAAAATCAGTTTTATTGGGGCGCCCAGGTGGCACAGTCGGTTAAGCATCCAACTCTTGGTTTTGGCTCAGGTCATGATCTCAGGGTTCTGAGATTAAGCCCCATATTGGACTCTGCTCAGTATGGAGTGTGCTTGAGATTTTCTCTCCCTCTCCCTCTAGTTCTCATGCTTTTTCTCTCTAAAGTAAATAAATCTTTAAAAATAAATAAATAAAATATAATCAGTTTTATTGAGATATAATTCACATCCCAAACAATTTACCCATTTAAAATGTACAATTCAGTGGTTTTTAGTACACTCACAGGATTGTGAATCCAATTTTAGGACATTTTTCCACCTCCAAAAGAAAGTCTATACCCATTAACAATTTTTCCCATTCTTCCCCCATCCCTTTCCCAGCCTTAAACCATTAATCTATTTACTATCTATAAATTTGCCTATGTGGACATTTTCTATAACTGGAATCATAAAAGTATATGATCTTATGTGACTGGATTCTTGCACAAAGCACATTTTCCAGTCAATCATGTTGTAGCATATATCAATACTTCCTTTCTTTTTACTGTCAGGTAATATTCCATTATATGGATATACATTTGTTTATCATCAGTTGGCGGATATCAGGACTGTTTCTACTTTTTAGCTATTATGAATAATGCTGCTAATAACATCCATGTATAAGTTTTTGTGTCCACTTTTGTTTTCAACTCTCTTGAGTTTAAACCCAAGTGTGGAATTGTGGATCATAACTCAATATTTAATCTTTTGAAGAATGGGCAGATTATTTTCAAAGTGTCTGCACCATTTTACATTCCTAATAGCAGAATATGAGGGTTTCAACTTTTCCAATTTTTCATCAATACTTGTTGTTTTCTCTTATTATTTCATCTTAGTGGTGTGAAGTAGTATCTCATGATTTTGATTTGCACTTCCCTAATAGCTAATAATGTTGAACATCTTTTGGTGTACTTGCTGGCCATTTGTATATCTTCTTTGGACAAATTCCATTCAAATCCTCTGACATTTTTTTAAATTGGGTTATTTCTCTTTTTATTATTGAGGAATAAGAGTATATAGTAGGGAAAAAAGTCCCTTATCAGATATGTGATTTCCAAATAGATTTCCCATTCTGTGAGTTGTCTTAATAACATCTGCAGCAAAAAAAAAAAAAAAAAAAGTTTTAAATTTTGATATAGCCCTATTTATTTACTTATTATGTCATTTGAGCTTTACATGTCATATTTAAGAAAACACTGCCTAACCCCAAGTCACTAAGATTTACTGTTATGCTTTCCTCTAGGAGTTTTACAGTTTGTAAGATTTTTTTTTAATTTATTTTAGAGATATAGAGTGAGACAGAGTGCAAAAGCCAGAGGAAGAGCAGAGGGAGAGGGAGAAGCAGACTCCATGTTGAGTCCGACGCAGGGCTTGATCCCACAACCCAGAGATCATGACTTGGGTCATGACCTAAAATCAAGAGTTGGATGCTTAACCAACTGCGTCACCCAGGCACCCCATATTTTGAATTAATTTTTATGTATGGCGTGAGATAGGGTCCCAACTTCATTCTTTTGCATATCCAGCATGGTATCCCAATACCATTTGTTGAAAAGACTATTCTTTCCCATTTAATTTCCTTAGACCTTTACTAAAATTCAGTTGACAATTCTTCCGGCTATTTTTGCATGCTAATTTTTCCATATGCACCTTAAAATCAACTTGGCTAACTCAATAAAACAACTTGTTAGGATTATTATTAAAATTGCATTGATTTTAGGAGGGGAGCAAGATGGTGGAGAAATAGGAGATCCTGTTGCAACCTGTCCCCAAAATTGAGCTGGATATCTATCAGAACACGCTGAACACCCATGAAATCAGCCTGAGGAGCAAGATTTCTCACTTCTGGATCTATACAGGAGCAGAAGACAGAGTGGAGAGGTAAAGCAAAGTGGGAACACTTGAACTGATACTGGAGGATAAACAAAGGGGGAGGGAGCCACCAGAAGTGATCCAAGGGCAGTAATGCCCTAAAGGAAAGTGCCCGGTGGTTGGGGACCAGCATTAACTTAGTCCGGTTAAAGACAATTTAAAAAAGCAAAAGGTTCTGAGGAGGAACTAATGGAAGGAGGTGGTCGAGGGCATGGGCCTGGGCCCACGCTCCCAGGAAGGCCACCACTCGCCTCAAAGAGAGACTGGTGGGTGGGGGGGGGGTCCAGTCCGTGGTTCACGAACCTGCAGCTTTCTGCTCCTTACACCATTTTGTTGCTGGGGTACGCACGCTCCTATAAGCGCCTTAGAGAGTCTGGTGTGGTCCAGGAGCCTGCGGCTTTTCTGTGTGCCCCACTCTCTGGACTGAGTGCAACCCTGAATGAAAAGACATTCATGGTCTGCGGCAGGGTCTGGACGCTCCCAGCTGGCCCCGGAGAGAAAGCGGGCGGGTGGCCTAATCTCTGGCAGGAATCTGAGCACACCCTGCACGGGCCTGGAGCCCCTGAACGGTGGCTGGGGACGCACGCCACCTCTGACAGGCTGCCCTGTGAGCAGAATTTTGCAGAGGGGACTGTGTGTTCTGGACCACCCAGAGGGAAGCAGACTGAGGCTTCTCTGTGATGCGGAGGTCTGGGTACGTACAGGCAGATTCCTTGCTTTTCTCCGAAAAAGTGAAAAAGCTACAAAAGGCCAAAAACCTTCAGAGAGTGAAAGACTGAGAAAACGGTTTCCACAGAGGCCCGCCCCTTGACTGGGGGGCAGGGTGACTCAAACCAAGCAAGATTGACTGGAAAATAACATGGCAGGCCTCTCCCCCAGAAGACAAGTCAAAAAACAAAAGGACAGTAACCAGAGGGTCCCCATAAAATTTTAAATCCCCAACATCAGGGGAAATCAATATATTAAGCGCCAGATAATACCCTCAAACCTGTATATTCCATAGATATAAATTTCCTTTTCTTTCTTATTTTCTTTCTTTTTTATTCACTCGTTTTCCATTTCTTAATTTTTATTAATTTTTTTTAAACTACTTAACATTACAACTAGCAGCTTCATACAACGATAAACCCAGGAAGACCTGAAATGACCTTCCTCGCCCGCGAGGAGTTATAACCACCCTCCCATCTTATCCTTCAGTCAGTGTTTCTATGTATTTGTTTTTGTTCTGGTATTATATAAATCTTATTCCTGGGGTTCATTCTGACTAGGTTCTTTTATTGCTTGTCATATACTTTTGTCGGTCTATATGTTTGTTCCTATTGGTTTACATACCTTATAAATCTTATTTTGGGGGCCCATTCTGGCTGGGATTTCTTCTTTTTCTCTTTCTCTCTATATTTTTTTTATCCTTATTCTTTCTTTTTGGTGGTGAATCCCAATTGATCCAAAACCTTCCAGGGCGCACCCTGCCTGGATCGTGGGTGATATATCCAACTACACATTCTCTCATCCACTTCTCATCAAAATTACTAGGAGGAGGAACACCCAACAGAGGAAAAACCCAGAGACTGCACCCTCTCAATTCAGTAATGTGTCAGGATACAAAATCCATGCACAGAAATCAGTTGCTTTCCTATACACTAACAATGAAAATATGGAAAGGGAAATTAGAGACTCAATTCCATTTACTGTAGCACCAAGAACCATAAGATACCTGGGAATAAACCTAACCAAAGAGATAAAGGATCTGTACTCGAGGAACTACAGAATGCTCATGAAAGAAACTGAAGAAGACACAAAAAGGTGGAAAAGCATTCCATGCTCATGGATCGGAAGAATAAACATTGTTAAAATGTCTATACTGCCTAGAGCAATCTATACTTTCAATGGCATCACGAACAAAATTCCACCAGTTTTTTTCAAAGGGCTGGAACAAACAATCCTAAAATTTGAATGGAACCAGAAAAGACCCCGAATTGTGAAGGAAATGTTGAAAAAGAAAAACAAAGCTGGGGGCATCACATTGCCTGATTTCAAGCTTTACTACAAAGCTGTGATCACCAAGACAGCATGGTACTGGCACAGAAACAGACACATAGACCAGTGGAATAGAGTAGAGAGTCCAGATATGGACCTGCAACTCGATGGTCAAATAATCTTTGACAAAACAGGCAAAAATATCCAGTGGGAAAAAGATAGTCTCTTCAAGAAATGGTGCTGGAAAAATTGGACAGCTATATGTAGAAGAATGAAACGACCATACTCTTACACCATACACGAAGATAAACTCAAAATCGATAAAAGACCTCAATGTGAGGCAGGAATCTATCAAAACCCTAGAGAGGAAGATAGGCAGTAACCTCTTCGACATCAGCCACAGCAACTTCTTTCAGGACATGTATCCAAAGGCAAAGGAAACAAAAGCGAAAATGAACTTGTGGGACTTCATCAAGATAAAAAGCTTCTGCACAGCAAAGGAAACAGTCCACAAAACAAACAGGCAACCCACAGAATGGAAGAAGATATTCGCAAATGACAATTCAGACAAAGGGCTGATATCTAAGATCTATAAAGAACTCCTCAAACTCAACACTCACAAAACAGATAATCACATCAAAAAATGGGCAGAAGACATGAACAGACATTTCTCCAAAGAAGACATACAAATGGCTAACAGACACATGAAAAAATGTTCATCATTTTTAGCCATCAGAGAGATTCAAATCAAAACCACACTGAGATACCACCTTACACCAGTTAGAAAGGCCAAAATTAATAAGACAGGAAACAACAAATGCTGGAGAGGATGTGGAGAAAGGGGATACCTCTCACACAATTCATGGGAATGCAAGTTGGTGCAGCCACTTTGGAAAACAGTGTGGAGCTTCCTCAAGAAATTAAAAATAGAGCTACCCTATGACCCTGCTATTGCACTACTGGGTATTTACCCCAAAGAAGCAGATGCAGTAAAAAGAAGGGCCACATGTACCCCAAATGTTCATAGCAGCAATGGCCACAATAGCCAAACTGTGGAAAGAACCAAAATGCCCTTCAACAGATGAATGGATAAAGATGTGGTCCATATATACAATGGAATATTATGCCTCCATCAGAAAGGATGAATACCCAACTTTTGTATCAATATGGACGGGACTGGAAGAGATTATGCTGAGTGAAGTAAGTCAAGCGGAGAGAGTCAATTCGGAGAGAGTCAATTACCTTGTGGTCTCACTTACGTGCATAGGGAAAACATGGAGGGCATTGTGAGAAGGGTGAATGGGGGGAAACTGGAAAGGACGATGAACCAAGAGAGACTGTGGACTCTGAGCAACAAACTGAGGGGTTTGGAGGGGTGCGGGTCGGGGGTTGGGCGAGCCCGGTGGTGGGTATTGAGGAGGGCACGTATTTCAGGGAGCACTGGGTATGGTGCATGAGCAATTAGTCTTGGAACACTGAAAAAATAAAATAAACATATTTTGGAAAGAAAAAAAATTGCATTGATTTTATAAATTAGCTTGGGAGGATTAACATCTTTATGATGTTGAATCATCCTACTGAAGAACAAGGGAAGTTTTACCATTTGCTTATATCTGCTTTAGTGTCTTTTAGGAGTATTTAAATTTTTCCTTGTATAAGTTTTAGGCCATTCTTATTAAATTTATTCCTAAAGATTTAACTCTCCATGTTGCTTTTGTAAATGGGCTTTTCTCTAACATTATGTTCAGTATAAGCTATTTCTATATATGAAAGCTGATTTTTGTATGTTAATTTCAACTCCTGAGCCTTCACTCAATTGAGTTAGTTTTATTATTGATTTCCTGGAGTCCACCTATGCTATGATCTGCAAATAGATATTGTTCTACTTGTTCTTTACCCATTTTTATGCTTCTTCTTGATTTCTCTTATCTAATTGTCTTGGCTATTTTAGCTCTAACAGAACCGGAATAGTGATGAAGATAGTGACAATGCTTGCCTTGTTCCTGATATGAAACTGAAATGGAAATGCCTGTAGTGTTTCCCCATTTAAATAAGATTCTAGCTTTAATGCTAAGATATATACTTCATCAAGTTAAATAAGTACTCTTCAAATCCTATTCTCTTGAGTGTCTCTATCATGAATGGGTACTTAATTTTGCCAAAGGTTTTCTCAGCATCTACAGAGATAACCTTATTGTTTTTTCTTTGTATTTATTAACATGGTATATGATACTAATAGGCTTCCTTATATTGTACCAATCCTGCATTCCTGGAATAAATCCTGCCTTAGAACTTTTGCCTTTGTTTTTTCCTCTGCCTAGAATTTACTTTCCCTGGTTTTCATATGTCTAGCCCCTTCACCTATTCAGACCTTATAAAATATCTCCTCCTCAGAGATGCATTCGTTGGACCACTCAACCAAAAGTAGCCTTCCAGTTAACCTTCCAGTTAATTTCCAGTACCATTTTATATTCCCACCAGTAGGATAGTACCCTATTTTAATTTCATACCCAGCACTTATTACTAGCTTATATTTTCCCTGTATTTCCCATATGTGTATTCCTATGCATGTATCTTCAACCACTACAACAGTACTGAACCTGTCTTGGAAGTAGATTTATTGCTCTATGCCCAAGATACATAGTACCTGCCATATGTTAGGCACTTGATAGTTGTTTATAATAAATCTACTACCATTTTGGGCTCACTAGTGATACAACATGTGATTTTATCATAGGAAAAAAAAGGAGTAACAAAAACCCACCTCTGAATACACTTATGGCATAAATCTAGACTTCTCAACTTTAAAGAGAAAGTTAGAAACTCAAACAAAATTGAAGGGGGCAATTTTTTAGATCGTCTAAGTCAGTGAATCAAAAAAAAAAAAAAACCTGGTACTTTAAAAATTTTCCTTTCTTCCAATTAACATTTTCTAATTAAAATTTCTCATTAAAATTTGCTACAAAATTTATCAGTAAAGGAGTTAACATTTAAATTGGATGAAGAACAAATCAATGTAAATGACTTATTGTATCTAATAAAAACCCAAGGTACCCTTCAATAGATTTTAGTATTATAATTCCACTAGCAAAAAAAAAATTTAACTCACAAAAATTAATTGTAACTCATATAATGGAAACTGTAAAAAACAGAAAAGTGGCAAACTCTCTCAATTACCTGTAAAAGGTGATGATTTCTCTGAGTGTTTTACTTTTAGAAGTTTCCTATTAATAAATACATAACCACAGGGACAAGATTTACATGCAACAGGAACCTGGAGGGGAAAAAAAGGAAAAAAAATATTACTACTTTACTATTTATTAAACTTCTGAGGTGTTTATGTGGTCTCTTCGACTAAGAAATGTTACTTGAAGGTAGAGATCACTCCACCTCCTCATAAAAATTATTCAAGATAGGAAATCATACCCATCCCATTCTCCTAATCCTTAATAGTTCCAAGCATATGGTAAATGTTTAATAACAACTAATGTGAGTGGCCACAGGAAGAATGTAAAGTAAAAAACTATTTACTAAAATGTCAGTCTCAGAATAGTTACAACAGGGATTAGACTAGGAAAAAGTGACTGGGAAATTATTAGGAAATTATTACATTGGGGCGCCTGAGTGGCTCAGTGGGTTAAAGCCTCTGCCTTCAGCTCAGGTCATGATCTCAGGGTCCTGGGATCAAGCTCTGCATCGGGCTCTCTGCTCAGCGGAGAGCCTGCTTCCCCTTCTCTCTCTGCCTGCCTCTCTGCCTACTTGTGATCTCTCTCTCTCTCTCTTAAATAAATAAATAAAACCTTTAAAAAAAAAAAGGAAATTATTACATTAATCCCAGGATGAGAGGCTGTTGGCCTGTTCTGCAATGCTGCAGGGGAATGTATTAAAAAAAAAAAAAGAAAAAAAAGAGTATATTTGACAGACATTTTAAAGGGAGGAAGAAACAAGAATTAGACACAACTTGATTACTAATGATAAAATAGAACTAAAAACTTGTGATTTCTTTTCTTATCCATCAGTTTTTCAGAGTATATTGTTTAATTTCTACAAATTTTTTAAATTTTCTAGTTTTCCTTTGTTGTTGATTTCTAACTTTATCCTGCTGTGGTTGGAGAAGATACTTTAAATGGTATCAGTCTTAAAAAATTAACTTTGATTCTCACCTTATGCCATATACAAATATAGACTGCAGACATACATAAAAAATTTTAAACTATTAAACTTCTAGAAAATACTAAAAAAAAATCTGCCTTCAATAGTTTGAACATGAGAGAGGAAGAGCGCCAGTACCAATTCCTAGAAAAGGATTATTTACAATAGCCAGTTTGAGGGAAAGGAACACGGAAAACTATTAAATAGGTGCCAGACATAGGTTCTCCTAGACTCCAGTAGAGGAAAGACCTTGAACAGATCTCATAAGCCCTGCAGGTTTGTTTTCTTTTCTAAGGTCTTTACTACCTGAAGTAGTCTGTGATCTTCACATAATTTTAAGTGAAAAAATGGTTATAATTTGACAGCTTTATTAAGTTATAATAAACATACAATAAACTATACAAATTTAAAATATACAATCTGACATATTTTGACAATTGTATATGCCCATGAAACCATCACCACCATCAAGACAGTCAATAGATCCATCATCCCTAAGTTTCCTCATATGCCTTTGTAATCTACCCGCTGACCTCTCCTTAACATCCCCCTCAATATCCCCAAGCAACTACTGATAAGCTGTCACTACAGATCACTTTGAATTTTCTAGAGTTTTACGTAAATGGAATCATAAGTACATGTTCTTTCTTTGTTTAGCTGCTTTCACTTAGCATAATTATTTTGAGATTTGTCCATGTTTTTGCATATAACAAGATCTTTCCTTTTAGTGAATATTATTCCATGGAAGATATACCACATTTTATCCGTGCATGTTAACTGTTTTCAGTTTTTAGCTATCACAAATAAAGCTACTATGAACTTCCATGCAAAAGTCTTTGTGTATATGTGTGTGTGTGTGTATATATACACATATACATATGTGTGTATATATGTATACATACATACACACATTCTTTTCTCTTGAATAAATAGCTAAAAGTGGAAATGGCTGGATCATAGGATAGGTTTAATTTTTTAAGAAAACTGCCAAACTGGGACGCCTGGGTGGCTCATGGTTAAGCGTCTGCCTCCGGCTCAGGTCATGATTCCTGGGATCAAGCCCCACATTGTAAGGTTCTCTGCTCAACAGGGAGCCTGCTTCTCCCTCTCCCTCTGCCTGCTTCTCCTTCTGTTTGTGCTGTCAAATAAATAAATAAATTTTCAGGAAAGAAAAGGAAAGGGGAGGGGAGAGGAGGGAAGGGAGGAGAGCGGAGAGGAGGGGAGGAAAGAAAACTGCTAAACTATTTCCCAAAGTGGTTGTATCATTTTATATTCCCACTGGTAGTGTGTGAGATGTCCAGTTCCTCCACATCCTCATCAATATTTGGTATGTTCTTTTTTAGTTATTTGAGTAGGGTCTCACTATGGTAATATGCATATCCCTAGTGACTAATGATGTCGAGCATTTTTCTATAAGCTTATGTGCTGCCTGTAAATTTACCCCGGTGAAGTGTCTATTCAAATTTTTGCCTATTTTTTAATTGGGCTGTTTGTTTTCTTATTATTAACCTTTGAGAGCCCTTTAGGTATTCTAGATACAAGTCCTCTAGTACATATATGCTTTGCAAAGGTTGTTATTTGTTTGTGTCTTCTTTTCTTTTTCTAAACAGTGATTTTCAAAGAACAGAAGTTTTAATTTTGATTAAGTCCAATTTATCATTTTTTTTTCTTTTATGGGTCATGCTTTTGGTGTTGTAACACCAAACAACTGCCTAACTTAAGTTCACAAAGATTTTTTTAGTATTTTCTGGAAGTTTCATAGTTTAAAATTTTTCATATAGGTCTACAAATCCATCTTGAAATATTATTTGTATATGGCACAGGTGAGAATTAAAGTTTTTTTTTTTTGAGAGATTTTATTTATTTATTTGACGGAGAGAGAGATCACAGTAGGCAGAGACGCAGGCAAAGAGGGGGAAGCAGGCTCCCGGCTGAACAGAGAGCCTGATGCAGGGCTCCACCCCAGGACCCTGAGATCATGACCTGAGTCAAAGACAGAGGCTTTAACCCACTGAGCCACCCAGGTGCCCCTAAAGTTCATTTTTTTAAAAGAATTATTTACTTGGAAAGAGAGAGAACAGGGGGAAGGGGCAGAGGAAGAAGGAGAAAGGGAGAGAAACCTACGCTGACCCTACACTGAGCACAGAGCCTGACACTGAGCACAGAGCCCCACATGTGGCTGGATCTCAAGACCCTGAGACCACCACCTGAGCCAAAACCAAGAGTCGGATGCTTAACCAACTATGCCACCCATGTGCCCCAAGTTCATTTTTTAAGACAGATATTAAAGTAACTTCTCCAACCACAACATGACAAAGTTAGAAACAAAAAACAGAAAGGAAAACTAGAAAATTCAAAAAATTTTAGAAATTAAATGTACTCTAAAATAACCAATGGATTAAAAAAGAAATCATAAGGAAAATTAGAAAATACATAGAGATGAATGAAAACAAAAATACAATCTACCACAACTCATAGGACACAGTGAAAGCAATGCTAAGAAGGAAGATTATAGAGCTGTAAAAGCTTACACTAAGAAAGAAGATCTCGGACCAACAATCTAACTCTACAACTTAAAGAACTAGAAAAAGAAGAGCAAACTAAACACAAGCCAACATAAGGAGGGAAATAATAAAGATTAGAGATAAACAAAATAGAGAATAGAGAAACAATAAAGAAATCAGTGAAACCAAAGTTGGTTTCTTTGAAAAGATGAACAAAATTGACAAGCCTTTTGCTAAAGACAAAAAAAAGGGGGGGGGGGAGACTTAACTACAGACATATTTTTTTGCACTTTGGTTTATCGTGCTTCACAGATACTCTGGGTTTTACATATTGAAGGTTTATGGCAACCCTTGCTGGAGGAAGTCTATCAGCACCATTTTTTCAATAGCATTTGCTTACTTTGTGTCTTTGTCATATTGTAGTAATTTTTGAAGTATTTCAAATCTTTTCATCATTATCTTGGTTATAGTGATCTGTGATCAGTGATCTTTGATGTTACTATTTTAATTGTTTTGGAGTGCCATGAAACCACACCCATACAAGACAGCAAACTTAATCATTAAATATGTGTGTTCTTAATACTCTACAAATGGCCATTCCCCTATCTACCTCCTTCTCCTCAGGCTTCCCTGTACCCTAAGACACAGCAATATTGAAATTAGGCCAGTTAATAACCCACTATGGTCTTTAAGTATTCAAGTTAAAGGAAAAGACACACATCTCTCATTTAAAATCCAAAGCTAAAGGAAACAAAAGCGAAAATGAACTTTTGGGACTTCATCAAGATAAAAAGCTTCTGCACAGCAAAGGAAACAGTCCACAAAACAAACAGGCAACCCAAAGAATGGGAGAAGATATTCGCAAATGACAATTCAGACAAAGGGCTGATATCTAAGATCTATAAAGAA
>CM052803.1:18144996-18197561 GCA_028533885.1 Nasua narica | reverse complement strand
GAAGATGGCCACCAAATCGTGCCCCGAGTGCGACCAACAGGTGGGCGCCGGGGGCCGGGCCCCGGGGCCGGCGGGGCGGGTGCGCGGATGGGCGGGCGGCCGTTGTCGGCGGCCGTTGGCTGTGGAGAGGCCGCTTCGCCGGGTGGTCTGGCCCTTGGGCTTGGTGTCCACGGTGGGAGGCCGGGCTGAGCCGAGGCGACGCCAGGTAGACTCCCGGGGTCGCAGTCCGGCCGGTGCCCACCTGGCGGCGCTAGCCGGGTGACTGTGTGTGTCCTGCGGCCCCGTGGCGCGGGAGGGAGGCGTGGGTTTGCCTGGAGCGGACGGGGCGCCCTGTCCGGAGCCTCCCAGAGTCGCCTGGCCGGCCCTGGGTGACAGCGGCGGGAGTGTGGGGGCCGTGGCCTAAGTGGACGAGCACGGCCCCTTCACTCCCCTTCTGCCGCGACGAGAATGCCCAGTGTGCCCGACTCCGAGTCCAGGCTCCAGGCTCCTGGCTCCGAAAGCCGCTCCTGCCATGCAGGGTTGCTTTGTTCCCATCAGATGTATACCATGAACCCCAAAACTGTTCCCACCGCGACCTGGGCGGACGCTTATATGTGACAAAAGGGGCCGTAATGCAATGGTTTCAAGTTTAGGCGAATTTGGACATTTTTCTCTCTAAAATATATTTCTTACATTTTTGACTGAAATAATCGTGAATCTTTACGTTGTTTTTTGTGGAACATTATTGGATAACGCCCCCTTTGAAGCCCTTTCCTTCGGCTTTCCTCACTTCCCCCACCCGCCACCGTATCCGCTGTTAAAAATTTGGCGTTTTTGTTTCATGATCTTTAAAAATTTATATATGAAATTTAAATGACTTCTTTCTACACAAAATTAATAGTGTCATAGCTGTAATTTAAAAATCTCATTTTATAGTTTCTTAGTTTTATGCATGCCTCATTCTTTAATAATGGACGTTCCTTACAATCTATTGAGTTAAAACTCTGAATTAAAACCATCCGAAGGCCCTAGTGTGCAGTGTGCAGATCTGGGTGTGATTTTTTTCTTTTCCACTGACAGAATTTTTTCAAAATGAATACTTCTCTCCTCCCCCTTAATTTTTTTTCCCTTTAAATCGGGAGTAATTTGAAATGGCTGGAGATTTTTTTAAAAATAACATGCTGATGTCAGAACATTCTTTAAGAGCAATCTCGTACCTTGATCAAATCTTGTAAAAGAGAATGTTACATGTTTTATTCAGTATCTTATGGGCCATGGTAGAAATGCAAGGAAGTAAGATTGTGCAAGAAAAATTAGAGTTTGAGTTTACTGAGTATACAGTACAAAAACAATTTAGTTATGTTTTCCGAAGTAGAGTTAAACTTCCATTCTTACCATTTCACTACATTTAGCACTTAAACTAAAACTAAATTTGTTAAATTTTGACAAAATTGGACTTTGTGATTTAAGTCTCTGCAGGAGATTGTATCAATATTTAAATAATTTCCATTTGTTCCAATTAACTGTGCTGAAGTATAAGGTTGACATGTTATGCTTTATGCATTCCAGTTTCTGTAGGGCACAAGTTATTGCAAATCTTGACCTTGTTTTACTTGGCATAAAGTAATCTTTTGGGAAAAGTAACCTGTTTTTAATATCCTGGTTAAAAAAAAAGGAAAGGACAATAAACTTATTAGGAGTCCCTGTAATCGTACAACAAAATGTGATCAGCATTTTATTTGGAAACATACATTAATTTTGTTATACACACACAATAAAAATGTCCTCCTTTCTCCTCAGCTGCCATAACAAAATACCATAGGTTAAGTGGCTCAAACAATAGCAACTTATTTTCTCACAGTTCTGGAGGCTGGAAATCTGAGGTCTGGCAGAGAGAGAGAGCTTTCTGTTTCCCTTCTTAAAAGGCCACTAATCCCATCATGACGGCCCCACCACCATAACTTTAAACCTGATTATCTAACCTCCAAATACCTTGAGATTGGGGGTTAAGGCTTAAACATATGAATTTGGGGGGGGGAGGAACAATTAAGTCCATAGCAAGCTACTACATAATTGAGAATGTTGGTTTTGTTCTTATTGTAAATATTTAAGAGAATATAAGGACTAATTAAAACTTTTGGTGATTCTTAAAATTGATATATCTTTTACTAAAAGTGGTTTGAAGGAAATAAAAGATTAATTTTAGCTTTCTAATTATTGGAGAGTACAAGCTTCTTATAAATAAGAAAAATTATACAGAAAGCCATTTTTTAAACATCGTTAGATTACTGTTATTCTAAGTTGTTTGATGAATATTGAAATAGAATTTAGGAATAGTTTATAAACATAAAAGGATATGTAAAATCTTTAAATTTTGAGGAGATTGCACCACTTAAAAAGATTTACATATGTTCTGTGTCTGTGTGTGTAGGTTTAAAAACAGGTACAGAGATCAGCAAACAAGAAGACCTAGATTTTCAGTCGTTTTATAACATCTCCTTTACATGTCTCCATTGAAAATACTGTTCTGAAACATCTAAACCACAATACTTTTCATTTTTGAGAGGTTTCACATCCAGTACCTCAAATTACTGAACCAAAATTCATGTGACTTTCCTTGTATCTTTTGTGTATGTTTGTTTTTGCCTTAATGTTTTTTAAATAGAGCAGCTTTTTTTTCCATTTATAGGAAATTTTATGTATGTAGCAAACATGTCTACTGTAGGTCACTTTGATTGTCTTAGCCGCAAGAATGTAAATGAGGTCCTTATAATGTGGTTATTTTGAATTTTTAAAAATCAATGAAACAATGTAAGACCAGGATCTTGTTTCTTGTACTTTTTTCTTACCCTTTTTTTAAACTTTTTACTTGTTTTTAGCTGTTTTACTTGTAAACATAAAAACAACCTGAATGTACTTTTCAAGGGATAAATCGATGAACAATAAGTCATCAATAAACAAAACCTTGGTTTTTTTTTTTTTTTTTCTATTTTAAAGTCCTGAGAGTATAGCATTAGAACTTTTTGTTAGTATCATCATTGGCATTACAATTGAAATTTGAAGGAAATGTAGGTGTTTTTTGGGGGGGGGGGAGGAAATGTAGGTTTTTTTGTTTAAAACCAGATTGTCCTGTGAAGAGATTAATATTACTGAAGTCCACCCTATTTAATAATTCTTTTTCTAGGATTTAGGTTGTGGTGTGGTTGGTTGTGTTTTTTTCAGAGTTGGGGTTGAGAGAAGGAACTTTCCATTTAAAAATTTTATTTGGGTGACTTAGCTCAGGCACATAAATGTTTCTTGACCCTAAAACACTCTCTAAGGAGTGAAAATCAGCTTATCAATTAGTGCTTGTACATTCTTTCATCCCAAAGCTGTATGTACATGTCTCAGATATGAAAGTGCAGCCTTCTGTTAATTTAGGATATGTGTTGATGTACTTTTCTTGTATATAAGACAGAGACCTAAATTTAAATTTGTTCATTTTTAGTAGCTAGAAGAAAATGCTTGCAAAGTAGCAAAGGATCTTTTGAATAAGAACATCATGTTTTTGTGTTTTTTGGATAACGGTAATTTAAAACAATTTATATTACAGTGAATGCCCTTAATGATGTGTGTAGGTATAAAGGAAATGAGTCAGTACCTTTGAGTTTAGTTTCTATGAAGATGTGAAATTTTTAAAATGACAAACATCTATTTTGGGTACATTTTACAGTATTAAAAAATGTAACATTTCATTTTCTGTCCTGGCAAGGAAGAATCTCATCACAATTTTAATAAAGCATGCTATCTGACCTATCTGGAGTTTGATTATTTTTATGGGATTCGTTGTTATTTTCTTAAATGCAAACTAGAGATCCTTTGTTCAGTGTTTTATGAAAAGAAAAAGAATTCTGCCAAAATATTAGTTTAACTTAATTAGCAAGTATTTATATTTCAGACTGTGAAGCATTCTTTACATACATGGACAAAAAGCTTTCTTTTTATATTTATTTATTTATTCATTCATTCATTCATTCATTCATTTTAGAGAGAGCATGCACTCAAGTGGGGGAAGGGGGAGAGGGAGAGAGAATCCTTCAGCAGACTCCCCACTGATCATGGAGCCCTATGGAGGGCTCAGTCCCAGGACCCCAAGATCAAGACCAGAGCCAGAATCAGGAGTCAGCCATTTAAATGGACTGAGCCACCCAGGCGCCCCTGGATAAAAAGCTTTGTAATTGTAACTAAACTTTTACACAAGCAGAACAGTGGTCAAATGGAATTTATCTTAAAAAGTGAACTGCAATTTTCTGACCATAAAATATTCTGAGTACGGGACGCCTGGGTGGCGCAGTTGGTTGGGCGACTGCCTTTGGCTCGGGTCATGATCCTAGCGTCTTGGGATCGAGTCCCGCATCGGGCTCCTTGCTCCGCGGGGAGCCTGCTCCTCTCTCTGCTTCTGCCTGCCTCTCTGCCTGCTTGTGTTCTCTCTCTGTTAAATGAATAAATAAAAATCTTTAAAAAAAAAAAAATATTCTGAGTACTTTTTTGTTGATATTAATTTCTGGTTTTTGGTGAACATGTCTTGATTTCAAGGATCATTAAAGTTAATATGAGTGAAATGATTGTGGAGAAATAAAAACATTTAAAAAATGATTTTTAATAACATTTGGCTTTTGAAAAGTCATCATAGATTTGAAATAGAGAAAGGAGCTACTTGTACACATTTAGAAACAGAAGTTTGAAAAGCTTAAGTGTTTTATACAATGTTCTTCCTGGAGCTGAGACTAAAAGATCGTAGATCTTGACTCCTCCTATATTCTCTCTTGTTTGTGCTATACTTTTGCCCCACAAAGTAGTTGTTGTAAACTGTTCTTCTTTTGTTATTGGTAATTGGCGTCTTGTCCTCTCATATTAGAACCAAAGTCATTTTCAGTAGTTTCCCTTACTGGGGAAGTATAGTTGGCATACATTAGTTCTAACTGTATAACATCATGTTTTGATAATCCTATAGGTAGGTTATGCTATGCTCACGATAAATGTAGCTACCATCTGTCACCATACAAGGCTATTCTAGTAAGATTGACTGTATTTTCTGTGCTATACCTTTCAACCCAAGTGACTTACTCATTCTATAATTAGGAACCTATACCTCCCACTCCCTTCACCCATTTTGCCTATTTCCCTACCTACCCCCTGCAAGGGGCCATCAGTTTGTTCCCATCAGTTTGTATTTTTGGGTCTGTTTTCTGCTTTTTGTTTGTTCATTAGTTTTGTTTTTTAGATTTCACATATAAGCGAAATCGTGTATTTGTCATTTTCTCACTTCACTTAGCATAATATTTTCTAGATCCATCCATGTTGTTGCAACTGGCAAAAGCTCATTCTTTTTGATGTCTGAGTAATATTCCTGTGTGTGTGTGTGTGTGTGTGTGTGTGTTTCACATCTTCATCCATTTATCTGTGGATGGGCACTTGGATTGCTTCCGTATTGTGGCTGTTATAAATAATGCTGCAATAAATCTAAAGGTGCATTTATCTTTTCAAATTAATATTTTTGTTCTTTTTGGGAAAATAGTGGAACTGTTTTCCACTTTTGAAATGTCTGGCCCATCTATCTTTTCTCCATTTCCATTCTCATTCTTCCAGTTGGGTCCTCATTCTTATTCTAGGGTTACTTTAATTACTTCCCAAGCACACTCCCTTTTCTAGTTGGTGCTGATAAACTGCCATCAAACAGATATTTTAGGAAATACTACCTTTTTTCCACATATTTTCCCTTGTTCTGATTCTGTTATGGTTTTCTGTTGGTCACTCCCATCAGCACATGTTTATCATGCATTTTCTATATACATGGTATTGTAAAGCATTAGGAGAATGTGAAGATGTATAGGACACAATACCAGTCTCAATTTGTATAAGGAAGTGGGGTTTAAATAAATCTGTGATTCCTGCTTTGGTAATTTATCATTCAATTCAGGAGACTACATAAACACTGAGAAGTTTAATAGAAAAATAATACATTTTTTCTTATTTTTATACAGGTTCCTGTTGCATGTAAATCGTGTCCCTGTGGTTATATATTTATTAGCAGAAAACTTTTAAATGCAAAACACCCAGAGAAATCACCACCTTCTACAGGTAATTGTGAGAGTTTACCACATATTTAGCTTTTTGATTTAGAAGTGTAAAATTAATTTTTGTGAATATATTATTTACGTCTTTGTTGAAATTAAAAATTAAAACCTATTGAATATGCCTTTGGTTTTTACTAGCTGTTGGAAATCAGCTTATGACATTAGTTTGCTCTTCATTCCATTTAAATGTTAACTCCCTTATAGTGATAAATCTTGTAGCAGATTTTCTGGTTTTTTATTATTGGAGGATGGAAAGCCATTGAAGTTTTAAGCAAGGGAGTGATTTGATCTGATTTCTAAAAATAAAAAAATAGTTTAATTAAGGTATAATTGACATTTAATAAATTGCACATATTTAAAGTATATAGTTTGATATGTTTTGTCCTATGATTACACCAGTCACCACAATCAAGATAATGAAGAATGTTCATCATTCTCAAAAGTTTTCTAGTTCCCCTTTGTTATTCTCTCTTTGCTACCCCCACTCCCAGATAACCACTGAGGTGCTTTTTATCATTTTTTCTAGAACTTTATATATAAATAGAATCATAAAGTATGTACTCTTTTTTTGCCTGGCTTCTTTCATTGAGCATAATTTAAGATTCAGTCATATCTTTGTGTATATCAGTAAGAATTATTTCCTTTTTACTGCTTAGTAGTGTTCTTTATATGGATACACCACAATTTATCTTTTCACTGGTTGATGGACATTTGGTTTTATCCTCCTCAGTGCTAGTAAAATTTATAATGACTTAAAAAATTTTTTTGAACTAGTGACTGGAAAAATATAATTTGATTTTGATGTGAATATAATTTTAGACATATTGGTTATTTTTTTATAATTCTCTGATTTAGAATATCTAAAAAAATATTTTTTTTTGCTTTCCCGTTAATGTAGACAAATTGGATTTATTCAATGGATTAAATTTTGAAATTCAAAAACATGAAATTTTCTTGTTTATCCTTAGATAAAATCAGAACAGTGATGATCTCCAAATAAGAGTAGATTGATTACAATTAAATTTTGAGTATCTGCTATATGCTAGGCACTGTTCCAAGCCTTGAGCCCCCTACTGTCAGGGCAGGTTCATTGCTGTTATGGAGCTTACATTCTTGTGGGCATGAGATAGACAATGAACAAATAAACAGAGAGAATACCAGCTTGTGATAAATGCCTTGTAGGAAATTAAAACAGATTGTTGTCCTAGCCAGCGACTGGAAGGCTACTTTTGATTGAGTGATTGGAGAAGGCCTCTCTGAAAAGGGACATTTAAACTGAGGCTGAATTGAAAACAAGGGGCTACCAATGATAAGATCAAGGAGAAGAACATTCTTGACAGATGAAATAGCAAATGCAAATATGTTAGGGCTGGAAAAAGTTTGGTGTATTTTAGGAACAAAAAGGCTTATGTGGTTGCAGTGTAGACAGTAAGAGCAGGGGAGTGTGGGAGATAAGGCCAGAGGGAAAGGCAGAGGCCAGATTGTGTAGGGCTTTGTAAACCAGAGTAAGAAGTTTTGGGTTTTCTTCTTAAAATACGAGTACAAACTATTCCTTGAATGTGAGGAGTGAGGAGATGGAGTGAAAAGATGGAGTGAGGAGAAGTTAGCATGCTCTGATTTGTCTTTTAGAAATTCCGTTTTGGCTGCTGTCTAGAGAATAGTTTGTTGGGAATACAAGATAGAAGTGGTCTTTTGCAGTATGTTAACTGAGTGAGAATGCTGAGTTTGAGAGTGCTTAGGTTATAGTAGCAGATGATTAAAAAATTACTTATATTTACATCTGTGAGAGGTCTGTTTATCCTAGGTCTGTATAGAAGTGGCAAGAAAGTTATTTAATTCCATTTCTGCCTTTGAGTTTGTTCCCTTTCATCATGAAAATAAAGACTTGGCTGGATTAACTATATAGGAATCAGAGAGCTTGTTAAAAATGGATTTCTGGGTCTTATTCCCTAAGAGTTTGATTCAGGTATGAGAAGCCTGAATGATCATTTGGTAGATATCTGGGGTGGCTCAGTTCCAGGTCTCCAAAATGAGTAAGACATGGTTCGTGCCCTTAGCAGGACAAATGTGTTTATTTTTTCATTCAACAAATATTTTTAAGCTCCTTCTATATTCCAGTGATTCAGGTGAGAAATGAGGTAAAGAAGAAACCCAACAAGGACAGAGAGAAGGGACAGATGCTGCAAATATTAAGGAGTCAGAATCACTTGAACCAGAGGGAAGAATTTTACGATTATTCCCAATGACTTAGATTACTGGTTAGAAAGGGAATATAAAAAGGAAGACAAGTTTTGAGGGAAAGATGAAGAATTAAGTTTGGATGTGGTTATGAAATACCATCCATGTGGATTTTTTTTCCCCCAGTTACATAGTCTTTCTCCCAGGCATATAGTCTGAAGCTCAGGGGATAGCCTCAACTGGAGCCATCAGTGAATAGATGGTAGTTGATCTCATAGAATAGATGAGCTTGTGCCCAGAGGGAAGGGTAGGAAGGGAAGTTCAGCAACTGAACTCTGGCAAACTCCAAGCTTAAAGGGTGGAGGTTAATAGGGAGTTTAGGTCAACTGAGAAGATGTACATGTACAGTCAGCTGTAGGAGAACAGCCAATGGAAAGTGGTGTTACATAAGTCATGGTGATGAGTAAGAAGCAGTTCATTATTATTTTACATTTAAAATTTCCTCAGGTTCTATTGTTTAATGAGAGTGGTCTTGTGACCTTAAAGATGAGATAATTAAAGTCTAGAAATTCCCTGGAGGAGGAAGAGGAACCAGCAAGAGAAAAAGAAAAAATAGTTTAAAAGGATGGAGGAACATCAAGAGTCGACTGTGCCATAGAAACTAAAGGAGGAAAGGGTTTTAAGAAGGGTTAAGAGTATTCAAAGCCTAGAGAACAGTTTGGTATAGTACAGACATGGGGGTTGGAAACCTTGGGTTCAGATTCAGATTCCGGTTTTGTTACTCTCTAACAAGTTAATTAACCTCTGTGAGCAGCTGCTATTTACTTGAGTATAAGATAGTGCTTATAGTATAAACCTTAGAGGATTGAGGTACAGATGAATATCACTAATGTAAACAAAGTTTAGTATATTATAGGTACTCAAACATTCATTTCTACAATTAAATTTCTTAAAGATAAGATTTGCCTTGGGTAGTTTGTAGTATGTGGGAGATTGAGTACCTAATTTTTAAAATCTCTGTAGTTTATCAAGTACTTGAACATTCTTAGTGGGATCCAGAAAGAGTTTTAATTAGAGAATTTATAAAGAAAAAATGAAAATGAATAATATATATCTGGAAAGATAATGAACTTCACTAATAATCAGGGAAATGAAGTTTAATTAAAATACTATTCTTTTTATCCACATTCTGACAAATATGTAAAGGATTTCCAAGGGCTTTTATGAGTATGGCAGAATCCAAAGTCTCATACTAGTGGTGAGGTTGTAAATCAGCATAGCTTTTTTGCAGAACACTCTGACAGTAGTTGTTAAAAGCTTTAAATGCACATAACCTAGAATCTTAACTTTTTGTCAACAGGTATGTATCCTTAAGATACAATTGTTTTTAATACACAATGAAATATTTATTAGGATTTATAAGCAACATTGTTTATATTAGCAGAAAGTTAAGCCAAATATCATCAGTAGGGGAATGGTTAAGTAGGGTACATCTTTTAGGGAACGACAATATGTGCTGATTAGAGAGGATGATGCAGATTTTTACATACTGACATGGAAAAATCCCTAAAACAAAGTTAATTTAGGGAAAAGTACAAAATACTTGCATGAATTCATTTTTGTTTTACACAATTTTTTTCCTTGTAATGAGAACTTTTAAAATTTACTCTTAGCAACTTTCAAATATGCAATACAGTATTATTAACTATAGTCATGTATCTTACATGCTGTATCTTACACAATCATGACTTATTAATATTACAATTAGAAGTTTGTACTTTTGGACCCCCTTCACCCATTTCCCCTCCTCCTCCCCCTCCAACTCTTACCTCTGGCAACCACCAATTATGAGCTGTGGTTTGTTTTTTAAGATTACACATATAAATGAAATCATGGTATTTGATCTTTCTCTTTCTGACATATCACTTAGCATAATGTCCTCAAGGTCCATCCATGTTTTCAAAAATGGCAAGATTTCAGTTTTGTGGCTAAATAAAACTCCACATTACCTTTATCCATTCATCCATCAGCAGACATTTAAGTTGTTTCCATATCTTGGCTATTGTAAATAATGCTGCAGTGTAACATGAAAAGATACCCATATCTTTTCGAGTTAGTGTTTTCATTTTCTTTGGATAAATACCCAGAATTAGAATTACTGTATCATATGGTTGTTCTCTTTTCCATTTGCTTTTAAGACCCCACAAAATTATTTCTTCATGTAATGCATAAATGGATAGATCACTAAATAACAAGGGAGGAATCAAGGAAGATTTTTACTTACATAATTAAACATTTAAAACAAGAAAGAGAGCCATCTGTAAAGTTCAGATTACACTTATTTTAAAAGTGAAATCAAAGCTATAAAAGATAATTTTAAATTTCAGTGGGTTGAAATTTCTTTTGTAACTTGTGACATGTAGGAGGAAAATAATCTGTCAAGTCAGATTTATCTAAGCTTGGATTGCTCAAAACTCACATTTTTCAAATATGTTATCTGTGTATTTTCATAATGCGGTAGAAACAGGGAATTAGGACACTAGACCTGTATAAAACTGCCTAGCTGAAAATATATTTAAATAAAATTTATTATGGAAATTAAATAAAGTTTTTAAAGTTTTAATTTTGATGAGGGGAAAAGATGAGTGTTACAAATAAATCTGTATTAAGAAATGTTCAGTGTTTTGTATGAGTGCATAGAACCTCAAGGCAATTAATAATTCTTTGACAACTTTCCAAATGAGTTAGGTATGTGTTGTTTCTTTTACTCTCTTTGGGGGGGCCAGTATTAAATGGAGATAAATTTTTAAAAATTAACCATCTTGTTCATGCTGGATTTCATTTCTAAATTGAGTGATTGCTTAAGTGTTTGAAAAATAGCCTTAAGATTAGGTCCTAAATTGTCAATCTGAAGCAATTTCTTTAAAAAGAGATTGAAGAAGGGGTTCCTGGCTGGCTCATTTGGTGGAGCACATGACTTTTGTTTTGGGGTTACAAGTTCGAGCCCCACATTGGTGTACAGATTACTTGAAAACAATATCTTTAAAAAAATAAAATATAAAATTAAAAAGGTATTAAAGGAAATATTGTATTTCCTAAAATTGAGAGTATCCCTACTATAGACTAAACCTTGAGCACTATTCAAATATTTGGTCACTCAGCAAATTCTGACAGAAACAGTTTTTGATGAGAACAAACTGCTTTGTTCCAACTGTTTAAATTTGGCTTTTCTTTTTCTTTCTTTTCTAAAAGATTTTATTTATTTATTTATTTATTTATTTAGGAGAGAGAAGAGGAGGAAGAGCAAAGGGAGAGGGACAAGCAGACACCCTGCTGAGCATGGAGCCCTCCTCGCTTGGGGGTTCAGTCTCACCACCCTGAGATCATGACCTGAGCCGAAATCAAGAGTTGGATGCTTAACCAACTCAGCCACTCAGGCAGCCCTAAATTTGTTTTTTTTGATGGCTATTCCAGGTGTTTTATGATATCAAGAGTATCATTTTGTATTTAATAATTATGGGTATACCTTTTTCCTTTTAAAATTTTAATTATAAAAACTACAAAGAAAAAAGTAAACTGAAATTCTAAATGACATACTAGTTCATAAAAGACTTCCTCTAAAGGCAAGAAAAAAAGATTTAAAACAGAAAGAAATTGGAGTAGCTTATTAGTATTTAACTATGTTTCTCAATGGGTATGAGTTTTAGATTAAGTTTAGTCAGATAAATAACAACTTCCTCATTTTTAATTGGGGGAAGGAAAAAAGCATAAAAAAATTAAACCTAAACTTACTTTCCAAATTATTGTCTAAGATAAGTTAACAAGCATAGGCTGATAAATAAGCCAAGAAGTCTATAAATGACATACTTTTAGTTAAGAGAAAAAAGGGAAGTGATTATTGCCAATTGTCAGTGGTATTTATAAACCTAGTGATTGAACATTAATTCAGTAGTAAGTGATTCTCAATTCTGAATTACTTGACAATGAAGTTTTGGTTTTGTTATTTCAGAAAACACTGTTTCTTACCTGCTAATCATTTAAAATTGCTATACATTCATATGGCTTTAGGTTTTTATTTTGTCTTTGGTGGAAGAATGCATACCTTTCTTTACCTCTGTGCCTGTACTTTTACGTTCTTGATCATGTAGTTTATATAATGATGAGTATATTCATTTTAAAGATTTTTTTTGTGGAATCTTCTGACTTCTGATTAAGACTGACTGATCTTAGGTCTGCTGCATAGCTGTTATACTAAGATTTCTTTCCTTTGTACTCTTAGGATAATCCCATTTTTCTTCAGTACCATTTTTTTTTAACTCGTGTGTTTTTATTTCTGAAATAAATTTTCCAGAAAGTTTTTTTCAGACCTGGAAAAACTTTTTTCATGGAAAGTGTGTGGTGGTACATTTCCTGTTTTCCATTGTGTGAAAGGCCTTTACTGTATACTCACATTTATTTATTTTAGAGAGAGAGTGTGCGTGTGCACATGCAAGTTGGCGGGGGGTGGGGGAGAGGCAAGGGTGAAGGGAGAGAAACAATCCCTAGTGGACTGGTCCCTGAGCATGGAACCTGTGTGGGTCTGGATCTCACAACCCGGAGATCATGACCTGAGCTGAAACCAAGAATTGGAAGCTTAACCAGCTGAGCCACCTGGGAGCCCTGTACTCACATTTAAATATCATTCTCATTTTTCCTTTCCATCTGAGGGCTCAAATCTTCAGTTTAGAGCAATTTTTACGTATTATTTCTTTCTCCACCATTCTCTTTTCCTCCTAGCATACTGATTGCATATTTGTTGGATGATATATCAGGATTACCACCCACAGAGACTGACACTGGATTGGACAAATAGTTTGTGGGGTTTTCACTATTTAGTGAAGAAAGATGAAGTTGGCACTACAAGACTAGTGATTCAGTGGTATCATCAAGGACCTAGGTGCCCTTCTTTCTTCTTTAATCTTCATTGTTGCAAGCTAGCTATTGTACCTCCAGGCATCCCTTACACATTCCAATAGGAAGATGAGGGAAGGGCAAAGGGACAAAGGGACATTCCAGCTTTAAAAAAAATTGTGTTGGAAACCTTACCCAATTCCACTTACTTGTCATTGGCCAGAACAAAATTCCATGGCCACTTCATCTGCGGGAGGATCTTTGAATGTATGTGTTTTAGCTGGACCCATTGCCCTCTTGATCAGAACATCTGTTCTTAATGAAGAAAGAGGGGAGAATGAATATTGGGTATATGATTAGTAATTATGTCATGGATGAGTATTAGATTTCTTGGATCTTCCCTTCATTTTTCTTCGTTTAGTGTCACCTAGTCTCTTTTTGTTGTTGTTGTTGTTTAAATTTTATTTATTTATTTGTCACAGAGTGAGAGGGAGCACAGGCAGGCGAGTGGCGGGAAGAGGCAGAGGGAGAAGCAGGATCCCCGCCGAGCAAGGAGCCCGATGTAGGACTCGATCCCTGACGCTGGGATCATGACCTGAGCTGAAGGCAGCCACTTAACTGACTAAGCCACCCAGGCGTCCCTTGTTGTTGTTTTTTGGTGTTCCAGGAAATTTCACTGATTTCCTTTTTTAGAGCTGTAATTCTTTCAGAGGTGTCCATTATTTAGCTTGTCTCTTGTACTTTAATTTTGACCAGTTCATCTTGCTTTCTAATTTCTTCTTTTTTCATTGAATCTTATTTTTTTTTTTTTGTGGTAAATTACACATCACATAAAATCAGTATTTTAGTTATTTTATTTTATTTTATTTTAAAGATTTTATTTATTTATTTGACAGAGAGAGAGGGATCACAAGTAGGCAGAGAGGCAGGCAGAGAGAGAGGGGGAAGCAGCTCCCCGCTGAGCAGAGAGCCCGACGTGGGGCTCGATCCCAGGACCCAGAGATCATGACCCGAGCTGAAGGCAGAGCCTTTAACCCACTGAGCCACCCAGGTTCCCCAGTATTTTAATAATTTTAAAGATTTTATTTATTTATTTGAGAGAGTGAGAGTACGAGCAGGAGGTAGGGGCAGAGGGAGAGGGAGAAGCAGACGACCTGCTGAGCAGGAAGCTCGACGTTGGACTTGATCCCAGGATCCTGGGATCATGACCTGAGCTGAATTAACTGACTGAGCCACCCAGGCACCCTGTATTTTAATCATTTTAAATGTACACTTCAGTGGCATTAAGTACATTCATACTGTGTACTTAACCATTACCACTATTAATCTCCAGGACTATTTTCATCTTCCCAAACTCAAACCCCATGCTCATTAAACAATAACTCTCCATTACCCTTCCCCACTGCCCCAAGGCAACCACTATTCTTCTTCCTGTACCTGTGAATTTGACTAGTGTAGTTACTTCCTATTTGGAATCATTCAACATTTATTTTTTTGTGTCTGACTTGTTTCCTTTAGCATGGTTTTCTTTAGACTTTATCCATGTTGTAGCTTGTGTCAGAATTTTCTTTGTGGCTAATATTTCATTGTACATATATACCACATTTTGTTTATTCATACATTGATGGACACTTGAGTTGCTTTCACCTTTTGGCTATTGTGATTAATGCAGCTGTGAACATGGTTGTTCAAATATCTATTCAATTTCCTCCTTTCATTTCTTTTGTATATATGCCCAGAAGTGGAATTGCTGGATCTTGTGGTATTTCTATGTATGTGATAATGCCATATTGTTTTCCACAGCAGCTACACCATCTTAAGTTATCAGCAGCAGTGCCCAGAGTTTCCAATTTCTCCACATCCTCATCAACACTTATTTTATGTGCTTTTGATAAGAGCCATTCTAATAAGTATGAAGTGATAACTTGTGGTTTTGATTTGCATTTCTCTAACAATTAGTGATGTTGAACATCTTTTTATTTGCCTGTCATCTTTGGATAAATGTCTATTCAAGTTCTTTGCTCATTTTGAATTGGGTTGTTATTGACTTGTAGATGTTTTTATTCTGGGTATTAATCCTTTATTTGATAAATGTTTACAAATATTTTTTCCCTTCCATGAATTGCCTTTTTTTTACTCTGTTGATACTGTCAACAGTATCAACTATTGTGCTTTGATGCACAAAAGTTTTCAATTTTGTTGAAATTCAAGTAGTCTTTTTCTTTTGTTGCCTATATTTTCAGTGTCATATCCAAGAAATCATTGCTAAGTACAGTGTTATGAAGCTTTTCCCTTCTTTTTGTTCTAAACAATTTATAGTTTTAGCTGTAATATTTAGGTGTTCAATCTATTTTGAATTAATTTTTGCATATGGTATAAAATAAGGGTCCAGTTGCATTTTTTTTGTATGTGGATATCCAGTTTTCCCAATACAACTTGTTGAAAATATATCTTTTTCTCCTTGCATCATCTTGGTGCTGTTTTTGAAAATCATTTGGCCATATATTCAAGGATTTATTTCTGGGCTATTTTACTCTCTTGGTCTATATATCTGTCAGATGGCAGTACCACACTTTTTTGATTACTGTAGTAAGTGTAGTAAGTTTTGAAATCAGGAAGTGTGAGACTTCTGACATTGTTTTTCAAGATTCTTTTGGTTATTTCAGATCGCTGTAGAATCCATATGAATTTTAGGATTGAGCTTTCTATTTTTGCAAAAGAAGCTTACTCTTAATGATAAAGTCTAATCAGATCTCTCTGAAGGTATGCATTAGAATGTTTTAAGATTATCTTTTCCTTTCTTTTTTTTTTTTAAGATTTATTTATTTACTTGAGAGAGAGAGAGAGACAGGACAGGGGAGGAACAGAGGGAGTGGGGCAAGCAGACTCCACACTGAGCTCCGAGCCCAGTGTTGGACTGGATCCCACAACCCTGAGATCATGATCCAAGCTGAAAACAAGTGTTGGACAGGACACTCAGCCAACTAAGCCACCTTAGGCGCCCTTATTTTTTTCATGTTTCTTGAACTACGTTTGTTCTTCCTGTTTTAACTTGTTCCTTCTCTATTACATTTTTTATTTTCCTTAAATTGCTGGCAATCCTTAATTGCCTATTGATATTTATAAATGAAGGATTTATCAGTGTAGATAACTTGCATGACTATCCTACACTGTTTTGTTTTGTTTTGTTTTAAAGATTTTATTTATTTATTTGACAGGGAGAGAGAGATCACAAGTAGGCAGAGAGGCAGGCAGAGAGAGAGAGGGGGAAGCAGGCTCCCCACCGAGCAGAGAGCCCGATGCGGGGCTCGATCCCAGGACCTCGAGATCATGACCGGAGCCGAAGGCAGAGGCTTTAACCCACTGAGCTACCCAGGTGCCCCTATCCTACACTGTTTTAAAGGTCTATTTTGACTGTAGATTTAGTGTACAGTTGGGAGGAGCTTATTGGCAGGCTTTTGGGTGTAAATTACATGAGCTGGGAGACACTATTGAATTCCATGATGGCCAAAATAAGGAAAGCTTCATCCTAGGAGAGAGTGTGAAATTCTTTATATTATTTCATTTTTATGAGGAGCTGCCATTTGTTTGTGTCTTCGTAGTTTTGGAGGTTCACAGTTCCTTTGAACATTGCTTGGTTCCTGAGAGCTTTACTTCCTTATGTCATTTTCTATGCAGTAGTCCTGTAGGTATTCTGATGATCACTCTGTGGCCTGCTCTCCCTTATTGTACTTTTTGTTATGTCCTGGGAGTATTTTTGGGAAGAACAATTCTCCCTTCTATAGGACCCATCTTTTGTTTCTATTTTGGATTGTAGTATCTTCTATTCTGGTTTCTGTCTTTCTTTCCTTTTAAATATTTATTTATTTATTTTAGAGAGAGAGCCCAACGAGGGGCAGAGGGAGAGAGAGAATCTCAAGCAGACTCCTCACTGAGCATGGAGGCTAATGCCAGGCTCAGTCCCACAACCCTGAGACCAACACCTTAGCCAAAAGCAAGAGTTCATGGACTGAGTCACCAAGGTGTCCCCTATTCTGGTTTCTTAATCAGAATCTGTGAGCTTGCTTATTTGCTGAAATTCTGTAATTTCGGGTGCTTGATAGTATTCTTTCCTTGTTTCCATCAGTACAGATCTATTTTCCTTTTTCTCTTTACCTTTTACCCATGTTTATTCTCTTTTCAGTGGGATTTTCCAGAAAGGGAGAGATAGATGTATGTGCTCAGTCTGATTTTATTTGTTAATAAATACTTACTTAATATATGTAGATATATTACTTATCTACATATATTAAGCACTACTTAATATATGTAGATAATGTTCTAGATTCTGTGAATGAGACAGACAGATGGCATCCCAACTTTCATGGAGTTTATATTCTAATGGGGATTGAGCATATAAGTCAATAACAGATTGTAGTGTTAGATTATAAAAAGTAATTTGGGCTGTAGGACTCATGGAGAGGGGTAACCTATAAATCAACATTCGAAGTAAATAAGTAGTCTCATTAAAAGTTTTAGGATGAGAGCTCTAGGCAGAAGGATTAGTAAATGCAGCCACCTAAGGGAGGAAGGAACTTGTTTTATTAAAAGGAAGGCATGTCTGGAGTATAGTGAACAAAGTGTTGCAATATGAGAGAAGATTGGAGAGAGAGGCAAATGTTGTATCTTATAGTCTTGGTGTCTTGTCATATCTTGTAGTCTTTGGTAAGGAAGTTTGACTTTATTTTTATTTTTTTAAAGATTTTATTTATTATTTAATTGACAGAGAGAGAGAGAGATCTCAAGTAGGCGGAGAGGCAGGCAGAGAGAGAGGAGGAAGCAGGCTCCCTGCTGAGCAGAGAGCCCGAAGCGGGGCTCTATCCCAGGACCCTGAGATCATGACCTGAGCTGAAGGCAGAGGCTTAACCCTCTGAGCCACCCAGGTGCCCCGACTTTATTTTTAAATACAATGAAAAGCTAATGAAAGATATTAGAAGGGGAGCTATACAGTTTGAATTTTTTAAAGATAGCTTTAGCAGCTATGTAGGAAACTTATTTAGTTTGGATGTTGCCCATAGAGGTAGAAAGATGAAGATATTGTGGATATATTTTTCAAGGAGTACCTGTGGGCATTTGTGATGATACAAGAAGCAGCAGGCTGAGTCACAGATAATCACAAATTATTTGGCTTTTGCAACTGGGTGGTGCTGCTTACTAATATAATGAAGCTTTGGAGAAGGGAAAATCAAGAGCGATTTTTTTGACACATTTGAAATACTTATAAGATGTTAGAGTAAAGCAGTCAAGTAGGCAGTCTGGAACTTGGGAAGAGGTCAGAATTGAAAGTATAAATTTTGGAACCATCATAAATAATAGAGTGTAATGTTTGGATCTATGGATTATCTTGACAGAAGTGAGAGAAGAGGGCTCAGGTCAGAGCCCTAGGGCTGTAATATTAAAGATGAGAAAGAACCTGGGGGAGAAAACAGCAAAAGGAGATATAGAGGAATGACTGGTGAGATGAAACCTGGAAACCTAAAAATCAAGTGAAGAATAATTTACAGAAAAGAATAATCATCTTTGTTAAATTTTTGAGAGATAGTATTAAGATGGTTAGAGAGAGATTGTTAGATTTAATAACAGATTTTTTGTCCTTCTTGATCAGTTTCATTGAGTAGGCATCTGTATTGGAATGGATTGATTAGTGAATAGGAGGTGAGAAACTGAAGGCAGAAAGTAGAGACAGGTCTTTTTTGAGAAGTTTGCAGAGATGGGTGGGTAGCTGGAGGAACAAACCTAAATTCATTGTGAACTTTAAAAGGCATACTATAAAAAGCTTTACTATCACTATTTCTTTTTCTTTTTCTTTTCTTTCTTTCTTTTTTATTTATTTATTTTTGAGAAATTCTAAACAAACACAAGATTAGGAAAAAATGGCCAACCTGGCCCCATTCATACACATGTTTACTTCTTCCCTTGCATATTATTTTTAAGCAAATCTCATATAATTTGTTATAAATGTTTCATTATATATTTCTAAAAGACCTTTAAAAATATAAGCACAATTAAAATTAACAATAATTCCTTAATATTAAATACCCAACTGGTGTTGACATTTTCAGGTTTCTCAAAAACTTTTTTAAAGTTTTAAAAAACAGATTATGTGAGATTCACACATTATGTATGGGCAATGTCTTTTTTAGCTCTTTTTTTATCCATTGTTTTCTTTCTTTTTTTTTCCTTGCAAGTTGTGTGTTAAAGAAGCTATCACGCGTAAATCTGGGTGTGCTATTTGGGTTTTCATGGTGTAGGAATGTAGGATAACACGTTCCTCTAGTGACCTTTATTTTTCCTGTAAATTATAATTTGGATTCAAAGACTTGATGGGATTTGATTTTCTTGACAAGACTACCTTAGATATTCTGTCAGGTGACACATAAAGTCTGCTCGTCTCAGTTTTTGTAATATTAGCAGCTATTTATGTTTAGCACTTACATTCTTTAGTTCATTTCTGGTTGAAAATGGTGATACTTGAGGTGCCTGGGTGGCTCAGGCGGTTAGGCATCTGCCTTCGGCTCAGGTCATGATCTCAGGGTCCTGGAATCAGCCCCAGGTCAGGTTCCCTGCTCCCTCTCCTTCTGCCCCTCTCCCCTACTTGTGCTTGGTCACTCTCTCTCTCAAATAAATAAAATCTTTTTAAAAAATAATGGTACTTTAATTTTTTCATTCTTCATTTTTTAGCTACAGCATTTCTTAAATTAGAAACTTCTCTTTATCTGTCCTTTGGTTACCCAGTGAGTGGTACAGCTTGACCAGAAAAAGCAGGATAAAATCTTTTATTCTTTCTATTCTATTTAAGTTTTCAAAATAAGGAGTTGGTTCTTTAGCATCTTCTTATGGTGGCCAAGTAGTTTTTGCTTGTATTTTTTTAATTCAATGTCATGTAATTTTAAGTATATTTGATGTTCCAATTTATTATTACAGTTGCTGTTTGCATTGATGTTCAAATTGTCCTAAAGTGGTTAGTGGGAGCCTTTTCAAGTTCACTTGAGTCCTTTAACAAGACCCTATTTGTCTTTGACAACTTCCTTGCAATCCAGAATAATTAAGTGTTCTTGCATCATCTAGTATATGTCTGAGATTAGAATTAACTAATTTTCTAAGGGTACAGTATTTGTACCATTTTACTTAAAAAGTCTTTTTTTTTTTTTAATTTTATACTAGCCTAGTAATAGCCTATACTTATATTACAGTCTTTTAAGTTGCTCCCTTCTTGGGATATGAATTTTATCTATTTGGCCCTTTACCATGTGGCTTTAGGTTTTTGGGGAATTCTCTTTGTTGTTTTTGAGTTCAGGTATGTATTAAAGCAAGTTTTTTGTTTTTTTGTTTTACCCAACATTTTGAATTGTTTGGAGTGAGAAGGATGGCTTCTCGGCATTAATTAAATCACCATATTGAGTAAAGTTCCTCTTTTGCTATTCCATTTAGGGATCTGCATGCCCTGAGAATGTCAGAAATGATCTCATCTGCGGCTAAAGTGAAAACTACTTATTACTTCCCTAGTGTTTATATATTTTCTGTGGATGTTTTCTGTTTGCTTTTTATTGGTAATCTTAATGTATTACGGCTAAGGTCAGTTTTGCTTCTGTATATTTGACATATTTCAGTCTATAATTTGAGTAGGGGCAAGAAGGAATGGAATTTTTTTTTTCCTTTTCTAATACTTTACCATTTTTAGCTTGGAAGCAGAGAGAAGGAAAAAGGCAGAGTTAATACCTCATGAGTTAATGTGGATCTGAATTCTGTTGAATTTCTTTTTTTCCTGTGTGGGTGTGAGGAACATAGATGTTATGGTTGTAGTTTTATAAAATATGCCAGGCAGCAAACTTTAGTGCTATTTAGAAAGAAAAAGAAGACAATGAGAACTTGGGCAAACAGTTGCTAAGCCCTAAAATATATCACTTTTATTCATCCATACAGAAAACAAGCATGAGGCCAAGAGGAGGCGAACAGAGAGAGTTAGGCGAGAGAAGATAAATTCTACAGTAAATAAGGATTTAGAAAACAGAAAGAGGTCTCGAAGTAACAGCCATTCAGATCATATCAGACGAGGAAGAGGAAGACCTAAAACTGCATCTGCCAAAAAACATGAGGAAGAAAGAGGTATGAATAAATCCAAGCAGTTTTGTTTTTCAAGTATTAAATTTTTCTAGATCTTAATTAGATAGTAGTAAAGAAAGTGTTTGGTAGGCATTGAGCTCCTTGACTTAAAATCACAACTCCTATTTTAGTTTGAAAATATTTCCTCCAGGGTAGATGCTTGTTTTTTTGGTTTTTTTTTTTTTTTTTTAATTACAGAATTTAATTCTTACTGAAAAGCTAAAGTATCAAAGTAGGTAAAATTCACCTTGCTATAACTGATGATAGTAGAGTTCAGAGTTCGTAATAATTTGTATATGACAACCTGTAGAAACCTGTTAAAATGGTTGTTTTTTTTGGTTTGTTTTTAAAGATAAATCTGAGTTCTATTAGACTTATCTCAAACTGTTATACTACAAGTTTTAAAGTTTACTATTGAAATATTCTTCAGTATGAATTTTTAAATTGCTCATTGTGTCCTCCCTACTTTGAGGCAGCATTTGGGTAGTTAGGTAAATTCTTCTTGGTCCAAAATATATTCATATTTCTCCTTACAGATTTTCTTCTTTCTTCTGATAAGTAGAATGTCTGCCAATAACTTGTTTTTAAGCATTAACTAAAACTTCAGCTTCTCTTACATCTGCTAAAAAACCTTTTGTCATGGAAAATTTCAAAGATGACACAAGAGTAGAGAGACTAGACTAGGATGATGAATCCCTCTATGGCCTTGAATGAGTATCTTTTGCAATTGAGACTTTCAAGCCTGTAATTAATGGAAAAAAGGGATGGTTACTCTTTATAATTACTTAAAAACCTCTATCAAAATAATTTCATGTTCAGTGAAATGCATTTATAATTTCTTATCTTGTTGGTGAGTTATGCTTTGCTTTTTCAGGCATTGAGTTTTAGATATTCAAGCGTAAATGTAAATTTCTCTAATTTTAGACATTGAGAATTTTTTTAACCTGTTTACCATTTCTTTCTGCTTTGTATGCTTTTATTTCAATAAAGTTATGACTGTTAGGAAAAATAACTTCACTAGTATAGCTGTCCTTAGTTTTTTCAGAGTTAATGGTTTCTTAGTATTATACGGCTAAAGGAATAAGGCTTGTATCATATTTGACTGTATTCTTTGAAGAATACTTGGATACTCCTTAATTCCTTGGGTAATTTTACTCCATATTCTTTTTCCTTCTCTTATGCTGCTCTTCCGGAGAGTTTGAGTTATTTTTTAAATTTGAATGTGTTTTTTAACATGGGATGGTCAGAAAATCTATGCTGAAAACTGCTTCAGAAGGGAAACTAGGCAAAGAAAAATCAACAGAAAAAACAAAACGAAAAAAAACAAAACAAAGAAATACTGCTTGGCCCAGAAAACAGAACATTCTTTTCAGTTGAAGTAAAAGGAATATAACCCAACGAATGGAGAAGGAATGCTTCTGGTAGTGAGTGAGAGGAGATGAGAGAACAGATAATGACAGTCTTTTAGTTGGGGAAATAAAATCTAGATAGTTGTGCTAGAAATCTGTATGTGCAGGTCTGAACTTTTATTTATGCTAACTTGAGAAAAGAATTTAGTTAGCTATCAATTTTTTTCAGATATTTTGAGCTTATTAATAGAAAAGTTTTAAGCTATTTCTAGAGTAAGATGCGACTTTTGATTTATTTTTAATACAAACAGGAAGGTGCTCAAAACAATTTTTGTAGAATCAACTGGAATCTTTTCATGTAGGCTATGGGGTGGGGTGGGGAAGAGGTCAGAAAACTTTTTCTGTAAAGAGCCAGATAATAAATATTTTAGGCTTTGTGGCCATACAGCCTTCTGTTGCAGCTACTCTGCCCTGTCATTGTAGCTGGAGAGCAGCCATCGACAATTTGTAAATAAATGGGCATGGCCGTGTTCCAGTAAGACTTTATAAAAACAGGTGGCAGGCCAGATTTGACCTTGGGCTGTATTTTACCAACCCTTGAGGCAGACCATGTTCTCTAAATATAATAAGGATAAGAAATATGAACTTTTGAAATCTCTATGTATTTTAGAATAGACTTCTTTCATATGCTTCTTAGTATTAAGTAACTATTACTGTAATTCAGTTTTTATTGATTTCTTGCTCATAGGGTATTTGAAAACTTTGAAGCAAGCCCTACCTTTAATAAGGACAGTTTGTGTATAAAAACCACATTTTTAATTGACTTTGTTTTCTATATTTCGAAAAAGAATTAGGAAGAAGAAAGAATGGAAAAGGAAGTCTTGTTAGATATCTAGATAGCAAAATATTTTTATACAATCATAAAAACAAACCATTAAACTTAAAAATTTTGGTTGGTTTAAGATAAGTTTTTCATTTTATATGAGAGGAGTTTGATTGTTTTGAATATTAGTAAGGTAAGAGAGACATTTAGATTACAATATAATGGGCAATTCTGAATATCTTATTGATGAACATGCGTGATTTATGTAGAGTTCAAGTTCAAGATTGAATAATCACACCAAGCTCTCTATCATCCTCAGATCCTAAGCAATTATTATAGTAAAGGGATTTTTTTTAAAGGACCAAATTCCACAAGGACAAGGAATGAGAAAAGCAACAGAATCCTAGAAAGTGGTAACTGCTTTAGTAGACCCATGAAACCTATATTGTTTACCCCGTTAGGAAAAACTAATTTAAAAACCTGATTTTTATTAAACAACTGCCCTAAAGTCAGGAATTTGTGCATCAGTTATGTCTGGAAGTGTAGAAGTAAAGGTGAGGCTAAAAACGAGATTATTTGGAAGTCTGTTTTTTAATGGCCTGCTAGGGCTGTTTACCTCATTTCCCTCTTCTTCCAAATTTATCCTTCCAAAAAGATAAGACAAAACAGTGTCTCTGATTTAGGTAAAACCAGGTATCGAGGGCGAGGATACTATATTGAGATCAGGAAGATTATATGAAAATTGGAGATGGTAAATACTGAGTTCTGTGGTCAGGCTTGAATTTTCAAGGTGGGAGATTAACAGTACCTTCACTAGGAAATGTGAAAAACCCAAGAGAAGGACCTAAAATAAGGATGCTTTCATTAAAGATTTCACAAATGGCCCATTCAGATCATCCTAAGTTGGTGATCACAGTCAGGCTCTACAGATATATATGAGCTCATCAGCTTTTTAGATCCCGTTCTTAAGTATGCACATATTACCAAGAATTACTCAGATATACAGAAGAAAGCATCTATATGAAAGGCTAAGACCAAACAACAGGAAAAAAATAATAACTTAGATAAAACAGGTTTTTGCAGGAAAGTGAAAAATTAATACTATTGTTAATTTTTTTGAAAGATTTTATTTATTTATTTGCCAGAGAGAGCGCGTGCCTGCAAGAGAATAAGCACAAGCAGGGAGAAGCAGGCTCCCTCCTGAGCAAAGAGCCCAACCTGGGACTCTGTTCCAGGACCCTGAGATCATGACCTGAGCCAGAGGCAGATGCTTAACTGACTGAGCCACCCAGCTGTCCCTATTGTTAATGTTTTTAACAAGAGAAGATACTATAGTCATGAAACAAGAAAAAGATGATATTTAAATGGAAAAGCGGTGTCAAAAAAGTACCTAGAAAATGAACTTTAAAATACAAATCTAGGGGCGCCTGGGTGGCTGAGTTGTTAAGTGTCTGCCTGTGGCTCAGATCATGATCCCAGGGTCCTGGGATTGAGCCCCACATCGGGCTCCCTGCTCAGCAGGAAGCCTGCTTCTCCCTCTCCCAGTCCCCCTGCTCATATTCCCTCTTTCGCTGTCTCTCTCTGTCAAATAAATAAAACAAAAAATTATAAATCTAAAAAAATACGTGTGTGTATTAAGATTGCAGAAATGAAAAACTTTAACAGGTTTATTGACAGAATTAAAGAATTGTAACAGAATGTAGGGAAATAGAAAAAGATGAAAGGGGTGCCCTGATGGCTTAGATGGTTAAGTGTTCAACTCTTGATTTCGGCTCAGGTCATGATCTCAGGGTTGTGAGATCTAGTGCCGTATCAGACTCCGCTGAGAGTGGGAAGCCTGCTTAGGATTCTCTTGCTCCCTCTCCCTAAAAATAAAGAAAGAGAGAGGGAGGGAAGGTGAAAGAAGAAAGGAAGGAAGGAGAGATGAAAAAATAGAATGGGAAAGATAAGAAATTTAGAGGACCAGTTGGAGGTCAACATCTATAAATAACTGATGTTCCAAGAAAGAACATAGAAGATAGAGGAGAGGGAAGTCATCGGTGAAATAATTAAAGAAATTTTCCCAAACCCAAAGGACATTGAATTTCCACATTGAAATGACCCACCAAAATCCCAGGTGAGTGGATGGTTAAAAGTAGAGATTATGCCAAAGCATATCATCATAAATCCTATCTCTTTGGCTAAAGGGAAACTCCTTCAAGTGCTCAGGGAAAAAAGAGCGAGAAAAGGAAGTGGTATTTGGAGTTAATACAGTGGAGTACTATGTAGCAAGGGACAAACTCTCATATATGAACATACAGTATCAATGAATTTTTAAAACATGTTGAATGAAAGAAGCTAGACACAAAATAGTTCATGCTAGATGATGCCATTTATATGAAGTCCAAGAAGAGGCAAATGAATCTGTGGCAATAGAATCAGAATGGTAGTTGCTGGTGAGGTGGGGAGGAATTGACTGGAAAGGAGCATGAGGAATTTCCTGTATCTTGATTGTGGTGTGGGTTACGTAGATGTGTATTTTCTCAGAACTCATCCAATTGTACATTAAGATCTGTGTATTTCACTTTGTGTAAATTTAGCAATAACATTTTAAATAGCTGTTAAAAAAGGTATTGGCTCTTTCTAAAACAGTGGCACATTAGTTGGAAGACAATTTTTTGCCTTCGTACTACTCAGGAAATCTATGAGTCTTCAGTGAACCACACTATGAATTAGCATGAAGGTAGACTAATGACACTTTCTAACATTCAGGGTCTCAAAAAATTTGCTACATGTACTCCCTTTCTCAGGAAACTACTACAAGATACATCAAAAGGAAGAAGTAAACCAAGAAAGTGTCCTGGGATCCAGGACACAGGGTCCAACTCAAGAGAAAGATATTTATATTCAGCATGATGTTGAAGAGAGATCTTGATGACAATTAATTGTGTAGCAGGTCTAGAAATTAACCATTTCAGATTGGAGCAGAAGACTTGAAGAGACTTAATTCAAGAAGATAAAATTGATATAATACCTAGTATGTGTAAACATTCTGAAAGATCTATATAACTCATTACTAATGAAAATTAAGCTGATGGCAAAAGAATCTCTTCAGGAAAAAAACAATGTGCAGGAAAAGTGAAATCAGGGGCGCCTGGGTCAAGGCCTCTGCCTTCGGCTCAGGTCATGATCGCAGGGTCCTGGGATCAAGCCCTGCGTCGGGCTCTCTGCTCGGCGGGGAGCCTGCTTCCCACTCTCTCTCTGCCTACTTGTGATCTCTCTCTCTCTCTCTGTCAAATAAATAAATAAATAAAAATCTTTAAAAAAAAAAGGAAAAGTGAAATCATTTACATAGAAGAATAATGTAAACATTGAATATTGATCTCACCAAAATTGTGATGTAACTGTAATGGGAAGATGGGATAGGATGAGTATGGGGCTTAAGATATGGAAAACAATAACATCCTAACTTTTCATGGTGGAAGGTCAATTGATAATGCCTAAAACCAATAAGTAGCATCATAAAAACGTTGCTTAGAGAGGTAAAAACAAAAAGTAGCAACTGAAAAAAAGTTGTTCATTAGTTGCACTTGGAGTGTGGGAAATGTGCATGGGGGAGGAGAACTTCTGTATTTTGTAGCAAGTTGAATAAAAACAATTTGGCTCTATATATTTAACTGATTAAAAAGTCAAAACAAGGGATGCCTGGGTGGCTCAGTGGCTAAGCCTCTGCCTTCGGCTCAGGTCATGATTTCTGGGTTCTTGGATCGAGCCCCGCATTGGGCTCTCTGCTCGGTGGGGAGCCTGCTTTCCCCTCTCTCTCTGCCTGCCTCTGTGCCTACTTGTGATCTCTTTCTCTCTGTCAAATAAATAAATAAAATCTTAAAAAAAAAAAGTCAAAACGAAACAAAAAACAGACCAAAGTACAATCATAAAAGAGCCTGAAAAAAGAAGTTGGCAAAATGTACACAAAGATGTTTATTGTGATTTTAACTGGCTCTGAGATAATATAGGCTGTTTTTACTTTCTTTTTTGTTTTTCTGTACTTTTCAATTTTCTACCGTGAACTTGGATTGCATTTGTAATCAGGAGGGGGAAAATTAAGTGTTGGTTATTCTTATTTTTTGTAGCAGGGCTAAGGTAAAGAAGTTAATATATTCATAAAGGCACTATTGGATTTTCAGAAAGGATCATCTTTAGGGTGAGAAAATTCATTTTGATTGGGAAAGTGAGCTTATCCTAGTGAAGAGAAAGAAATAAGAAATACTTAAGATTTTTACAGAAATGATCTAGATATTATAGACAGTCTGTGTGTGTGTGTGTATACACACAGATACAGATACACACAGTTTCCATTTAGTTCATGGGATTTTAGTAACTCCTTTTTGTAATTTTTAAAAAATTTCAGTTTAGTAGCATGATACTGTATAGTATTTAATATGTTGTTAGTACTATGTATATTGTCATCTAAACAAATACTTGAAAGCCTCAAGTATTTTTTGATTACCATATTTACATTAAGCTTTCTCTTTTTCTTTTAACAGAGAAACAGGAAAAGGAAATCGACATCTATGCTAACCTCTCTGATGAAAAGGCTTTTGTGTTTTCAGTTGCCTTGGCAGAAATAAATAGAAAAATTATCAATCAAAGACTTATTCTCTGATATTTGTCTGCAAAATATGTTGAAACTATCTTCAGGATTACATCAGCAAATTCTCACACAGCTGTGGACTCTCAGGAGCATTCTGACTGCATCAATAAGGGCCATTGATTGTTTTTTTCCCTGTCATTTAGCCTGTGCCACACTTTGGGAGCAAAGCTATAGGCTTGGACTGTTCTGGGATTTCCTTGTTTACCAAGGAGTATTGTCAGTGTTTTGTGTTTGAGATATAAGTAAGTATATTTACCAAAAACAAAAAATAAAAAACAATGAATGGCTGTTAAAGGATAAAGGGGTAGAGGTGGGAGTGGAAGAATGAAAACTAGGGAAGTATAAAATGCTTGATAGTTTTCAGGTTTGCCACCAGAGATGCAATATTTTAAGTACTTTGAGAAAGAGTGACTTTTAAAAATATTATATTTCAGATTTTCAGCACTAACAGATTGCATATATACAGTTCATTTACTTTTAATAAATTGGCAATTGATATTTTATTGAATGGGGAATTAAGAATATAAACTGTACATTTTGTCTTAAATTGATTTTTTCTTGGCCTTTATTTTTATGACTTAAGGTATGAGTTATATTTTGGGAGATACTTTCTAGACATTTGGGAAGTTTGGGTGCTATATGAAGAAAAACATTTAAGGATGTATCATACTTCAGATATAAACATCTTGTTTTCTTGAATGTAATTTATTTATTGGTTAAAAATACCTTTTCTGCTCTCAAGATGGTGCCTGTTAACCTAAACATAAAATATATTTATTACATTCAAAATATTTCTTAGATAGCCACTTTTAAAGCAGTAATGTTTTATCTGAATGGATGTTCATTTATACATCCTGATAATTATTTAAATTGTTACTTAATCTCACTCTGGAAAAAAATAAACCTTAATATTGAAACTAATAGATTAATAGTGTGGTATAAGTTCTTATTCTATGAAGTTTGTGAAATATATTTAAATTCTAATTTTTCTAGTAATAAACGATAACTAGTTGTTTATAGTTGATTTATACTAAATGCTTTTGCATTTTGCATATGTAATATTCAGACTTGACAGTAACTTCCCTTATTTCAGGTACCACCCAGTCCCACCCTACTGGTCGAATCTGTTTGGAAGTCTAGAAGCCTTATTAGGGAAGGTACTCATCAGTTAGATTTAGCCTTAAGAGGACTTTTTCCCTTTGAGTTTCAATAGTTACATTGTTGGCTTCCCCCTGCCTCTCTCATTACTTCTCAAAAGAAAAAAGGTTGATATTTTTTCCTATTTTATTTAAATGGTAGCCAGCAGAGGGAGCTTAAGAGGTACTCTAGATAGGAAGTAGAATTTTTCTAAGAATTCTTTTCCCACAATTCTCATATTTACCTGTAGGTACCACTACAATTATCTTGTATGCATTTTAAAGCCCTAGTAATAAAGTTTATTCTCAAGCATGCTAATGTGATTTTTATCTTTGAAATATAAGAAAGCTATTTTCATTTTTACAAAAAAATGTAAAATAATTAATATCTAAAAATGCTTTTGAATATGTCCTCAGGAAAAGGAAGAACAGCTTATGGAATAGGCGTCTATATAAAGAATTACTGATGTCTATCCTGCTACTGCAGCTGCGCCTATGATTGGTTATCCAATCCAGGATATCCAAAACAGGATATTCTCAATAAGACTTTAGAAGTATATGTAAATGTCTGTTTTTCGTAATTGCTCTTTATATTGTGTGCTATCAGACAAGTTAGTTATTTAAGAAACATGGGAAATGTAGAAATGACTGCAGTGCAGCAGTAATTATGGTGTACTTTTTCGCTATTTAAGTTGGATAATTCTCTACATTCCTGAAACAATTTTTAGGGTTTTTTTTGTACCAGAAAATGCAGGCAATGTTTTCACAAAAGTAAATGTACAGTGATTTGAAACCCAATAAATGAAGGCAGTGCATGGCCTTCCAATTAAAAAAAAAAAAAAAGAATTATTGATGTCAGAGTCCTTTAGAGGAAAGTCATGTTAGAATAGTCATGTATACAATAAGGAAGGAGACTGGTTACTAGGCTGGAATTTACCATGTAAAGAAGTAATTTATTTCAGGTGCTTATGATGTTAAATCATTGGCTTATTTAAAAAGTTCTTGGGGCGCCTTGGTGGCTCAGTGGGTTAAGCCTCTGCCTTTGGCTCAGGTCCTGATCTCTCAGGGTCTTGGGATTTAGCCCCTCTTGGGGCTCTGCTCAGCAGGGAGCCTGCTTCCCCCTCTCTCTCTGCCTGCCTCTCTGCCTACTTGTGATCTCTTTTTCTCTGTTAAATAAGTTAAAATCTTTAAAAAAATAAAAAGTTCTTTGGCAGAGGGGCAAATTAGTCCTCCCCTTTTTGTGATGTAACCTATTTAGGAAATTTCCCTAAAATTGTGTTTGCTGATATTTTTATAAATTATCTCATTATAAAGCTATTTTTTTTTTCATTATAAAGCTATTTTGTCTAAGAATGTTGTAATGGTCTTGGAACATAATGCTTGTCATTCATTGGTGTTGAAGAAACCTCTCTTAGCAGATGTCCTAAGAACATAATTACAATAATTTAATTACATAATCCAAAATTTATTCTGCTTTAATACCTATAAATTATATGATTATTCAGAATGCCCTAAAATGATTCCATAATTAGATTAGGTCTGTTGGAGATATGTTCATTCTTAAATGTGAACAAGATTAAATAAAAGGTATTTGGGAGTTGTTAGGCTAAACTATACAAATTTATATGTTCACCACCCCACCCAATCCCACTGTATTAAAAATGTTTTGGGGAAGGTACTTAAGTTTTTGAGATTTGATTTTGTTTTTTTAAACGTGAACATTTCTTGAGTTTTTATGGACAGAGAAGCCTTAGGTTATATTCAATGTAAGGTATTTAAAAGTAAGGAAATACTGCAGATTATTTCTTCTGTAGCAATCAGTGGAAATGATCAAACATCTTGAGACAATTTATATTATGAAATAAAATTTAAAATTACAAATGACTTAATAATTTAGCCAGACTAAATTGACACTTCTTGAAATTTCAGAAGTAGTTTGAGAAATAATGCTCAGTATGTTGTGACATTTGTGATGTTTCCTAAAAGTAAACATGTGTGTTCTCTGACATAAGAATTCAATTTGGAGGCGCGCCTGGGTGGCTCAGTGGGTTGAAGCCTCTGCCTTTGGCTTGGGTCATGATCTTGGGGTCCTGGGATCCAGCCCCGCATCGGGCTCTCTGCTTAGCAGGGAGCCTGCTTCCCCCTCTCTCTCTGCCTGCCTCTCTGCCTACTTGTGATCTTTCTCTCTCTGTCAAATAAATAAATAAAATCTTTAAAAAAAAAAAACAAGAATTCACTTTGGAAAGTCTTTGACTTTCTAAACGCTGCTAATTGCATTTGATCTCTAATTCTGACTGTAAAAATGTCTTAGTAATATATGTAATTTTTACTTTCAACCTACATGTTTATCCTTTAAATTTGGAGAAATTAAGCTCTGCATACTTCATAGGAAAGATTTTTTTTCCTTTAGAATGTTAATATGGTGAGTCACATTGACTGATTTTTGATTAGTTAATGAAGCCAAACTTGCATTTCTGATATAAAACTTCCTTGGTTGTGTTGTATTATTATTTTTATATACTGATGAATTCAACTTGAATTAATATTTTATTGAGGATTTTTATGTCTATGTTCATAAAGTATATTGAACTGTAGTGTTTTTGTATTGTCTATCTGGTTTTGTAATTAGGTGATACTAGTTGCATATAATGAGTTGGGAAGTATTCCATCTTTTTCTACTTTCCTAAAGAGATTGTGAGACTTAATGTTACTCTTTAAATTGTTTGGTAGAAGTTGGCATTGAAATCATTAGGGCCTAGACATATATTTCAAAGGATTTTGCTAAGAATTACATTTATTTATTAGTTATTGGATAATTTTAGTTATCTTTCTATGTGGATGAGTTTTGGTAGTTTAGTCAATTGCATTGAAGTTATGGAATTCATATGTGTAAAATTCCTGTGGTATTCTCTTTTTTATGTTTTGGGGGTCAGTGATATTTCTTCTTTTTTTGCTAAGACTTTATTTGAGAGAGAAAGGGAGAGAGGAAGGAGAGGGGGAGAAGCACACTTCTGCTGAGCAGGGGGCACGATGCAGGGCTTCGTCTCAGGACGCTGGGATCATGACCTAGCAGAAGGCAGATGCCCAATGGACTGAGCCACCCCAGGGGCCCTTCTTCCTTCATTTTTGATACTAATAATTTGGGGGGTTTTTTGGTCAGTGTAAACTACAGTTTATTAATTGTATTCTCTTTCAAAGAACCGGCTTACAGTCTGTTGCTACTCTGTTTTTTTTTATTTTAAGTTTCAATAATTTATGCTTTTTGTTATTTCCTCCCTTTTGCTTGCTTTGGATTTATTTTTACTTCTTTTTCTGGTTTCTTATGGTGGAAACAGATCATTGATTTGAGACTTTTCTAACAGAAGCATTTAATGCTGTAAGTTTGCTTTTAAACACTGTATTTACTTTGTTGCACAAATTTTGTTGTATTTTTATTCTTGTTCAGTTCAGAATATTTTCCAAAATTCCTTGGTATTTCTTCAGTTTCCAAACATTTGGAGGCTTTTCTAGTTATCTTTCTGTTGTTGATTTTCAGTTTAAATTCATTATCATTAGAGAACATATTTTATATGATTTCAATTCTTTTAAAATGGTTAGAGTTTGTTAGGACCTGGTCTGTTTTGCTTAAGTGTTCTGTGTACACGGAAGAGTGTGGATTCTCCTACTATTTTTCAGTTCTGTATCCTTGCTGATTTTTTTTAAAAGATTTTATTTACTTATTTGAGAGAGAATGAGAGAGAGGGAGCATGAAAGGGGGGGGGAGGGTCAGAAGGAGAAGCAGACTCCCTGCTGAGCAGGGAGCCCAATGCAGGACTCGATCCTGGGACTTTAGGATCCTGACCTGAGTGAAGGCAGTCACCTAACTGAGCCACCCAGGTGCCCTCCTTGCTGATTTCCTATCAGTGTCATTACTGAAAGAGGAGTGTTGAAATCTCCAGCTATAATAATGGATCCTTTCAGAATCTGTTTTTGAAGCTCTGTTGTTTGCTACATAAATATCTAGGATTATTATCTTTTGTTTAGTGTTTGTATGGTAAGTCTTTTCCATCATTTTATTCTATTTTTTAAAAGATTTTATTTATTTATTTGATTAAGAGAGACCATGACAGAGGAAGAGGAAGAAACAGACTCCCTGCTAAGCAGGGAGCCTGCGGACGGATCCCAGGATTGGGATCGTGATCTGAGCTGAAAACAGCCACTTAACTGACTGAGCCACCCAGGCATCCCACCTATCATTTTACTTTTAACCAACCTTTGTCATATTTGAAGTGAGTTTCTTGTGAAGAGCATATTCATGTTTTTAATTTTTCTGACATTCCTGATATTTTACTTCATTTATTTAGACTATCTGTATGTATATGTTGGATTATATCTGCCATTTTATTATTTTCTGTATGATTTCTCTTTTATATTTTCCATTTCCCTTTTCCTCCCCTCTTTTGGATTTCTTGAACATTTTTGGTATTTTATCTATTGTGATTTTTTTACTATATCTGTATAGTTTTTTACTTTTCTTAGGGATTACCCTAAACAAACTTTTACAGTTTACTTAAAATCGGCATTTTACCAATTCAAGTGGAATGTAGGTATCTTATCACCATTTGTATTCCTTTATCCTTTCCTTTTTCTGTCATAGTTGTCTTATAAATTATAAAGCTCACTGGACAGTTTTGTATATTTTGTTTACAACTATTGTACATATTTTTAAGAACTCAGGAGGAGAACAATCCATTACATGTATCTGGATATTTGTCATATTTCTGTTGCTCTTTCATAATTTCTGGTGTTCCAAGTTTCCATTGGTCTATGCTTACCACCTGGAAAACTACTTTTAGCAGGTCTTTTAGAGCTGATTGGCTGATGATTAATTCTCATAGCTTACCTTCATATGAGAATATCTTTATTTTACCTTATGAAAGATCTTTTTGGAGGATATAATATAAAATATAGAATTTAAAATATTTTATTATATAAATTAATATATTTATATAAATATTATATACTTATATAATATTTATATAAATATTAATACATTTCTATAATAATTATGTATATTATATATTGTATAATTATGCATAATTATATAAACATATATTATAGAATATAAAATATAAAATTCTAGGTTGACAGTTCTTTACTTACAGCACATTAAAAATTCCCTGCTTCCTTCTGGCCTCCATGACTTCTGATGAGCAATATACAGCCATTCAAATAATTTTTCATCTCTATGAAACGTTATTTTTCTCTGGCTGTTTTCAGGAGTCTTTGTCCTTTTTATCAAGTTGATTATGATATGTCTGGGTGTGGCTTTCTTTGAATTTTTCCTGTTTGGGGTTTTCTGAGCTGCTTCAATGCGTAAATACATATCCTTCAACAACTACATAAAATTTTCAGCTATTCAGGTTCTTTTGCTCTTCCACCTCCTTTCTCTTTTGGAGACTCCAGTGATGTTAGATTTTTTAGTATTGTCTCATAGATCCCAGGGCCTTTCCTCATTTGTTTTTTTCTTTGTTTTTTCCCCCCTCTGTTCAGATTGGATGGTTTCTATTAATCTACCTGAAGTTCACTGACTTCTCTTTTATCTCCATTCTGAGTTCATCCAGTGAATTTCTTATTTTTATTTTTATACTTTTTATTTCTGAAACTGCTATTTGGTTTTTCTTTATATTTTATATTCCTTTTCTGAATCTTTCTATCTATTTGTTTCAAAAATATTTACCTTTAGTGTATGGTTATAATAGCTGCCTTAATATCTTTTCTGTGGTTCTAAAATTTGTGTCATGTCATGACTGGTTTCTGTTGACTGTTGAAGTTTTCTTAGTTCTTTGTATGCTAAGTAATTTTGGATTTCATCTTTCACATTTCAAATACTATGTAGGAATCTCTGGACAATTAAGGATAATAGACAGCCAAGTTAGGTTCAGGCTGCACATTTTGATGTGTCTCTGTGACCAGTGGTTCCATTATCAGTTCAGTTTCTAAGTGATTGCAGTACTATTTAGATCACTTTTGCATGTGTACTACTCAGTGGCAAATCAGTCCTGGACAGAAGTTCTACCTTGTAGCTCACTTCTCAAAACTTGTGCTGTGTTATTTAGGGTCAGATCCATTTATGCACAACTCAGGGGTAAGCCTAATAATTCAAACAACTGTGGGATCACATTTCATTTTCCTACTTTTTATAGTCTCCCTGACAATTTCTGATTCCTTGCAGCCTCCCTTCCCAGTCTTTCGAAAATCTAAAAAGTTGAGGCTTTAGTTTCTTCCTTCTGCTCTACACTTCTATGACTACATCTGTGGTAAAAAGATAACAAGACAGAGGGAAGAAAAACAATGGGGATTTGCCCACGTTCTTGGGATCATAGCTCTTCCGGTCAAAGAGTAGGGATCTGCTCACTCTGAATTCTCTGAGATTTAAGTGCCTGACCAGATGTGGTTGCTGTGGTCTATCATTTGGGACCTGGAGTGGTGAAGAAGGGAGAAAAGAAGGGGGAAAAAAGAGGCATAACCAACCCACCCTCGCTGACCTTTCAGAGACCCCTTTCCCACTCTTTAGATCAGAAAGGGAGAGCTTCTTTTGACTCCCTGGTGTGTATTTCTGTGTTTCAGGCTGCCTTTGGGCTCAGGCTAGGTAGTAACTAAAGAATTATAAAGTCTTTGCCAGTTCTGTGGAATTTACAATTCGGGTCTGCTTTCCTAATTTGTCTGCTACTACCATTTATATTTCAGAGTCTTCAGGATATGCTGCATGCATTCTGTCCAGGATTTAAGGTTACATTCAGTGGGAGAGGCAAACGTTTACTTACTTTACCTGCTTTGGAATTGGAACCTCACAGTTTTTGTATATAATTCAAATAGGATCATATGTCACTGCTTGCAATATGTCAAGAGTTCTTCCTGTCTCATAAGAGTTCTTTACTGTGGAACTTTATGAAGATAATGTTTTGTTGAGTTAACTAGACTCTTCCATAAGTGAGAAATAGAGTTTACATATGCATGGGTAAATATCGCTAAAGGATAATACAGTAGATTCAGGAGCCATTTTCCAATTTTTCTTCACCAAGGAACTAGTGGTAATATTTGTGGTGAAAAGACTTATTCTGGCCCAGTCTAGAACCTCTATTACTTAACTAACTCATGCTTTCCATTCTAGAGTGTTAACTTTGTATGTTAGGATACTCATTATTGTAGTTGTAATCTTTGAGCAAGAGACAGAATTGTTGCCCTCCAGTATGCTTTGCAGAATGATGCTATAGGATGCTGCATCTCCAACTGGAGTGTTCTAGCCATCCCTTTGGTGATAGCATGTGCTATGGCAGTGGCCTTTAACCTGGGAAATGAAAACAATTTCTCAGGGGATGCACAGGTCCTGATAATTTAAAAATATTTTTTGAGATAAAATTCATATACAATTCACCCAGTTAAAGTGCACTTTTGATACATTATGATAAAAAATTGTAAAATATGCATAACAAAATTTGCCATTTTAACCATTTTTAAGTGCATAATTATATAGTGCATAATTATATATATAATTATGCACTACTATATTTTCATTTATCCATTTTTTTATTAATCCTTGGGTTCTATTTTTTGTCCATTGTGAAAATGCCATTACAGAACATTGACATATAAGTTTATATTGGAGTCCCTCTTTCAGTTCCTTTGGTTATAAACCTAGGAGTGGAATTATTGGATCATATGGTAATTTTATATTTAGCTTTTTGAGGAACTGCCAATATATTTTTCATAGTGGTAACTGACTACCCCAATTTCATTCCCACCAGCAATGTACATGATTCAAGAATTTCCCCACATCCTTGCCAGTGCTTGTTTTTTTGTTCATTTTAGTATTACAGCTATCCTAGCAGTGGTATTTATGTACATTTGCCTAATGACTGATGAGGTTGAACATCTTCATGTGCATATTGACCATTTTTATGTATCTGGAAAAGTGTTCAACTCCTTTGCCCATTTCAAAGGTGGTCTTTTGTTATAGGAATTTTTTATATCTTCTGCATATCAGATAGGTGATTAACAAATATTTCCTCCCGTTCTGTAGATTGTGATTTTACTTTTTTTTGGTCTTTTTACTTTCTTGGTAATGTCCTTGATGCATAGATTTAATTTTTTTCTTGAAATATAATGAATATACAATGTTATGTTTAGATGTATAACATACTGATTTGACAGTTCTTTTCTCTTTTAAAGATTGACTGATTGACAGAGAGAGAGAGAACACGAGCAGGGTGAATGGCAGAGGGAGAGGGAGAAGTAGGCCCCCCACTGAGCAGGGAACCTGAAATGGGGCTCAATCCCAGAACCCTGGGATCATGATCTGAGCTGAAGGCAGACGCTTAACCAACAGCCACACAGGTGCCCCTGATTTGACAGTTCTATACATTATTCAGTGCTCACCACAATAAGTGTAGCCACCCTCTGTCATGGTACATTATTACAATATTATTGGCTGTTCCTATTTCTTACTGTTTCAGTTTTGGTAGTTTCTAAGTTTCTAGGAATCTATCCATTTCTTCCATATTGCCTAATCTGTTGGCATATAATTGCTCATAATATGTTCTTTTTTTTTTAAAGATTTTATTTATTTATTTGAGAGAGAGAGCACGTGAGCACACAAACAGTGGGGAGGCGCAGAGGGAGAGGAAGAAGCAGGCTTCCCGCTGAGCAGGGAGTCCGACACAGGGCTCCATCCTAGGACCCCAAGATCATGACCTAAGCCAAAGACAGATGCTTTACCAACTGAGACACTCAGGCTCATAATATATTCTTAAAAATAACAATTTGTATTTCCTTGGTGTTGGTTGTGATCTCTCCTCTTTAATCCATGATTTTATTAATCTGGGTCTTTCTCTTCTTTTTAATGAGTCTGGCTAGGGGTTTATCAATCTTATTAATTCTTTCAAAGAACCAACTTCTAGTTTTGATGATCTGTTCTACTGTTCTTTTAGTTTCTATTTCATTGATTTCTGCTCTAATCATGATTTCTTGTCTCCTGCTTGATTTAGGTTTCATTTGCTGTTCTTTCTCCTTTAGGTGTAAGACTAGTTTGTGTATTTGAGAGTTTTCTAGTTTCTTGAGAAAAGCTTGTATTACGATGTACTTCCCTTAGACTCCCTTTGCTGCACCCTAAAGGTTTTGAACAATTGTGTTTTCATTTTTATTTGTCTCCGTGATATTTAGAATTCTTCTTTAATTTCCTGGTTGACCCATTCATTCTTTAGTAGGATGCCCTTTAACCTCCAAGCATTTGAATTCCTTCCAAATTTCCTTTGGTGATTGAATTCAAGTTTTAAAGCATTGTGATCTGAAAATATGCAGGGAATAATCCCAGTTTTTTGGTACCAGTTGAGACCTGCTTTGTGACCCAATATGTGATCTGTTTTGGAGACTGTTGCGTGTGCACTTGAGAAGAATATATGTTCTGTTGCTTTAGGATGGAATGTTCTGTATATATTTGTGAAGCCCATCTGGTCCAGTGTGTCATTCAAAGCCCTCGTGTCCTTGTTGATTTTCTGTTTAGATGATCTGTCCATTGCTGTGAGTGGGGTATTAAAGTCCCCTATAATTATTGTATTATTATCAATGTGTTTCTTTAATTTTGTTATTAATTGGTTTATGTAATTGGCTGTGCCCAAGATAGGTGCATAAATATTTATAATTGTTAGATCTTCTTATTAGACCCTTAGGTGTGATATAGTGTCCCTCTTCATCCCTTAGTACAGTTTTTGGTTTAAAATCCAATTTGTCTGAAGTAAGGATTGCTACCCTAGCTTTCTTTTGATGTCCATTAGCATGATATATGGTTCTAGACACCCTCACTTTCAATCTAGAGCTGTCTTTGGATCTAAAATCAGTCTCTTCTTGATAGCATTGTCTTTGATTGGAGCATTTAGCCCATTTACATTCAGAGTAACTATTGAAATCTGTGAATTTAGTGCCCTTCAATTACCTGTAAAATCACTGTTTCTGTGTATTGTCTCTGTTCCTTTCTGGTCTATGTTTAACTTTAGGGCTCTCTCTCCGCTTACAGGATCCCCCTTAATATTTCTTATAGGGCTGGTTTAATGATCACAAATTCTTTTAGTTTCTGTTTGTCCTGGGGAAGCTCTCTATCTCTCCTTCCATTCAGAATGACAACCTTGCTGGATAAAGTATTCTTGGCTGCATGTTTTTCTCATTTAGTGCCCTGAATATATTATGCCAGTCTTTTTGGGCCTGCGAGGTCTCTGTGGATAGGTCTGATGTTAGTCTGATGTTCCTTCCTCTGTAGGTAAGGAGCCTCTTGTCTTGAGCTGCTTCCAAGATTTTTTCTTTTTTATCTAAAATTTGCAAGCTTCTTATGTGTTGGGGTGCTGATCTGTTTTATTGATTTTGAGAAGGGTTCTCTGTGTTTCCTGGACTTGAATGCCTGTTTCCTTCCCTAGATTAGGGAAGTTCTCATCTATGATTTGCTAAAATATACCTTCTATCCCTTTCTCTCTTTCTTCTTCCTCTGGGATCCCAATTATTCTACTATTGTTTCAGTTTATGGCATGACTGATTTCTCAAAACCTCCCACCATGATCCATTTTTCTCTCTTTTCCACAGCTTCCTTACTTTCCATCATCTTGTCTTCTATGCCACTGACTTTCTCTTCTGTCTCATTTTACCCTAACCATTAGAGTGTCCATTTTTAGACTGCATCTGTTAAAGCATTTAAAATTCTGGCCTGATTAGATTTTAGTTATTTTATTTCTGCATTATGGAATTATTTTTTTTCTTTTTTCTATTCCTTTTTATTTTATTTTAATTTTAATTTTTATTAACATATAATATATTATTTGCCCCAGGGTACATGTCTGTGAATCATCAGCCTTACACATTTCACAGCACTTACCATAGCACTTACCCCCCCGCCCCCAATGTCCATAACCCAGCCACCCTGTTTGTTTCATGAATTTAGGAGTCTCTTATAGTTTGTGCACTATGGGATTCTATAGCATCTTTTATGCTTTTTATCAAGCCCAGCTAATGTCCTTATAGTCATTATTCTAAATTCTGGGTTTGACATTTTACTTATATCCATATTAATTAAATCTATGGCAGAGAGTATTGCCTCTAGTTCTTTTTTTGTTGTGAATTTTGCCTTTTAGTTATTTTGTTCAGAGAAGACTAGATGAATGAGAGAACAAAATTAAAAAATATCAAACCAGAGAAATATACACTAGACAAATGCAAAGAGATCAGAAACCAAAAAAAGAAAAAAAAAAAAGAGTAAAAAAGGGAAAAAGAATATAATCTAACAGACACTAGATCCCAGAATTGTAAAGAAAGAGAAACTTGTATATGTCAAAAATAAAATTGAATACAGTGAAAGGAAACCAAAAATGAAGACTATATAAAATATAAATATAAAAATGAGAATTTTGAAAAGACATAAAGAGTTGATAACATAAGCTAGTTGAAAAGGAAAAAAATAAAATTTTAAACTGAAAGACTAATGACTCAAGGAAAAAACCTTGAATTCTATATATTGTATAATTTTCCCATAGTGCATGAGTTTTTCCAGTTCTGTGTGATATGTAAACTTGGTATTAGCCTGATGTTCCTTGCTGGTCTTCTAGGGGAGGACCCTGCTGCACTGATTCTCAGATGTCTTTGCCTGGGGGAGCCACACTGCCCTTTGCCAGGAGGCAGGGCTCAGCATAAATTGCTTCCAGTTGCTCTAAATGGCTTTTGTTCCCTGAAGGTTTTCTAAGCCACTTCGGAGGATAAAAATAAAAATGGTGGTGCCCCAATCTCCAGCCCCAGAGCTGAAAGATCATGGCCCCTTCTCTTCAGTAAACTCTTAGGGAAAAGCAGTCAATCACTTATGTATGTGCCAAACTCTGCAAACTCCTGCGGTGTACACCCGAGTCAGTCCTCCTGGGAGAAGGAGCAGGGTCTCACAGTGGTTCTGCCACTTGTTTGGCCCCTGCTTGGAGAGCAGTTGCTGGAATGTGCTGAGGTTCATGGTTTATGGCAACACTGAGCTAAGAGCCCACTCTGGGGCTCTATGATTGTAGCTGGATTCCCTGTTCTGATGCTTGGGGACTCTGCTGACTCAGGCACCCCTATTCTTTCTGTGACCCCAGGGATCCTGAGACCATACTGTTCCACCTAGTATTCTGCCCTTTGTTGCCACCTGAACACCTTTCAGGCAGGGATGTCCCTCATTGAGCAGACTTGTGAAAGTTCTGATTTTGTGCTCCACTGCTCTGTCACTTTCCTATAGCCAACTTACGGAGGCTCCCTCCTCTCAAAGTTTATTTTCCAATATATCCCCTCAGATTCACATCTCCACAACTTCTACCTTGCAAAAAGTATTTGCTTTTGTATTTGTAGAATTGCAGCAATTCTTTTCTTAGATCTCTGGTTGAATTCACAAGTGTTGAGAAAGATTTGATAGATATCTAGCTGAATTCAAGGGACCAGATGAAATGAGGGTCCTCTTCCGCCGTCTTCCCTTCTCTGATTTTCATATTTTGAACCACCTTTGAATTCTTGAGATAAATCCCACTTGATCAGGATATATAAATCCTTTTAATGTATTGTTGAATTTGGTTTGCTAATGTTTTGTTGAGTATTTTTCCCCTCATCTGGGATATTGGCCAGTAATTTTCTTGTAGTATCCTCTTATTTTGGTAATGTTGGCCTTGTAAAATGACTTTGTAAGTGTCCCCTATTCATATTTTTGGAAGAGTTTGGGAAGGGTTGGTATTAATTCTTTAGATTTTTGGTAGGATTCAGCAGTGAAACCACCTGGTCCTGGAATTTTCTTTGTTGGGAGGTTTTTACTGGCTCAGTAATCTCTTTACTAGTAAATAGATGTTCAGATTTTCTATTTCTTCATATTCAGTCTTGGTAAGTTATATGTTTCTAGAAATTTGTCCATTTCTTCCAGACTGTCCAATTTGTAGGTGTTCAATTATTTATTGTAGTCTCTTCTTATCTTTTGTATTTCCATGAAATCAGTCGTAATGTCTCCTCTTTCATTTCTAATTTTATCTCTTTGAGTCCTCTTTCCTAATAAGTCTAGCTAAAGGTCTCTCAATTTTGTTTCTGTTTTCAAAAACCAACTTAGTTTCATCAATATTTTCTATTGTCTTCTGGTCTCTATTTTATTTATTTCCATTCTGATCTTTATTTCCTTTCTTCTAACTTTGGATTTAGTTTTGTTTTTTTTTTTTTTCTTTTCTAGCTCCCTGAGATGTAAAGTGACATTGTTTGAGATCTTTCTTGTTTCTTAATTTAGGTGTTTATTGCTATAATCTTCCCTCTTGCAACTGTTCTATACATCCCATAGGTTTGATATGTTGTGCTTTCATGTGTCTCTCTCTGTCAAATAATAAATTAAAAAAAAATCTTTAAAAAAAATATTTTATTTATTTAACAGACACAGTGAACAGCGAGAGAGGGAACAGCAGGGGGAGTGGGAGAGGGAGAAGCAGACCTCCCACTGAGCAAGGAGCCTGAAGTGGGGCTCAATCCCAGGACTCCGGGATAAGGACCAGAGCTGAAGGCAGCCATTTAACAACCGAGCCACCCAGGCACCCCTGTCTTCCTCATTTCTTGCTGGCTTCCTTGTAAGTTGATGTTTTTCCATAGTAGTATGCATTGATTTCTTTCCCTTTATCTTTTTTGTATTTATTATACATTTTTCCTTTGTGGTTGCTGTGAAGTTTACATAAGATATCTTAAAAAAATTTTTTTTATTAACAGGAGTGCAGGAGTGCAGCAGTGCAGCAAGTGCACTCCTTAATCTAATGTATTATTTGCTCCAGGGTACATGTCTGCGAATCATCAGGCTACCACATTTCACAGTACTTACCATAGCACATACCCTTCCCAATGCCCATAACCCAGCCACGCTATCCCTACCTCCCTACCCTCAAGCCACCCTCAGTTACATAAGATATCTTATAATATGTCTGTATTTGATCATATGCAGCCTATCCTTTTACCTTTTACATTTTTGATGTCACCATTTACATTTTGCTTACTGTGTATTCATTAACAAATTGTTGAAGCTATAGCTATTTTTAATACCTTTGGGGTTTTTTTGTTTTGTTTTTGTTTTAAATTTTATTTATTTATTTGACAGAGAGAGAGAGAGATCACAAGTAGGCAGAGAGGCAGGCAGAGAGAGGGAGAAGCAGGCTCCCTGCTGAGCAGAGAGCCCGATGCGGGGCTCAATCCCAGGACCCTGAGATCATGACCCAAGCCGAAGGCAGAGGCTTTAACCCATTGAGCCACCCAGGCGCCCCCCTTTGTTTTAAAATCTTTATTCTATAGTTAATTAGCATATCACCATATTACAGTATTAAAGTATTTTGTATCTGACTTTATGCTTATCTTTGCCCCAGTATGTTGTATATTTTCATGTTACTACTTAGTGTTTTTTTGTTTCAGCTTGAAAAATGTCTTTCTGCATTTTTTATAAGGGAGGTTTAGTGGTGATCGATTCTCTGCTTTTGTTTATTAGGGAAAGTCTTTTTGCCTTCAACACAGGACAACTTTGCTGGGTAAAGTACCCTTGGTTGGCAGTTTCTTTTCTTTTTTTTTTTTTAAGCACTGTGAATATATCATCCTATTCTCCTCTGGTCTGTAAGGTGTCTGCTGAGACATCCACTGATAGTTTTATGGGGGTTCCCTTGTATGAGAGAATTTTTTTCTCCTGCTGCTTTAAAAATTCTGTTTTTGTTTTTAGGGAGTTTTATGTCTTGGAGAAGAACATTTTGGATTGACAATTTAAAGTTTGCTATTTGCTTCATGAACTTGTATGACCACATCTCTCCCCATGTTTGGAATGTTCTCAGCCATTGTTTATTGAAATAAGTTTCTACTCCTTTCAACTTCTCTTCTCCTTCTAGGACTCCAATAGTATATATAGGATTTCTTTTGATGATGCTTTATAACTTCAAGGCTTTCTTCATCATTGTTCGTTCTTTTTTTTTCCTTCTGTTTGTATAATTTCAATTGATCTGTCTTCTAGATCACTGATTCTCTCCTCTGCTTGTTCAAGTCTGCTCTTGAAGCTCTCCTTTCTTTTTTTCCACCTATGCTTTAATAAAACCCTCTATTCAAATTTTTCATTGCCATCATTGTATTCTTCAGCCACAGAATTCACCTTTGGTTCTTTTTTTAATATTTCTCTCTTTGTCAAATTTTTGTATTTTGTTCTTATATTATTTTTCTAGTGTTAATTTTTTTAAAAACCTGTATTCTCTTGTAGCTCTCTGAGTATCTGCAAAACAATTACTTTAAATTCTTTGTTGGATCTGTTAGATCACATCAATAAATTCAGTAAAATTTAGGATATGAAATCAACAGACAAAAATCAGTACCATTTCTATACATTAATGAATAGAATAATGAATTTTCTTTTTTTAAAAAAAGATTTTATTTATTTATTTGAAAGAGAGAGTGAGAGCACAAGGAAGGGTTGGGGCAGGGGGTCAAGGGAAGCCTTATGTGGGGGCTTGATCCCAGGACCTTGAGATCGTGACCTGAGCTGAAGTCAGATACTTAACTGACTGAGCCACCCGGGTACCCCCATTTCTTTTCTTTTCTTTTCTTTTCTTTTCTTTTTTTAGTTTTTATTTAAATTCCAGTTAGCATACATTGTAATATTAGTTTCAGGTGTATAATATAGTGATTCAACACTTCTATACAGTACACAGTGCTCAACACAGCAAATGCACTCCTTAATCCCCATCACCTATTTTACCCATGCCCCCACCAACCTCCCTCTGGTAACTATCAGTTTGTTCTCAATAGTTAAGGGTCTGTTTCTTGGTTTGCCTCCCTCTCTTTCTTTCTTCCCTTTTTTGGTTTGTTTGTTTCTTAAATCCCACATATGAGTGAAATCATATATTTGTCTTTCTCTGACTGACTTATTTTGCTTAGCATACCCTCTAGCTCCATCTATGTCATTGCAAATGCCAAGACTTCATTCTTTTTTATGGCTGAGTAACATTCCATTGTATATGTATGCCACAACTTTATCCATTCATCTGTTGATGGACACTTGGACTGTTTCCATATCTTGGCTATTGTAGATAATGTTGCTATCAACATTGGGGTACATGTATTCTTCCAAATTAGTATTTTTGCATTCCTTGGGTAAATACCTAGGAGTGCAATTGTTGGATTGTAGGGTAGTTTTATTTTTTAACTTTTTGAGGAAATGCCACACTGTTTTCCAGAGTGACTGCACCAGTTTGCATTCCTACCAACAATACAAGATGCTTCCCCTTTCTCCACATCCTTGCCAGCACTTATTTCTTCTGTTGTTGATTTTCACCATTCTGACAGGTGTCAGAGGTGAATGAGGTGATATCTCATTGTAGTTTTGATTTATATTTCCCTGATGATGAGTGATATTCAGCATCTTTTCATGTGTCTGTTGGCCATGTGCATGTCTTTTCTGGAAAAATGTCTATTCATGTCTTCTGCCTATTTTTTGGTAAAGATATTTATTTATTTATTTGACAGAGAGAGAGAGAGAGATCACAAGTAGGCAGAGAGGCAGGCAGAGAGAGAGGGGGAAGCAGGCTCCCCACTGGGTAGAGAGCCCGATGTGGGGCTTGATCCCAGGACCCTGATCATGACCTGAGCTGAAGGCAGAGGCTTTAACCCACTGAGCCATCCAAGTGCCCCACTTCTGCCTGTTTTTTAATTGGATTATTTTTGGGGGTGAGTTTGATAAGTTTGATAAGTTCTTTATATATTTTGGACACTAACCCATTACCAGATGTCATTTGCAAATGACATATCCCATTCTGTATGTTGCCTTTTAGTTTTGTTGATTGTTTCCTTTGCTATGCAGAAACTTTTAATTTTTATTTTTTAATTTTTAAAGATTTTATTTATTTATTTAATTTTATTTTTGAGAGAGAGAGAGTGCATGAGTAGGGGTGGGGACAGAAGGAGAAACAGACTCCCTACTGAGCAGAGAGCCCGATGCTCAGGTCATGATCCTGAGCCAAAGGCAGACACTCAAACAACTGAACCATCCAGGCACCCCAAAACTTTTTATTTTGATTAAGTCCCAATAGATCTCATCAATAAATACAGTAAATCTTGTTGTTGTTGTTCCTCTTACCTCAGGAGATGTATCTAGAAAGAAGTTGCTATGGCTGAAGTCAAATAGATTACATCCTGTGTTCTCCTCTAGGATTTTTATGGTTTTAAGTCTCACATGTAGGTCTTTAATTCATTTTGAATTTATTTTTGTGTATAGTGTAAGAAAGTGGCCCAGCTTCATTGTTTTGCATGTAGCTGTCCGGTTTTTCCAGCACCATTTGTTGAAGAGACTGTCTTTTTCCTATTACATAACCTTTCCTGCTTTGATAATTTCTTGAAATAATATATAATTTTAATATATTATAATATATGTTATATAATATAACATATAATATAAAATAATTTTAATTGGCCATATAGTTGTGAGTAATGACTTTTCTGAAAAAGAAATAAAGCAATCCCATTTACAATAGCATAAAAACAATGAAATACTTGAAGTAAATTTAACCAAGAAGAGGAAAGATCTCTACTCTGAAAACTACAAGACATCAATGAGAGAAATTAAAGAAGACACAAAAAAGGAAAGATACCCCATGCCGAATAAGAATAATGTTAAAATGTCAATATCATCAAGAGCCATCTATAGATTCAAAGCAATCCCTGTCAAGATTCCAATGGCATTTTTTACAGAAGTAGGGAAAAAACTCTTAAAATGCTTATGGAATCACAAAATTCCAAAAATCAGCCAAGAAATCTGGAGGAAGAACGAAACAGGAGGCATCACATTTCCTGATTTCAAGCTAACTCTATAAAGCTATAATAATCAAAATAATGTTTTACTGGCATACACACATACCTCCATAAATCCCGGTAAATCCATAGTTAGCCCTAGCCCTTTCTACCCATCCTGACCCCCATTACTATGAGTGTGTCTGTAAGTAATTTCTGCAACTGCATAGGTTCCTACAGCTAGCCTTTACAGTCAGGTGTGTGCACTTGGAGGTGCCACTTAAGAGCCCAACATCCCTTGAAGCCACTGTGGACCTCCTTCAATTCTTGCCAAAAACTACACAGTTGTCAATACTGTGGACCCCAGTGGCCTGAGCCAAAGAGACATCATACACACCTGGACCTGGTGCCACCAAATGCCCCTGCATTGGTGTCCTGCAGGGTCGTGAGTTCAAGCTCCACACTGGGTGCAAAGGTTACTTAAAAAAAATAAACTTTAACATAATTATCGATAGTTAACGAAGGGCTTACCATTGCCATTTTGTTAATTGTTTTCTGGTTGTTTTGTAGATTCATTTTTCTTTTTCTTATCCTGCTCTCTTCTATGTTTTGAAGTTTTTAGTTATCAGTATGCTTTGACTTATTTGTCATATTCTTTTGTGTAATTGTTATAGGTTTTTCCCTCATGGTTGCCATGAGGTACAGAAAACATCTTAAAATTATAACACCTTATTTTAAGCTGATAACAACAGAATTTCTAAACTTAACACTTACTTCTTTCTCACTTTTTTGGTTATTGCTGTTAAAATTTACATATTTTTATATCATGTAACTAGTAACAGATTATTGTACTTATGGTTGTTTTCACTATATTTATTTTTTAAAAACCTCTAAACTAGAATTATAAGTGAATTATGCAACACCATTCCCAAATTAGAGTTGAACATTTACTATATGTTTACTATTACCAGTTAGTTTTATGCTAACTTTTAATGTTTTTATGATGTTAATTAGAATCCTTTTACTTCCACTCAAATAACTCTCTACTGTTTCTTGTAAGCGAGGTCTAGGGGTAATGAACTCCCTCAGCTTTTGTTAGTTCAGGGAAGTTTTTATCCCTCCTTTATTTTTGAAGGACAGCTTTTGATTGGTATAGTATTCTTGACTGACCATTCTTTTATTTTGAATATGTCATCCTATTTTCTCCTGGCCTAAAATTTTTCTGTTGATAAATCTGCCTATAGTCTTATAGGAGTTCCCTTGTTTGTAACTCTTTCTCTTTTGCTGCTTTTCATTTTTTCTGTCTTGATTTTTTAACAATTTAATTATGTGTCTTAGTGTAGCCCTATTCAAGTTCAACATGTTTGGAGTTTTTTGAGCCTCACAGTTCTGGATGTCCCTTTTTCTCTCCAGGTTCAGGAATTTTTCAGCCGTTTTTCCTTTAAATATATTTTCTGTTTCTTTCTTTTCTCCTTCTGGAATTCCCATAATGTAAATATTGTTTTGTTTCACTGTGTCTCATAAGTCTCATAGACTACTTTTTTTTCATTCTTTTTTCTTTTTGCTTCTCTGACTGGATAATTTCTAATGTCCTATCTTTACTGTCCCTCTTTACTGATTCCTTCTTCCACATGCTTAAGTCTGTCTTTAAAACTATTGAATTCTTCAATTCAATTATTGTATTTTTCAACTCTAGGATTTCTGAGTTTTTAAATGATTTCTATAGCTTTGTTCATGCATTGTTTTCCTAATTTTGTTTAGCTGTCTCTGTGTCCTTTAGTTCATTGAATTTATTTAAGAGGATATTCTGAATTCTTTGTCTGCATTCTTTATAGGTCTCCATTTTTTAAAGTCAGTTATTAGATTCCTTTAGTGGTGTCGTATTTACCTGTTTTTGTTTTTGTTTTGTTTTTGTGATCCTTGATCCCTTACATTGATATCTGTACATTTTACTAATCAAGTTCCTTAACAGATTTGCTTGGGCAGGGACAAATCTTCATCAGTCAGCTCAGTTTGGGTTTCTGGGTGTATTTGCCGATAATGTGGTCTATTTTTGGTTCCCTTTCTGGGGTTGATGGATGGGGGGAGGGTTGCCATTAGCCGAGAGCAGTTAGATAAATTGGTTTTGTTCCCTACTCAAGTGAGGCTGTAGGATGGGGTCTGTGGTTGCCTGGATTCTCTGGTCAGGCTTAGCAGATGGTTGTAACTGAATGCTATATTTGGTAGTAGATTAGGCCATGGATCAGCTTCCCTGCCCTGGCAGGGCAGCAGGACATGACCCAGAACATGTATGGCACATTGCTTAGGGACCCAAATCATGCAAGAGTGTACACAGAATTGTATGGTCAGGTGAGGCCACCAGTTATACTCAGTAGATGAGGAAAGCCATGGGCTGTGTTCTCTATTCAAGTTCCACTGCAAGCAGGGATGTTCGATCAGCTACACATGTGTTCTGGTTGGTTTATCTGGTCAGGCAGACTGGGGACTAAATTCAGCATCAAGGTTTTATGTTAATCAGGTTAGGAGATTTGGTCTACATTTATTGTTCACTGTAGACGTGGGTACCAGAGGCTTCAAACTCCTTCAAACTCCTCTACTGCCCATGTTTTTACCTCTACCATTAATTTCCTGGAGAAGGTCTCCTTAAATACAGCCTATGCCCCGTAGTTCTTCCAACTGTAATCCAGTGTTGTTGTATTGGTGGTAAGGTGTGGGGGAGGGGAAACATTCTTTAATCTTTTGATAATATTTCAGGCTTTTAGTGGTAGGACTATATTCCTGGGCTGTTACCTTTCCAAGTGTTTCTTGGCTTTTATTCACCCCATAACCTCCTTAAGTGAGACAAGAAGGCTAGAGAGGGGTGGAGTTCGATAATGTCCTTCCTTCCAAGTAGAAAGGCTCTGGAAAAGGCTTTTCCTGTGGAGAGTAGGTCTTTGTTATGGAGAACGATTTGGGAGTATTTCAAGATCGTTATTTTTCCTCTCCTCTTGCCAGAGCTATTATCTTTTCTCTTGGTTTTTGACCTTGAGAACTTGGTAGGAATCTTTGGAATACCCATGAAAATGTGTCCCTTTCTCTTTCCACCAAGACTTCAGTCCTGGAATTTCTCACTTTCATACTAGTCCATACAGCTTCCAGCATCCATCAAAATTACCATGTAAGTTCTGTTTAAGAACTTCAGAGTTTCAGGCTTCAGAGTTTCTGCTCAAGGTAAACAGATCATTACATGATTTTCTGTATTTGCATATCTCTACAGATTTTAGGGTGGCAATTTTGTCCCACAACCTCAATTCTCCAAGCCCAAGAAAAGTCATTGATTTTTCAGTCTCTTCAGCTCTTGGAAGGATAAGAGTGATGATCTCTGAACTCTTATATGTCAGAAACCATAAATCTGATTATGGATTTTAACCATATCTATGAAACACCTTCATAGCCGTACCTAGATTCATGTCTGAAAAACTAGGGATTGTAGCTTAGTCAAGTGAACACACAGAGCATGGTCTACCCCTTGTCAGCTTGCTACCCTTATACATCTCAAGCTATATTTAATCTCAAATAAAGGTAATTACAACTTATAGTTCTGCCTAACATGATACTGATGTGGAGTCTTCCAGTGCAATGCTCGAGAAAGAATTCTTGAGATGTTTACAGTGCAACTTAGTAAGTTTATTTAAGTAGCATAGGGACAAGACCTATGGGCAGAAAGAGCTCCATTTTTTGCTGTGTGAAGCTGGTGGTTACATATTTAGCAATCAAAGGGAAGGGGGACATGCAGGGAGTATCAGATTATAAAAATTTCTTTGTATTACTACTTAGAAAACTACTTTTGCAAGATTCATCTAGTGCATATTGTAGAGGCCACTTTTAGGTAGCCTTGAGCAATGGAATGTAGAGAGGCCCCATAGTGACCAACTGGCTGAATATAGACAGATCCAGCAGGTGATCCACTTCAAAATATCCATAGACCCTAACTGACCAGTGGGCTACTTAGAACCAGGCACAGTTACCAAAAAAGGGAAAATTCTATACATCATCATACCTCCTCACCTTCCCCCTTTAAAAACAGCCCCTGTCTATTGCCTCTTTGCAGACAGCCTCTCTCCTCTTCTATTCTGCCCACTGCTCCCTTGCGGTGCATTCAATAAACTTCTAACTCCTTTGTTCTGCCTCAGATGACTTCTTTTACCACTTGTGTCACTGGCTTCCACCCAATCATCACCCCACATTTGGGGACCCCCATCCAATCAGAACAGACATCCCATTTAGTCACCACACATACCATTCAGTTTGATATTAACTATTGGTGATTATATATATACATATATGTATATATAGAGAGTCATGATTCCCTTAAAGAATGTAGCAACCAGCATGTATTTGATCCTTATTGAAACTATGCAGACTTTTGGTCTGCAAAAGCCTTCCAGGGGAAAGGTAAACATTTTCCTGCTTCTCTCTCTCATCAATACAATTGCCTTTTATACAATAAAAAGCATGCTAGCTCTTACTCCAGAAGAGCATGCAAGAACATTTATTTTCTCCTTTGATCCTGTAACTTAAATCTGTGATATAAAGGTAACTATTATTAATACATCCTATGTTAGAGATGATAAGGGGATAAGAGAGGGAAGAAAACAATATCTCTTAGCTCTTGGATACTTTCCTTCATAGTATATCAAGTTCTTTACAACATACTAAGGCAAGTTCCAGCTTCATTTGGTGTAGTTGAAACCTTTGGATCCATGGTTCATCCAACCAGCCATACTATTAGATCCTTTTCTAAACCCCTTAAGTTAAAACACTGAATTCAGAATCTCTGCATCTGGGTGGCTCAGTTGGTTAAGTGTCTGCCTTCAACTCAAGTGATGATCCCAGGGTCCTGGGATCAAGCTCCACATCAGGCTCCCTGCACAGCAAGGAGTCTGCTTCTCCTTCTGCCTCTGCTGCTCCTCCTGCTTGTGCTCTCTCACTCTCTCTGTCAAATAAATAAATAAAATCTTAAAAAAAAAAAAAAGAATCCCTGCTTAGGAGACTCATATCAATATAGTGAGCCTGATCCAACTTTATATTCTTTCTACTGTGATTCCACACCCTTAACATCCATTCCCACACATATGACCTGTATTTAGCATCTCATTAATTGAAAAAAAGTCACGCAGTTCTTTTGGTGTATTAGTGCATCTTTTGGTGTGTGGATCACAATTTGTAATTCACCCTTTGGAACCTGCTGGGACTTATATCGAGTTATAGGTCTTGAAGTAAGGAGAGTGGCAGGTCCTGAGGAGAATCAACAGTGTCTTTTACGACAACTTCTTCAGGAAATGAAAGGGTAACAAAGATCAAAAAGCTGATTCTGAGGCATCCAAATTGGCAAAGAAGTCAAACTCTCACTCTTTCCACTTTATGTGGAAAACCCAAAACACTCCACTCCAAGACTGCTAGAACTCATACAGGAATTCAATCAAGTCTCAGGATATAAAATTAATGCACAGAAATCAGTTGCATTTCTATACACCAACAGCAAAA
>CM052803.1:18066585-18144496 GCA_028533885.1 Nasua narica | reverse complement strand
ATCACAATTCCAGACTTCAAGCTCTATTACAAAGCTGTAATCATCAAGACAGTGTGGTACTGGCACAAAAACAGTCACATAGATCAATGGAACAGAACAGAGAGCCCAGAAATGGAACCCCACCTCTATGGTCAACTAATCTTCAACAAGGCAGGAAAGAATATCCAATGGAAAAAAGACAGTCTCTTCAACAAATGGTGTTGGGAAAATTGGACAGCCACATGCAGAAGAATGAAACTGGACCATTTCCTTACACTGCACACAAAAATAGACTCAAAATGGATCAAAGGCCTCAATGTGAGACAAGACTCCATCAAAATCCTGGAGGAGAACACAGACAGCAACCTCTTCGACCTCAGCAGCAGCAACTTCTTCCTAGAAACATCATTCAGTTTCTCCACATTCTCATCAACATTTGTTATTTTCTGGTGTGTGCTTTTCTCTCTCTTTTTTCTTTCTGTAATACCTATCCTAATGGATGTGAAGTGGTAGTCTGTAGTTTTGATTTATATTCCCTTAATGACTAGTGACGTTGAGCATTTTTTCATGTGCTCACTAGCTGTTTATATATCTTCTTTGAATAAATGTCTATTCAAAACCTTTGCCTATTTTTGAATTGGGTTGTTTGTTTTGGGGAGTGAGTTATGTCTTAATGTCTAAATCTATCTCCTCTCCAAAAGATCTTCTCGAATTTTTGATGTTTATTTTAATATTTCATAACTGGCATTTCTAGAAAATGCTCCACAGAAAAATATTTCATGTTTCTATGATAATTGTGTGACATATGTAAGAGATCTTTCTTTGTAATAGATGAAACAGACAGTAATTCCAAGTTGCTTCCCATGTATGTGGCTGTTTTCGGAGAGTGCTCCTGCTGTTTCTACCTGGCAACTTCCAGAAAAGGGTGGTTGACTGGGCTAATGGGACATGATTTTGGGGCGAGGCTCCTCAAGGCTCCAGTGATACAATGTTATCCTTCACTTTTCTTTGGGTTGGAAAATTTTCCCTCTCAATGAAATATAAAGCATAAAACAAACAAAAACACCTTCACTCTCTGGTATATGGTCACTAATTAGACCTGCAAATGAAAATTTTACTTTATAAATTTCACATGTCATCATTAAGTGAATCTGTGTTAGCTCCAGTAGTAGGAGCTCAGACACAGATTTGCTGTGTGCCTCTTCTAGGTTGAGAGGTACATATGTATTTGGTGTTAGAGATAAAGGGATAAATGTAACTTCTGCCTTTCATCAAGAAGTTCTGAGTTAAGGGGCACCTGGGTGGCTCAGTGAGTTGAGCCTCTGCCTTTGGCTCAGATCATGGTCTCAGGGTCCTGGGATTGAGCCCTGCATTGGGCTGTCTGCTCAGTAGGGAGCCTGTTTCCTCCTCTTTCTAGGCCTGCCTCACTGCCTACTTGTGATCTCTCTGTCTGTCAAATAATTAAATAAAATCTTAAAAAAAATAAGTCCAGAGTTAAAAGTTTTAAGTGTGATTTTGAGGTTATAAAAATATAAAACACATAAAAAATGTCAACTCATGTTTGTAAGAAAAAAATCAGTTGAACACATCTGAGTATAATTATTTATGTCTTCATGGTAGCGCAACATGTGAATGTGATTAAAAAGAATAATAATGAAAATAATAGCAAAGAACTACAATTTATGGAGTACTTACTATGTCCCAGGCACTATGCCACAAACTTTCTATGTATGCTTATGTTTAATAATTGTAAGTCAGGAAAATGAAGCTCAAAGAATTAGTTAAGAAAGTTGCTCAGGGTCACGTACTTGGTAAATGGCGGAGTCTGGATACAAAGCTAAGCCAGTATGACCCCACTTCCATAACAGAAGTACAACAGCTTATAAGGTGGAGGAAAACAGGGAAATAATATTTCAAATAGCTTACTATTACTGTGAGTGGCCAGGAAAGCAACATGGATATCAACTGGAAAATAGAGAATTTAAGTAGGTAAAAAGACCTTTTTTAAAAAACTGTTTTGGGAATACTACATAAAAGTGCAGAAAGCTAAGTGCTCATCTCACCTTCCTGATCAATGCAGGTATCCTCTCCAAGTGTGTTGCCGGGTTTCTTTCAGATGCAATTTTTTTAAGATTTTATTTTTAAATAATCTCTACATCCAATGAGCCTACAACTCCAAGATCAAGAGTCTCATGCTCTACTAACTGAGCCAGTCAGATGCCCCTCAGATGAAAATTTTGGATTAAAATATTTTGTTCATATTTTGACTGGCTTTTATCTTGATTACTATGGTCTCCTCCTTGGCCTTACCACCTTTTCTTGAACAAGATTCCACCTCAAAAGTCTCTTTCCCTAAGAATTCTTTTTTTTTTTTTAAGACTTTATTTATTTATTTGACAGAGAGAGAGAGAGAGATCACAAGTAGGCAGGCAGAGAGAGAGAGGGAAGCAGGCTCCCCGCTGAGCAGAGAGCCTGATGCAGGGCTCAATCCCAGGACCCTGAGATTATGACCTGAGCCAAAGGCAGAGGCTTAACCCATTGAGCCACCCAGGGGCCCCTCCCTAAGAGTTCTAACCGTGCCCTCATCTTTCAACTCTATGCCTTGAGTGCTTCTTAAAACTTGTCTTTAATGGATTCCATTTCTTCAGTTGAGGTCTGAAAGTCTCCAGTGAATCCACCTTTGCCTATATCATAGTTCTTGGTTCTTAACAAATAAAAATACTTTTGTGCCTTTTGTCTTATACTTTGCTGTTTGCGACTTTTTTGTTTTAGTTTATTTTTTTACCTTTTCTTTTTAATATATAGGATTTTATGGCCCTGTTTTGTAGGTTGAAGCCTAAAGATTGTCTCTAGAATCTCTCTCTTACCAGACCAGTTTTTAGCTTTCTAAGATGGAAAATTCCATTGCTTTGAATTGATCAGAAATCTACTCTTGAATCTCATAGTACAGACATGGCTGTGGGAATCTACTAATGTAGATCACGTTAGGGACATTCCTAGAAAAGGCAGAATGTTTACTAACCAGGCACTCACCTAAGAGGTGCGTGCTACACTCTATAGAACCAAGTGTTGGAAAGAGTCATGATATCTTTATAAACAAGACGGAGAAACGAGCTGAATCCTGGCGATTTGAGTGAAATTATAAGCAACTGAACAATCAGATCCAAAGAAGGTGGGCTGATGTTTCCCTAGAGGAATGTCATTATTGATAATAATTTCAGGGCTCTGCTCACCCTGTCTGGATTTTAACATTTCTCTTAATGAATCAAGTGACTTATCCTTGGGGTCCAAATGCCCACATGAATAAAGGCCATGTCCTGGCTTACTTGGTGCTATTAAGCTACATTAAGAGAGTAGTAGACATAATCTCAGGAAACAAACTGAGCATTGCTGGAGGGGAGGGGAGTGGGAAAGGTGGGGTGGCTGGGTGATGAGGAGGGTATGTGCTATGGTGAGTGCTGTGAATTGTGTAAGACTGATGAATCACAGACCTATACCCCTGAAACAAATAATACATTATATGTTCATTAAAAAAAAAAAGTAGTAGACATTTGTCATTTTTGACCACCCTCAACTACCCTTCCTGAATATACCATCCACCAGTCTTTTTTTTTTTTTTAAGGATTTTATTTATTTATGAGAGAGAGAGAGAGAGAAGCGGAGGGAGAAGCAAGCTCCCCACTGAACAGGGAGCCCAACGCAGACTCAATCCCAGGAGCCCGGGATCATGACCTGAGCCAAAGGCAGATGCCCAACCATCTGAGCCATCCAGGAACCCCCCTAGTCTTGATGGAACTGATGGGGGCCCAAAAGGCCTCCATCAGAGTTCCCTTGGAAAACATTGGCCCTAAGATGGGGAAATGGCTAGACTTCATTCAGCCCTCCCCTCTCACTCCCAGCCTTTTCTCTATTTTCTCCTGGGATTCCATTTGGTGAACATTGGACTTCTGGATTTTATCTGTTCTTTCAAATTTTTCTCTCTTATTATCTTATGCTCTGGAAGATCTCTTATCTCTGGAAGAATCTTATGATTCGAATTTGGAGCATTTTATTTTAGCTGTTATATTTTAAATCTCTGATTGCTTCTCTAATTTTTTTTCAGATTAGCCTCTTGTGGTTTTATAAAATCTTTGTTATATCTCTTTGAGTCTATTCCCTGATTATGTTTGTTTCCACCAGAATTTGTCTTGATCTTTCTCTCTCAAGCTTCTGGATCTGCTAATATCTTGGTGATATTGGTGTGTCTTGTCATATTTAAGAAAGAAGGTCCATGCAACTGGGCTCCATCGTCTTCCCAGTGAGAAATCTGACTGGATGCTCTGGGCATGAGGTTGGGGAGGGGAGTGGCACTGATTTTGAGACTAAGAGCACCTGATTGCCAGAGTGAGGACTTTACTGTGGGACATCAAGTTGAGGACTAAAAACTTTAGACTCCAATATGAATTGTTTAATTTCTTTAGAGAAGAGCTGTCAGAGACTTGTTTGTTTGCTTTTGCCTGAGGGTAGATGCCAGCTGCCTCTACTTGCTGGGTATGTGTGCAGGGGACTGGGAGATGAAAGGGGGTAGTGGAGAAAAGCTGGTAGGTACAGTTGATCCACTGCCAGAGCCTGCCCAGTTCCCCTCGGGCTGACTGCCCTCCTCTGCAACCCTCCTAACTCCCTTCTCTAGGTGTCCCTTACCTATTAACCCTCTCCTGTCAACTTCCTGGCTTCCAGATATGCGCCCACTCTCTCTTCCCAATATGACGCTCCCTTACCCTGTTCTCCCTCGTGTATGGGTTTATTCCTTTTGTACTTCTGTTCCTTTAAGATAGAGTCAAGGCAGAGAGAGCATGTCTGGTTCATTAATAAAGGTTAAAAAACCCCACACATTTACTGTTTGTTATCCCACAAGTAATATTTCCAGCAAAACCCATGTAAATTAATGAAATATTTCCATTAAAATAAATAATTTATCTTTTACAGCTTAAAAAAATAAACAAGTAATGTACAAAAACATGCCCCTTATAAAAATGTAAATACAAAAGCATGTAGACTGTAAAGGGAAATTGGCTTTTCCCCTAACTCAATTCTGCTCTTTGCCCAGGAACAAACTGTTATTAATAATTGGGTATATATCATCAACTATTGTTAATGGATTTACATATGTCTGTCCATCTGTCTGGTTGTCAGGTTCTTTATTTTTTTAATTTAGATAGGATCCAGTTTTATGCATTATTCTGTGAATTCTAACTTGGCTGTATGTCTTTTCATGGCAGTGGATGTAAGGCTATCCTTCTTTCCTCTACTGGTTGACATTTAAGTAGTTCAGGGTTTTTCTTTTTCTAAAAAGACAAAATCTATTAGCGTTCTTATTTCACACTTTCTACCCAAATTGAGAAACCTTATCATATCGCAAAGAATCCCAGCATATTAAATTAAAAAACCCGATTGGATGAAATATAGCAAGTTGAACATATGACACGAACATGACAACATTTAGAAGTGCAGTACTAAAACTTCTTTGTTAAACTTCATGTTATCCTATCCCAGCTAAATAATGGAACAGAACCAAATCACATTTATTTTGTTCAGAGTCAAGGAGGCAAGCCAACTTGCATGGCATCTCTCAATCATACTAATAACAAACAGATTCAAATGTTCTTGTTCCCCCTTTACTGTTCTTTTCCTACTATTTCCTGCCTATTTTTCTTAGTTTCCTCTTCATGTTCTAAACTCTTGATTTACTGGTCATTCTTTTTGTTATACATCTTGAAAATGGAATCAGTTTAACCTCAAGAGAACCATCAGAGTGTGACTTTCCAGATGAATCCTATTTATAGCGATGTGTAGGAATACCTATTGACAAAAATACACATTTTGGGGACCCAGAACCCTACTCTGGGAAAAGGTCACATTCTCCACTTTTGAAGAGCAGAAATCCTTTGCATGGCTAGTTCTGGTAGGTCTTTGTATTGTTCTGTGCCAAATGGTTTTGAAAAATCTCCTATGTTTGGTTAGAACTGACTTTCCTTGGCTCTGTAGCAGAATTTACTTTTCTCCTCATTTTCATATTTCTTCATCTGTAGAAGCCTGGTGTTCACTGACCTCCATCTGCAAGGTTGGGTCAGAACTCCAGCTTAGCCCCTGCTTTTAACAAAAAGGACAGCAGTTACAATTCACTGAGCTCTAAACTACACCAAGGCACCATTGTATGCATTTCACATTCATTATTTAATTTAATCCTCAAAATAATCTTACACATTAGATTGAGAGAGGGTAAGTTACTTGCTGAAGTTACACAGTAAGTAGTAGAATTGGACTTCAAACCCAGGTCTGCCTCATGCACCAAAGCCTACACTCCTACTCTCGAGACTCCAACCCCCACCTTACTGATGAATCTTCATGAGCTCATGCAAAAGAGAACTTGAAGGCACTACCTACTAGATGAGTGAATCATAAGCTAGAGTGTGCCCCCCCGAAAAAACATTCATATTCACATCCAGGTACCTATGAATGTTGCATTCGATAGCAAAAAAAAAAAAAAAAAAAAGACTTTGCAGATATGATTAAGCGAAGGACCTTATCCAGATGGGCCCTAAAGGTAATCACATATATCATCATAAAAGGGAAGAAGAAGGAGATCTGACATACACACACAGGAGCAGATAAGGCGGTGAGATCATGGAGGCATCGACTGAGTATTGTGGTTATATATTAAGAAATGCCAGCAGCCTCCAGAGGAAGCCCAGCCCTACTGATGCCTTGGTGATACTGGTTTTGGACTTCTGAGCCCCAGATTTATGAGAAAATAAATTTCTGTTGTTTTAAGTCACTAAGTTTGTGGTAATTTGTTATGGAAGCCATCAAAACTAACACAGTGATTTTGTGACCTCGTTAAGCCAGTTTCCTTATCTGCAAAATGAGGATATTAATGGTGATACCTAGAACTTGAAAAAACTAACGAATGTAAACTGTCTGTCAGGGTGCCTGGTACAAGGTAAATGCTCAGCAGAGGTTAGGCTTTATTACTACCAATGGGCTCTGATAGGAACACCCGTGAGGTGCTTTGGAAGCATATGGGAAGGGAGGGCAACTAACCCAGACTCTAGTTCATATGATGCACATACCATCCAGTAGGGTTAACAAGACATTCGAGAGGCAAAGAAGTTAAAATTAATTAAAAATTAAAATATATGACATTTACTGACCATAAAAATTTTTTCCACCCCCAATTTCTAAGAGTGACTGCAACCATCAGAGAAACACTTTTCAGGTGGTCACTCTTGTCCCCTGGAACGTGCCCCAACAACTTTCCTATTTTTCTGGATCTGATTCTGAATGGTCATTCCAGGACACACTAATTAATGAATGAAACAAAAGAATAAACAGTGCAACTGGGAATTGGAAATGTAAATTCAGTTGCCTATCAAGGAATGTAATCAATAGCCATCACACTTTGCTGTGCTGTCCATATAGACAGGAGCAGAGCTCGGGTCGTACTGGTCTAAGGGACTGGGTGCCAGAGAGCTATGGATTATTTTTCCCTGAGGGCTGCACTGGAGCGGGGCCCGAAGCGTTTGCCTTTGAGCTGTCTCCATTTGTTCACCCTGCTCCAAGAGACGTCATCTCCTGCACCGTGGGTTGCTCTGGGCTAATGATGGAGGAGTTAGCAGCATGGCCTGAAGTGGCTCTCGGTGGGCTAGAGCCAGCTGACACACGCCACTTAGGTTTCCAAGGAGCCAAGCTGTCCCCTCTCACGCACGGCTGATGCACTTGTGGCTAAATGCGTTGCAGCCAGGGGCCCAGTGCCAAATTCAGGGCAGGAAATAGAACGCCACCTCCATCACCAGGGAAACAATGGTCTGCGTGCATGATTTAAGCCAGGGCCAACAAGAAAGCTCAAAGGGACGGTCAGCAGAGGAAGGGAGACCAGAGGGCGGCTTGCAAGGATTTTGTCTTGGGTTATAGCCGTTGACAAGCCACTTAACTGCCCACATATTTAAGTTTATCTGAGTATGAGATGGAGGCAACAATATTTACTCTTCTCACTGGGGACTTAGGAAAACGATATTTCTGACAGACCACTTGGGATCCATGGATGGAAGGTGGTATGTAAGTGCAGATGATAAACTTACTGTGTGTTTGTGCTTTTAGCAGGTGCATTAGGGGCATGTAGACCCTCCAGAAAACACCTGTAGAGTCTGATCAAAACCAACAAGAGACAATAAAAGCTAACAGTTTTAGGTGCATGGACTTGTCTTTGGTTTTGTGCAGGTTTGGGGAGCTGCATGTATAATTCAGACTTCAGAACCATGTCCAAACTTACTGCTGTGATTAGTGCTTACAAGTCCTTCAGTCCTTTTGAGAATTCTGTAGTTGGGGATTGTTGCCAAATGTTTGCCAACTTATCTCTAAAAAAAAAAATCCCGAATTTCTTTTACTGGGTAGTTTCTGAGTTGCACGTGGAGTCTGGAACTTTTGTTTCCAAGTTGCAATGGGCCAAAAATCTGCTTCAAAAACAAAGTACGAAGAGGACTTGTTGCTCTTCCCGCCTGGGGTTTGCTGTTTCTGAGGAGTCCTTCCGAGTCTGTTATACCTCCCGCATTCTGTTCATTTAAGGCTAAGCAATTGATCTCAGACCTCCCTATAAGGTTATTAAATGTTGTTTCTGTTGGCTAACAACCCAAGGGAGTCTATTACTCTGTTCTTCGTTAATTAAACCTCTCTGTGGTGCATATTGTCTCTCTAGTAATTCCTGTGGGTCCATGTAAATGGTGACTATTATAGAAAAACAACCTCGTTGAATAACACAAATAATACGCATTTAAAAATTTAGAATATTATATAAAAGCAATATGAAAAATAAAGATTATCTGTAATTCTCTCATGCAGAATTAACCATACTGGCGTATAGGTATATTTCAAACAAACATGGGATTCTAATGTATGTACCTACTGTTTTACGAACTGCTTTTGGGGTGAGGTCTTCACCTATTGGATCCGGGGAGAGTATCATAAATCCTCATAGTCTCTGCAGGGGGGAGGGGCCCTGCTTCTATTGCAGGCTAGAGGCTGTGCAGGGAATGAGGACCTTAGAATTCAGTCAGCCCTTGCTTTCAAAGACTTGTTCTCTCAGATGTCACTCCACTTCCTTAGCACTCCCGTGTTTTGGCAACAGCATACACTCCAGAACTAGTAAACACTTGCTGATTTTAGCTTCTGTGGGGATGGTGATCCTATGCCCTTCCAATCCATTTGCACCCTGCTGTCAGGTGTATTAGTCTCCCCTCCCCCCACTTTTTTCATGCTAGCAGAACTTGATTAAGGCATAACTTACATACAGTACAAAACACAAATCTTATAGCCCATTGGAGATAGCAGAAGGTATGCACACATGCATGCTCCAGTGTGACCACCACTCAGGGTATAAAACATCTCCCAAATCCCCAAAGTGGCTTTGTGTCCCCCCCCCAGCCTCGGTAATTATTCCATACATTCTTAAACACTAATTTAATCGTGTTATTCCCTACCTACATAGGATTGTTGTCCCTATATCTTGCTGCTTTGGGTCTGAATGTCTCTGCCTGATTTTCTGGGTCCACTCTCTTTCGGGTCCCACCTGCCGAATCATCTGGACCTCCGTCAACACCTCCTGACCTGAGGCTAGTTTATGCACTGCAATCCCACTGCCAGGCTCCATCTGGAACTCTGTTCACTCTGAGTCCTTACAAGTACTGCCCTTTCTTTGCCCTCCCCAAGTTCACCCACTCACAAAAGCTCAACTCAAGTCCCATTTCCTCCAAGAAATCTTCCCTCTTTGCCAAATTTTTTTCCAATTTTTTTCCTCCCTCTTATACCTAAATTAGTTAATGCCATGTGACTGAGTTTCTGCAGAGAGCTGGGGCCACGGGAGCCTTGTCACTACACTGTTCCTACTTATGGTCCCTGGTGAGCATTTCTATCTGGCAGCAGACAGTTTCCCAAACCCTCCCTTCTTTTCACTCCCATTCTCTTGCATCTTGGGACTGCCCCAGGTCCCCACTCTGCAATGCCAGATGCTACTTGCTGCGTGCTATCTATGTCTCCCCTTCTTTCTTTTTCTGCTCTTGGCTCTTTGCTCCCCAGCTCAGCCAAATTCAGTCTTCTAGACCTCAAGTCACATCTTAACCACTTCAGACTTGACACCGAAAATCCTGAAACCAGGCTTTCCTCAGAGGGTAGGGCTAGACTGAGGGAAAAATTTGAGCAGATGAAAAAGGAATTCTTTTTATCAGATACAGGAGAAACACTGACAGATCTTCCAATTTTGCCCCATTACACCCTACATCCTTTGAGTCGAGGAGTTAGTGACTATCTCACTTTCTCTGTTGTTCCAAGGTGTTGACTTTGCTCCTGAGCACACTTGCTGAGTTCCCACAGCAGAAGCAGAACTCTGAGCTCACAAGGGTTGGCACAATCAAGGGGTTTAAATAAGATATTGCAGCTAATTGCTTAGCACAGGGTCTGCCTTTGGTAAGGCTAAGAAAAGTGAGCTATTATCAAAGGCCTGCAGCCCCTTCTCTGATTCCTCCCAGTCAGGCCAGGTGAGTCAGGCTCCCAGAATGATGTGGGTGTGTTTGTGTGTGGTGGTGGGGAGGGGTCTGGAAACCTTGCCCAGTGCTGTGGACACAGACCCTAGAGCTATGGAACAAGTCCAAGGTCCAGTTTGGCCCAGACTCTCACCATGAGAGCCTCAGTCTCTGCACGGGGAAAATGGGGACCGTAATCCATCTGCCTCAAATGAGTGTAAATGTGAGCACATGTCAAAGTACTTTGCAGGTGGTGACATCTTACTGTGTGAGCTGGTAGAGGGCCAGCAATGCAATGTGTTGGTATGAAACTGGTTGACCTGATTCCAACTTGCACATATAATTGTGTTTTTGAATTGGTAGTTGGCAAAGGCAGCCCCCAGAGACACAGTTGGCTTCCAGACAGAAGATGTTTTAGTTAGACTCCTTCCAGTTGTAAGCTGACTCAGGGGCTGGCTGCCCGCATTTATATACAGGGTCTCATGCTGACTTCAGAAATCTCAGTTTACTTGTCTGTGAAATGGGCATAATAGTTCCTCTTTTAAGTATTGAGGGGCAAAAGGTAATTTATATAAAATTGTAGCACAGTGCCTGATACCAAGATGTGCTCAATAAACATTAGTGCTTTTATTATTTCCTAATAAGTGTTGCTCAGTAAGTGCTGAATGAATGAATGAACGAATGAATGGGTGTTGGTCTGGATTTGGCTCCTGAGGGTGCTTTTTTGTTCTTCTCTAGTGTTTTCAGGCTGGTCCCTTATTTAGGCAGGGAAAAATTTTGACTAGGCATGGGAGAAGGGAATTGACCAAATAGAAGGGTTTCAAACCAGGGCAGGAATGCTGACCATAGAAGGCAGGGACATTGTGAGGGCAAACCCACTGGCCACCTGAGAGCTTGCAAGGGACCCCCTCAAGCCCAGGTCAGGTTCCACATAGCTGTCGTTTCCCTCTCTGCTCCTTCAGAGAGGCCATCTTGACTTTGGGTTTGTTCCCAAGCAGAGTTCCTGGATTCATCTTGGCAGACTGATGGCTGTTGTTTTAGTATCTCTTTAGAGAGCCAGGTGATACAAGTTGTAGACATTTTTCTATGAAAGAATAAGCAACCAATATTGTACCTGGGGTCCTGAACCCCTTCAGGACCCCTCCTCATTTCCATGGACTTGAGCCTTTGGGGCAGAAGCTAATCTGACTATACACATGCATGCACACACACATTCATACATGTACACACACACACACCCCCCTCATAAACCCACAGAGTGGGGCAGGAGTTCCATGACCACTCTGAGGGCAACAGTTTTTGGTATCTGGTCCTGTCTTTGCCACTGACTTACTGTGTGACATTCAGAAAGTCCCTTCCCCTCTCTGGGCTTCAAATTCTGTCTACAAACTGAGGGAATTGACCCTTGTGGTCTCTGAGATCCCTCCCATCTCTAAAAGTGGCAGGATTGTGTAAGTTATAACCATGGGGCTGGAATTCTGTCTCCATTGCTTTCTGGGTGGCCTTGGGTGGAGCACTCAAGTTCTAGATTAATCCCCCTCTGTAAAATGGGGACAATAAAAGTAATCTACCCTATAGGGATGTAGTGAAGTTTAAGTAAGACACTACAGCTAAAGATGCTCAGCACAGGTTCTGTCTGTGGTCACTCTCAGAAGAGGAAGCTAATAGTAAAAGCTTGCGTGCCCTTTGTCTGATGCCTGTGTGTGTGGGCAGGTGAGTGGGGGTCCTGAAGTGATGGGTATGGTAAACATCTATATATGTCTGTGTGTGTGCGCGCACACACACGCCAGGGTGTGTGGAGGGCTCAGCCTCCCACGGGGCACTCTGGGAAGATCTGGACAGAGAGCCTCCCTTCTGGTGAGAGCTGAGCTGGAGCTGGCACCTCATCCAGCCAGAGCTGTGGGTCTTGTCTTCTCCCTCACTGCAACACGTTCCAGTCTTGGGGCACAGTGTGTCTTTGTTGCTTCCTGAATAGTTCTACTTCCAGAAGCAATGGCTGGACCCTTCTGGCCTGGAGATGACCAACGAGGTTCCCAGCCAGGGTGCAAGCAGCCCCAGTGAAGAAAAGCAGGGCCCCCAACCCATTCTGGCTGATTGGGCCTTTCCTTTATCCTGGAGGGCTGCCTGAAGGCAGCGATTCCCAGCTCATCTCCTGGGCCTTTGCACCATGGTTCTGGGTTTTGAAAACAGGTCGGTTCTGCCCTAGGCCCCCTCCCTTCTTTTCTCCCTCCTTGGACCACACGGTGTTTGTTTCACAACTGGACACTTCACTAAGTGATGCAGGAAGTAGGCCCCCGGGACACAGATATCGCCACAAAAACCAGATAACTGCGTGAAGCCTCTGGATGACTCTGGGGCCTGGGGCAGGGTCAGAGATAAGCGGAAATGCCAGGCTTATCGCTGCTGCCTGAGTTCTGGAGAAATCATCCCTAGCCAGCCCACCTCATTCTCAGCACTCCAGCGGCTGGGCATCTCCAGGCAGAGTAAACACCGAGTGGCACCGTGGCTGCAGCCCCAGGATGGGGACTCTGTGCCCCACTCCCGTACTTCACAGTCCCGGCGCCAGAGGCCAGCAGCGGGCGTCAGATTACATCCAGATATTTGCGGTAAGGGCGGCTCCGGGCCGGTCTGCTTTGAAGTAGGAGCCCTCAGGGACAATTGTTAGGGTCATGGGACTAGGGGAGTCTTGGTGACAATTATCCCCCAGACGTAGGTTCTTTTGGACCAAGAAACACAGTCAGCAGGAAGCTTTGGTTGATGGGTACAGCCCTGGGATGGTCACCTAATGCAGGGTGTAGCAGGCACACAAGGCATAGCAGCCGCTAACCCCAAACCGGTCTGCGTTGAACCCAGTGAGGCTTTCTGGGTTGTTTCATCTCTGATTTCTTTTTCTGAATAAACTTGGCTTCATGGAGGACAGGGTTGCACTTTTTAAGTGCACATCAGCTGATGGTGCCTGCAAGGGAAGTGGCCTGGGTGGGCTGGGCACCTGGGGGCTGATTTAGGACTGGGGAGATGCCTCCTTTCCCCCTGCCCCCACCCCACAGTGAGGTGGCTGGACACACTGCTGTCCTGTTAGCTGATTGGCTGACCATCTGGGGTTGGGGGGTACGGGGTGGTGAGTTCCAATGTCTCCTGTTTTCATGGACTTACCATGTGTCAGGCCCCCTGCTAAGTGTTTCACTTACATGGGGACTCAAACAGCACTGCGGTTACTGTACTGTCCTGCGCCCCGTTTCGAGATGAGGGAAGCTGCTTTCAGAGAGGTTAAGTAAGTTCCATGTACGCAGCTGGCCCCTGTAGCCCTTTCATGGGAAGTAGAGAAGCCTCCTTTCCTCAAGATATGTGGTCTCCATCTCTCAGAAAATTGGTCATATCTGATTCTGTTAGAACAAAACCCTCACTGCGGGGTGCTGCAACTTTGTTATAAATATACACAAGCCCTCGCATGCGGAACCAGACCTCTGCAAAACCTGCTTCTCGTCCTGCATCCCAGAGGCAAACACGGGCAGTCTTTCGGCTCTTTCTCCTGGCATTTGCCTCCATGTTCCTTCTCATCAGTTTTGTACCTGATCTGTATGCTTCCTATGAAGAGAAACGATTCAGCTTTGTCACTCTCCCCACTCCCCATCCTTACAACATCACTGTTTTAACTCTGTAAAGCGTTGACCCCATTATGGCATCACAGTGTGAACAATATTGCGCATACTATTTACTGAAAAATCAATCATGTACTTTAATGTCCTTGTTTCAGAGTGCTTACATTTTTACATCTCCACAAGTCTTAAAATGCTTCCTTCTGTCCTGCGACAAAGGTGCAATGTCTTCAAATCTCTAAATAGAATTCTACATCCTGCCTGTGTTCCAGGGGCCAGTCGTTTTTAGGATGAGAAGTCCAATGTCATCCTGATTCTAGTTTCTTGGTACGTGATTTTTTTTTTCTTTCAGGTTTTGGGGAGCTTTGGTAATCTTCTCTTTATCCCTGTGTTCTAAAATTGCATAGTGATTGGACTATTTCTTTGATACATTCCTTCTGTCTTTCATTTCTCCTCCTCAAACACCGGTGAACTAGATGTGGGGCTGGATCCATTGTTATCTCTTCTCTCCCTATGTAAGCATCTTCATCTTCTAATTCTACTTTCTGGGATATTATCTTAACTTCATTTTCTCATCTCCATATTGGATTTAAAATTTTTAACCCACCTATTTTTAATTTCCAAGACCTCTCTTTCATTCAATGCCTGTTCTTTTCCCATAACACCTTCTTTTTTAATGGGTGGAATAGCCTTTTGCACTTTCCCATGGCAACTAATGACAGCCTTTTTGAAACTTTCTTCTGTTTCTTCTGTTTCTCGTTTTCTCAGTTTCCTCCAGAGTTATGTTTCTGTTTTGGGGGACTCTCTTTTTCATCATGGGGGCTTTGTTTGACTTCCTGGCGATCATTTTTTATCTGTGCATATTTCAGAGTAAGGCACAAAAAACTGAGTGAGTGGTTGAGGCTTGTTGACTGGCTGGCTTGTTGAGGATGATCAGATGAGGGGATCCCAGGCATCACCAATGCCAGTACATAGAACTGTTGTATTGTGGGCAATCTAATTTCTCCAGAAACAGACCTCTGATCTCCAGGGAGAGTGGGGCCTCTCTTAGCCGTGCCTGTTCTGGGCAGAGGTGAAGAAGGAGGAGAGTCACTGCTTTGGAATGGACTCCTTAGCCTTGCATTTCTGTTCCCCTCTTATTCCACCTGGGTCCTCAGGGTTCACAGTGCCTTGAGTTGTACAGGGAAAACTGGCTGTCACCAGAAAGGCCAGGGAAGAGTCTTCGGGTTCAGTGCATGCTGATCCCAGCCTATGGCAAACAGAGGTCAGTCTGTGCTTTTCTGGAAGTGCATCAGCTGTCCTGTCCTCACCCAGGTAAGTTGAAGTGTCACTGGATTTGCTACTCTGTACCCATTCAGCAGGACTGCCTCTTCTCTAGTCTGTGTTCACTTGACTGGAGGGGTGGAATGCCTCTCCTCTCCTCTGGGCAGGTGCCATTGCCCCAAAAGCATTGCCCATGGTTCTTGCTGTGCCCTGTACTTCAGGGAGAGTTGGAGAGAAGCCATGCCTCAGGCCTCACAGAACTCATTTCTCCTCTAGGCAGAGAAACGTAAGGGATTCAAAGCTGGCTGCTCCTTTTCATCAAAGACACCTCAAGGATTTCAGCTATTGGCGTATTTCGAGCTTTTCCCCATAAGGTCCCAGAGTTTACTTTTGGGAATTGTCAAGGTGTCCTACCCTGTACTTTTTTGTTCTGGGAAACCCCAGCTGCTGTCTCCCTCAGTCCAGCCTCCTGCTCATCTGGGGCCCCCTTAGCTCATTCCTTCCATTCGATTGTGTTGATTTCCCACCACTTGCCAGGCCTGTTGGTGCACCTGGGGACTGAGGGAAGCCCAATGTTATGGGCTCAGGGAACTTCGAGGTGGTTCTAGAACAGTGGAGAATGCAGCAGCATTCTCCACTGAATACACCGGCTGCCTTGCAATCGCTTGTTGCTTAAGGGAGACCTGGGACAAATGCTTTTGTAATTTAAATAATTAGCTTTCAATGTAGATATGTGTCTGGGATATTTGTTTTTCTTTGGATTCAGCTGGACCTTCTATGTGTCCAGGCTTTGTTAAGCCCAGGCTTGACTGGATGTAGGCTGCTCAGAAGGTCCCCACAGCAGCTGCCTGTGGTTTACACTGGTGGAAACTCCCAGAAGCTGGGTCTGTCTCTTTCGATTACACATACCTGCTACAGGACAGGCATTGAGCTGGTGTCAGACCCAGAGATTTCTCTAGGCAGCCACTTCCCAAAGTGTGATCCAGGGACTCCTAGTCCCACAGAGCAGTATGAGGCGCTAGGTAAGGGGGAAGGAGGGATTCCCTGGTCAGGTGCTGGTTTCTTTCTGTGGCAGATGAGGTCCATGGAGGGGCATTGTGAACCCCTGAGAGAAGCTGGAGCACAGTGTTCCCTAAATTTCTTTTTCCAAGGAGAGTTTATTAGTGTGTTTGTTTTAAATCACACTGCTGTAAGAGACCAGGGCTCTTTTGAGCATGCTCGAGGCCATTCTGCCACTGACACCCAGGTATGTGCCCCCAGAAATGGGTCTGGATTTCTACACGGACTGGGGAGGGCAGCCATCCAGGTAGCCGGATGGGTAGTGAGGGGGTTTGTGGTCAAGCTGCACTTGCAGAGCTAGCACACTGTGCTTGCGGGTCACCTGTAGCTTAAAATAGCAAAATGACCTAAAGGTGTTTTCAGATGTCAGATTTCCAGGTCAAAGTTTATTCTCATGATTGCTTTTATTCAGAAGGAGGAAACTCAGCAGGACACTAAAGTCACCCCCCCACCCCCTGGGACCAGCACTGACAAAGTCGTGCTAGCCTCAGGAGACCTCGTGCTGGGTGACCTTGGACAAACTCCCTCTCCCTTAGCTTTCTCTGTAGGAGGACCTGGAAGAAAACGGTGTCAGTCAATTGCCCCCAGCAGCCTAGGGACTCTGTGGTGCCTCCTGCCACTCCACCTCAGTGTCAGCCTGAGCATCTCCTTTGTCTGCTTTCTTTATTGATGCTTCTGTAACAGTTCTGTTTGAACCAAGGGTTTTGAAGCTAAAACGTTTGGAAACTACAGGAAACACCGGCCCCCTTACCCTCTAGGCTGCTACTACGTCTGTTTTAGTGTATAGACATTGGGTGCCCGATGCCTGCGTGTGTGGTCAGTGCTGGAGGAGCAGCATGGGGGGAGGGGGAGTGGGTGGCGGGAGACCCCCTGGCAGCTATGCCCCAGGGGGATCTGTGAGGAACATGACCTGAGGGATGGCACCTGGCAAGTAGCCTAAGCCATTTTCCCTCACTTCTATTTTTAGGTACAAGCGGCTAGAGACTGAGGGCCCATCATGAGGAGGGGCTGCCCCACAGGCAGCCCAAACACCTATTTGGGGCACCTGAAAAGTAGGGGCACCAAAAATTTGTTTTTAATTTGCAGAAGCATCAAAATTTTTATCATGGCAAAAATCAGAATGGCCTCACATTTATTTTTGGTCTTGCTTTTCTTTGTGAATTCAGTGTGTTTGCAGCAGGCGGGTACCGTGAGCGGCTAAAGGTCTTAATCTGCCCTGGAATCCCTAAGGCCCCTTGTAAAGTCCAATGTTCTGGTTCATTACCTAAAGGACTCCTTTTCTTCTAACCTTTTATTTTAACTATCCAAACCCCTGCCTGCCTTGGGCAGATTCTTAAAATATTTGCCCATCAGCACCCTCTCAGAGAGGAATGTCAAATGCTGCCATGATGTCAAAAGGGCCCCAAGAAGGGCCTTGCCAAACCCAGCCTGTCACTCATGGCCACGGCAGAGCGGGAGATAAGGAAAGGCGAAGGCTCAGAGAGAGCCTGGTCCCCTGGGCTCCCTAAACCACCCAGACCATCTGTGTGGGTTGGTGCTGCGGGGCGCGACTGTTAGCTATCAAGAGCAATGAACTGCCAGGTACCACTGCCCAAGTGAAAGCTAGGGGTCTGAGGCTCTTCTGACTCCTCGCCCTCGTCAAGCCTGCTTCAGGATGTCTGCAGCCTCCAAGGAGGGCTTGGAGACCCGAGGGCTGCCGGTGTTGGGCAAGGCCTGCTTAACCACCATGGACAAAAAGCTTAATGTGCTAAACGAGAAGGTTGACAAACTCTTGCATTTCCAAGAAGATGTCACGGAGAAGCTGCAGTGTGTGTACCAAGGAATGGGCCACCTGGAGCAAGGCCTACACCGGCTGGAGGCCTCTCAGATTCTGGGCCCTGGTGGGGCTGACCACACTCCTCCAGCTGACTCACAGGCTGGGTGGCCGGAGGTCCTGGAGCTGGTGAGGGCTGTGCGGCAGGAGGCTGCCCAGCATGGCGCGAGACTTGAAGCCCTGTTCAGGATGGTAGTGGCCGTGGACAAGGCCATAGCTTTGGTGGGGGCTGTGTTCCAGAACTCGAAGGTGGTGGATTTCATCATGCAAGGGAGTGTCCCCTGGAGGAAAGGAAGCCTGGCTGATGGCCTTTTGGAGGTTGGTTCCTGCTTCCCTACCCCTGTACCCTTCTGGCTGAAAGGGAGACCCAGTGGTCCTGCTGGGGACACTAGCCAGACAGCTAGGCTTAGGAGCACTAGGAACTGTTGTTCCCTTCCTATGCCCCCTGTACGACCTGTTGGTTGGGAAGAGGAGAGACTGAACCTTAAAGTTCACAGGTAGATTTCCAGACAGGCCACTGACAGGCTCTTCCTAGAAATGAAGAAGCAGTGCCTCGGTGAGATCTGCGGGCCCTTGGGCAGTTTCAGAGCACCTAGAAGTGGGGGTAAATTGGTCATTAGGGAGAGGAGAACAGTGAAGCTTACTGGACATTCCAGTGACTTCTTTTCGCTTCTTTCTGTTTTGTCATACCTAGAGTAGGAAACAGGTGGGAGCCAGTTTACCCCAACAGAACCCCCTTTTAGAACCCTCCCCTTCCTGTCCCCAACCTTATGCTGGGTCCAGAGTGGGCAGAGTGTGCAGCTGCTTGTTGGAAGATGAGTGTTGACAGTGACCCCTGGGGGACACAGGCCACGAAGGAGCCGGAGCCTGGGGGTGGAGTGCGGCATTTCGGAGAGTGGCTGTTCCCTAGGATTGCATAATCAAACCAGCTGGCTAATGGAAGTTTGGCTGGGCGTGTGTGTGTGTGTGTGTGTGTGTGTGTGTGTGTGAGAGAGAGAGAGAGAGAGAGAGAGAGAGAGAGAGGAGAGAGAGAGAGAGGTGTATAGAGACAATACTGTTTGGGAACAGCTAAGAGTCAGCCACTTAGCAACCCTCAGCCGGCCTGGAGGCACCATTTCAGATCACTGTAGTTATCCACCAGCCTCTGGCAAGAGATAAGATGGGGTCTACAGGAGGCTGTGCTTGACTCTGGATCAGCTCCGAGGCTTTCGGGAGCAAGGCTGCAGGAGTGTGCCTTCCTTCCTCATCCCCAGCCAGGCCAAAGCTAACCCTGCTGACCTCTTCCCCCATCCCTTCTCTGCAGCCTTGGCCAAAGTATGCCCCACCTCTACCCTGCTTCTGCACCTCTCCTCTGAATTCTTGCCTGCAGGGGAGATGTGACCTTATGCCTTTTCACTGATAAGCAACCTCGGCTTTCTTTCTTTCTTTCTTTCTTTCTTTCTTTCTTTCTTTCTTTCTTTCTTTCTGGGAGAGGGTAAGGTGGGGGAGGGGCAGAGGGAGAGGGAGAGGGAGAGGGAGAGAGAATTTTAAGCAGCCTCCACACCCAACTTGAACTCACAACCCTGAAATCATGACCTGGGCCAAAATCAAGAGTCAGACACTTAACTGACTGAGCCACCCATGTGCCCCATCAACCTCAGCTTTAAAGAAAATTACTCTGATATATGCACATGATAAAAAACGTTCATGGGGGTGCCTGGGGGCTCAATCATCTAAGCGGTTAAGGGTCTACCTCACATGGTATAAAGAGCATCGTGTTCCCCTATCCAGCCCTCAGTCCCCAGGACCACCCTCCTCCCCATGCAGTCATAGGTGCCTGTTTCCTGCAGAACCTCCCAGTCTGTTTATAAGCACCACCTCTTGTTTTTTTTTTTTTTTTTTTTTTTACCACTTTTTGGTTTTAACTCAAATATTAATCACCTTATTTTGGCCTTGTTTATTTTTTTTTTTTTTACTTAATGTAATTTGGGCACTGTTTCTTATGTATACATAGAAAACTATCTCGTTCTTAAAGTTGCAGAGTGCTCTGATTGGGGAATGTGTCTTAATTTGTTAACCAGTTCCACATCATTGTTTGTTTATATTATTTGTCATTTTTAGCTATTATAAATAACTGTGCAGTGACTATCCATAAAAGTGTGAGCTTATCTCTACCATACACTCCTAGAAGTGGCAAGATGAAGCCAAAGGTAAAGTTGTGTACAGTACATAAAGCCAAACTGACCTTCAGAGGAGTTATTTCAATTTAGTGTCCTGTCAGTAGCATGTGGGAGTGCTTGTTGCCTCCCCTTTTGCTAACAAAGCATATTAGCCAACTTTTTAATTCTTTGCCTGTGTGGTGATTGAAAACTGAGATCTTATTGTGCATGAGGTTTTTTTTTAACACTTCGAAAATTTTTGCAAAATACAAATTTTTTATATGAAAATTTTCAAAATTTGTAAAAATAGAGATTAGCATCATGAACCTTGTAAACCCATAACAGGAGGCCAATGTTGTTGCATCTATTCTGCACTGACTTCCCTCTCTCTAGACTCTCTTGAAGCCAATTGGAGACATTGGATCATTTCCTCCACAAACATTAGCATTTATATCTAGAAGATAAGGGGTCTTTTAAAAAATGTAATTATGATACCATTATCATGACTAAAAAGTAAATAGTAATTTAATACTACCAAAGTTGGTGTTTGAATTTTCCTAATAGTCATATGCATTTTTTCCTTGTAGTTTGTTTATTTGAATTAAGATTCAAATAAGACAACTGATTATATGCCTCCTAGTGCTAATCCTTTTCCTTTAATTCATAAAAAAATTAAAACTCTTCATTATGGAAAATATCAAACATAAGAAGTGGATAGAATGATATACCTCATTATAGTTTTAATTTGTATTTCTTTTTTTTAAAAAAAGATTTATTTATTTATTTATTTAACAAAGAGAGAGAGAGAGATCACAAGTAGGCAGAGAGGCAGGCAGAGAGAGAAGGCGAAGCAGGCTTGCCGCTGAGCAGAGAGCCCGATGCGGGGCTCGATCCCAGGACCCTGAGATCATGACTGGAGCCGAAGGCAGAGGCCTTAACCCACTGAGCAACCCAAGTGCCCCTGTATTTCTTTTACTAGAAGTTTCAGCATCTTTCACATATTTAAAAGCTTTTGTATTTTTCTGTGAACTGCTTGTTCATGTCCTTTTCTTGCTTTTTTATTTCAGTTTTTTGTACTTATTGATTTGTAAGAACTTCTCGTATACTCGTGAAATTAGCTACCAAACATTTTGCAGATATTTAAGAATTCCTGGATGGAGGGAATCATAGAACATTCTCTTTTCTGAGTTCTTACAACATTTCTTATCTGTTCTGTTCACCTTGGCATGTGATTGATCTCTCTTCTGGTCTTTGTGTTTAATACACTTGTTGGTAACCATCCACAGGTTTAGGTCCAGCCCCCCCATACAGACTGTTCGCTCCTTGGTCCATGACACAAGGTTTCTACTTCCCCCTGTGGACTGTGGCCAGGGCAGTCTCACAGAAGATGTCGGAGAATGGGGATAGTAGGATACCCTGGCTGTTGAACACATTGTTGGTGCTGAAAGCAGAGACTTTCTAGAGACCCCCTTCAATTTTCCTAAGTGGGTAGGGGATATAGTAATGATTTGTGGAATAGAATTAAATCCTAGCCCTGGCTCCTAAAGTCGAAAATTGTGCCAGGACTGTGATATTTAAGAAACAAACAAGCAAAGGAAGAAAAGAGAGAGAGAGACAAACCAAGAAACAGATGCTTAACTCCAGACAACAAACTGATGGTTGCCAGAGGGAACGTGGGTGGGGGGATGGGGGAACTAGGTGATTGGTGTGAAGGAGTGTACTTGTGATGAGCACTCGGTGATGTGTGGAAGTGTTGAATCATTATATTGTTTTGCTTTTTTATTTTTATTTTTTTTTAAGATTGTATTTATTTATATGAGAGAGAGACAGAAAGAAAGAGGGATCATGAGTGGGGGAGAAGGGTAGAGGGAGAGGGAGAAACAGACTCCCCACTGAGCAGGGAACCCTGATCTGGGGCTCCATCCCAGGACCCTGGGGTCATGACCCAAGCTTAAGGCAGAAGCTTAACCAACTGAGCCATCCAGGCACCACTTGAATCATTATACTGTACACCTAAAACTAATATAACATTGTATATTAATGTTACTGGAATTAAAAATTTTTAAGAAATCAAAAAAAAAAGAAAAAGAAAAGAAAAGAAAAGAAAATTGTGCCAGGACTTTGTGAAGGTCCTCCTTGAATTTTCTGAAGTGCCCAGAAGGACTTCATTTGGGCTGTAACAATGAATTAGGTTATTACTAAAGGCTAGGTGCTCTCTCATGAGGGACAGGGTCAGGCTCAGCCAGCCCTGGGCCCAAACCATAGGCAAGCGGTTCAGAAGACACCAGTCCTCTAGAACGGAGTCGAGGGTCTCTTCTCCTTCTTCTGAATGCCCTGGACAATGCAGGGATCAGAAAGTTGAGACCTGAAGACACGACACAGCTGTGTGTGTGTGTGTATTTGCCTTGTGTGTGCGTGTGCCTACCTACACCAAGAGCAGAGGGAGGGAGAGGACACGCTGAGCCCAACAAGGTCTGCCAAAGGACAGTTTGTTCGAGTCCCTCTCTACCGGGATGAAACAGGAGGCCTCCCGTGATAATGCTTCCAGTTCCCCTAGCTCCGGGGGTGGCAGGACAGAGTCTGCAGAAAGAGGTCCAAAGAGAAGTCTCTGCTGAGTAAGGGGATCTGCGTCACATTGGTGGCACTGTGTTAATCACGATGACAACAGCTGGTGTTTATTTATTAAGTGCCTAGCACATGCCAGGTGCAAGGCTAGGTGTTTCCATGCGCTGTTACCCTCAAAAGGACAAAGCTTGGTATGCTGAAATCCCAAAAGGATGAGCAGGTAGTAGGATTGAGAGAAGTGGGTATAGGGTAGGAAAACAGTGGAACCAACCCTTCTCCTCAGTGCCAGGGAGGCATTCCAAAGTCGTAGGGACTGTGGTGCCCCAATTACCGGGAACTGCTCCAGCTGATTTTTGCATGTGGGCCTAAAGTTGCCAGATCTTCAGATTTTTTTTTTTTTAGGAGAATCTGGGAACTTAGAATTGTTTCTAATCAGTTTTATTAAGGTATGATTTACATACAATAAATGGCACACACACACAAAGTATGTACATTTTGAGTACACGGTTCAACAAATTTATACACCACAATCAGAAGAGAGAACAATCCGAAGCCCCAAAAGGGAGCTCAGAATTTTAATGTAATAGTCTCCTAGATTTAAAGTATTGAAAACAAATTAAAAAATTTAAAATGCTGCACAGGCCCAACAAAATGTGTCTCAAGCTCATTTTGGGTTCCACTTGGGGCCTCTGTGGCCAAGGCAAGGGAAACGGCCTTCAGGGGTGCATGCCTTGACCAGACCTGCTGCTGTGGTAAGGACCAGGAGGGGTGTTAGGGGCTGCACCCAAGTCTCAAAACCTCTAGAAGCACTGGAGGGACTCAGCAAAGAGTCAGGGCCTGTAGAAATATTTACACTTAGAAATACTGAATATTCCTACCGTTTCAGGAGTAAGAGCACTGGCCTGGTACGGAGCACTCAGAGTTAAAGGGAGAGCTGCTGAGAGCTTCTCTGGGCCTTACACAGTTGATCCATCCCTCAGTCAGTTGGCTCTTTGAAGACAGAGTGCTCCCTGTCTCAGGCAAGACAAAATTCCCAGAGCTACTGAGCACTTACCGTGCATTGGGCACGCTTGTCTGGACATTCCACAGATCAACTCCCCCAGTCATCTTACTAACTCAACGAGGCATATAATATTATTCTCCCCATTTCACAGATGAGGAAAGGGAGGCTGAGGGGTGAAGGTGGGGTTTGAACCCAGCCGGGTCTGGCTCCACAGTCACGGAGAGGCTGTGCTTCCAGCCACACTACTGTGTAGTAAAGGGGTGACGGCAGGGGTGACCCAGCTCCCTGACGGGTATTATTAATTGATGGGGGCACTCTTCCAAACCTCCTCCCTGCCTCTGGCCCCCCAAACAAGAGTGGGTCAATCTGACTTTAGAATCCAAGCCAAGCCAGCACTGTAACAGCCATGACTGATTCAAACTGACACTTTAAATTTATCTTCCATCCCTGGTCTAAGTACTTTGAGGTCCAGTCTATTCAGAAGCCCCTGTCAGGTCTGCCCTTTATTGGCAATATGACGACACATTAGAAAGAACTTGGTGACTTTGGATAAGTGTCTTTATCTCTAAAATGGTAGTAGCAATATCTACTCTCTAGTATTACTGTGAGACCAGGTGAAATAACCTAAATACTTCTACCTTAAGCACATGGTAGGTGCTCAGCCAATGTCTGTGGCCTGAACAATGACATTGATGATGATGATGGTTCTTTCAGAACAAAGATCGAGTGGAAGAGAAAGGAGCAAAGCCGAAGCATGCTCTGAGCACCAGAGCCGTGCAAGCTGAGATCAGGGGGCCTCGGGAAGGTGAGTGGGGTCCTATTTGCTGTGTTCTGTGTTGCACACGTAAGGGTTTCAGAATAAAAATACCAATGCCACTACCAACAATGTGATCACTAAAAAACTGTCGGGAAACTTTTTTTTTTCATTTTTCTTTTATCCTTTTTATATATTCCACTATGTATTGCTGTCTAAAGACTAGCTCCATTCTGTGTAAGCTATGCCACCAACTTGAATTTCATGTCTATTTCACTTTGCTTTACATCTTTGTGGATTGCTGTTATTCAAGTTTCATTTTCTTTTGCAATTTTGTGTAATATTGACATGATTCTGAAGTCAAATTGATAAAACAAGGGGTATTAAGGGGTATTAAGGGGTATTAAGAGAAGTCTAGCTTCTATCCTTGTTCCTCCCTTACATATGGAATCATTTACAAAATTTTTTGTCTTATCTTCCTTTGTGTGTCTTTAGACCATGTTATAAGTGGTTAAACACATGCACCTGCATGTGCGAGTGTGCACACGCATGCGTGCACACACACACACACACACACACACACACACACACACACATCCTCCCTTCCTAGATAAACAAAAGCACACCAGACACACTTTTCTCCACCTGGTTCTTTTCCACTTACAGTATATCCTGAGATCACTCAGAATATAGCCACATCTGGAGATATTCCTGTCTCTCTATTTTTTATGGATGTGCAGTGCTCCTGCGTGATGGGCCATGGTTTAGTCAACCTGCCTCCTCCTGTTGGTCACTTGGGTTGTTTCCAGTCTGCCTATTATAAACATGTTGCTCTGAATGGCCTTTGCATATCCTTTGCAATATCTTTAGGATAGAGTCCTCTATATAGGAATATATTTTTACGCTGCCTATTTTCCTGTAGAGAGCCAGAAGGCGAACCTGCCAGAGGGGACAGATGAGAGGCTGACCCCCGTCAATGCTTCCAAGATAGGATCTGACCTCCCCACCCAGGCAGAGGCCACGCCGGGGCAGGAAGAAGGAGTTCCTGCCCCAGCCCAAGTGTCCCCTGGCCTCGTGCCGCTGCCCACAGAGGCGGAAGCCAAAGGCGCTGGAGCATTCCCTGAGAACCCTGGGACTGGCCTGGAATTGTCTGCAGCATCCAACAGGGTCAGTGAGGCCTCCACCAGCCAGGAGGCTTTACCCAGTACAGACCAAGGATCATTATTCAGCAGGCCTGACCCGCAGCCCTCAAAGGCAGGCATGAGGCTCACTCCAGGGCTCCCAGTCCAAGCCAAAGAAGCTCATGGTGGTGGAGAAACGCCTCCCAGGTAAGGGGTGCTCCTCCATGCTGGGCAGGGAGGGAATTAATGGCAGCCCCTCAGCTGCAGGGGTTGAGTGCCCACTGTCCGCAGTGCTGGCTTCATGAGAAGACAGAAGAAGGTACAGGCACTGCTTTTGGGAATTTAGAGCACCATTTCTCACTTGGTGCCCATTAGAATTGCGTGAAAGGAATTTTTAAAATACCAATGCCCAGAGAGTCTGATTTATTCAGTCTGGAGTGCGGCTCACGTGTCCTTCTCTGCCTTCCCTTCCTTCTCTTCTTTCCCTCCCTCGCTCACAGTGTCTCTCTTTCTTTTTTTTTACAAGCTCCTTGGATGATTCCAATGTAGAACAGGGCTGAGAACCACCAGCTCTCAGAGCAGTTATAATAGCTACAAGCTGGGGCTCACTGCACAATCCTAGGAGCTGGCATTGGCTTCGCATTACACAGACATCATCTCGCTATATTCTCACAACATCCCAGGAGGCAAGTGTGGAAATGAGGAAACAGGCTGAGAGTGCCCAGGGCCACACAGCTAGGGATTCACAAAGTCGAAATCTGAATCCAGGTTTTTAGACTCCAGAATCTGCTCTTAACTACTGTACCACCCTGCCTCCTCAGGTTTTATTTAGGTCCCGAATACTAAGTCGGGGAGAGAAGGATGGGAACTCAGAGGGAGGCTGGTGTAGGCTGAGTCCATGCAGCAGGGCTTTCAAGAGGATTATACCTGGGGTCCTGAAGGTGGGGTTGTGTTCTCGGAACACAGCCTCTGGACCAGCCCGCGGCCCTCAGCAGACACAGTGCAGGATAATGAAGAGCCAGAAGCTGCTGACTGCCTCCTCTCCCCAGACCTGTGTTCCCCAGCCCTGTGGAAGAGTGCATCCTGCTCCCCAGGGCGGCCCACTGAAGTATATTGTACTTCCCTGTCTTAAAAGGGTCTAGTGCCCTTCTGTACCTGCCTCAGGTTGTCCTTATCTGTAACAGAGCCCCATCCCTTCCCTAGGCCTGGTGCAGGGAGGGGAGCTGGTGTCTGTGTGCTAGGGCGACTGGCAGAAAAGCCCAGATCATTTGTCTGCCTTTGTTCTGGAAAGAAATGAGAGCCTCTGGGACAGCTTAACCAGCTAAATGGAGGGATTCCTGGCAGACTTCCCTGGATCCTGGCCAGAGCTGTAAATATGGAGTCTAGGGATAGGGGTGGACTTCCCATGAACTTATTAGGGGCCCCCAAAAGATTCTGCATGAGGGGAAAGGTCTCTATGTCAGTTTCAGCCATGAGCTGAATTTCAGGCGCACTAGACCTGCCATGGGGCTCAGGAAGTGAAGAGAACACTAGCTGCCTGTCCTCAGCTAGTACATGAGTATATTTTGAGAAGATAACTTTAAAGTCAAGCATCCACTCTGATGGGCCAGGGCTGCCAGTATCAAGGCTGCTGGGACCCTAGCTGCAGGTGGAGGAGCACAGTGCTGGAACTGGTCAGCAGCTCCTGCCCCGGGTGTGCCGTGCAGGGGGAGGGAAAGTCTTGGGCGCTTGGCGCCATGGGAATGCGTGGCCGTGCGTTGGGGTCATCCCATGCCCTGCTCAGTGTGAAGACCAAGTGGGACAGCAGTGACTCTTGGCTTTATCAGCTAGTCACCTGACCACCTGGATCCTCTTCCAGCACCTGCCGTCCTGCGGTTCCCGTGGCCCTCAGTGGAGACAAGGCTCGAGCCAGGCTTGGATGCACCCTTCGCACCTACCCTCTGTCATCACCAACCCACACTCCCTCCTCCCGAGGGGCACAAGCCTGGACAGGGGGCTTCGGCTGCCTCCTGCCCAAGGCTGGCTGTGGACAGGCTTGTACTGAGTCAGGAGTATCCAGGAACAGACGCTGCTTTCAGAAGGAGGGGGCCAGGCCTTTAACGGCTGGGGAAAGCCTCACTTTTTTTTTTATTATGGTGAAAAAACACGTAACATAACATTTACCAACTGAACCATATTTAGGTGTACAGTGCAGGAGGGTTAAGTATATTCAGGTTGCTGTGACACAGATCTCCAGAACATTTCCATTTTGCAAATCTGAAACTCTGTAACCGTCAAACAGCTCCCATTTTGCCCACCCCCCAGATCCTGGCCACCACCGCAGCACTTTCTGCTTCTGAATTTGACTACTGTAGGTACTGTGTATAAGTGGAATTATACAAATGAACTCAGGATTTTTTTTTGTGTGTGTGACTGGCTTACTTCACTTAGCATAATGTCCTTGAGGTTCACCCAGGTAGGAGCATGTAACAGGATCTCTTTCCTCTTTAAGAATGAATAATTTTCCATTGTATGGATATTACACATTTTGCTTATCCACTCAACCCTTGATGGACACTTGGGCTGCTTCCACATTTGGTTGTTGTGAGTAATGCTGCTATGAACACAGGGATACAAATTATCTCTTTGAGACTCTGTTTTGAATTCTTCTGGATACTTTTTTTAAGAAGTGAAATTGCTGGGTCATAAGGTGTCCTATTTTTAAATTTTTGAGGAACCACCATCCTGTTTTCCACTGCAGCTGCACCCTCTTGAGCCTCATTTTGGGACCCCTGGGGCTTTCCCCACTTGGTGGCCTCTCAGCACTTCTGTGAGGTATCAATGTCTCTGTTTGACAGAAGAGGGAGCTGATGCTGGCCTTGTCCAAAGCTGTCCAGCAACATGGTCCAGAGCTAAGACCAGAGAGGAGGCTGCTGGGCTCCCTCATGAGACTCAGTCTATGCCAGACACTCACTTCCTCACCCCCACCCCAATACACGTAGACCCCAGCAGTGGGATTGTAAAGAATAGTCACAATAGGGGCAACTCCAAGAGGAAGTGTCGAACCCTTGGGGGTCAAGGCTCTTTCTGAGTGTCGTCAAGGCTCAGAGGGCCTTCCTGTCCTCTAGCTGGGGTCCCAAACCCAAAGTCACAAGGTCCGGGTAATGAAAATGGATGTGAAGTGGGCCCGGTGGCATTGGCAGGGTCTGTCAGGAAGGGGAGCTGCCATGTGTGCAAGACCTTTTTGTTCAAGAGACAAGAGAAGTCTAGTCTCTATGACCAGTTGCCTGATTTTTTTTTTAAGATTTCATTTCTCTATTTATCTGGGAGGGAGAGAGAGAGTGGGGGGAGAGCCAGAGGGAGAAGGAGAGTATTTCAAGCAGATTCCCCACTGAGCAGGAGAACCTGCTGTCATCCCACAACCCTGACATCATGATCTGAGCTTAGATCAGGAGTTGGATGTTTAACCAACTGAGCCACCCGGGTGCCCCGCAGTTGCAGTTGCCTGATTTTATAATAAAATACGTCTGACCTGGGGTTTCCAGGGGGATATTTGGCTTGGTTCACCCTTTCTTCACTTAACTGAAAGGGAGACTGAGGCCTAGAGAGGAGAGCCCAGGTCTCCTGCCTCCAGGCCACAGTCCTCCCGGAGCAAAGCAGGTTTCTAAGGCTTCAGAGACATCTGGTGCCCTCCGGTGTCCATCACCGGTTACTTCCTTGGCCGCTCCTCCCCTGGAACCCTGAGAGGAGATGGTACCATCTCTGGTACCACTGAATCCAGCCTCTCGCTGGTGTCCTGATCGACAGAAGTAGTCAGGTGTTGGGGTCTGCTGGTTCTAAACACAACCACCTTACTATTATAATAAATGTAAGGACCCTTTTTCTGGCTGAGAAACTGAGGCCAATAAGCCCTGATCACTGAGTGGCAGCAGCAGGCACCTGAACCCAGGTCTATGGTGACTCGAAAGTCCTTGCTAAATTTTAAAGCCATATTTTCTCTCTGCCCCAGGATCTCTATCCATGTGCAGGAGCCAGATACCCCTGGGGAGCTGCTTGTGACACGAGGGGGCAACCTCAGAGCCACGCCCCCTGTGGAAGCTCCAGCAGCTGCCCATCCAGGTGAGCAGGACCCACCTGGGCCCATGCTCCAGACCCCTGCAACCAAGTCAGAAGAACAGGTCCCGAAAGGAGCGAGCAAGATTTCCCCACTGAGGAAATGGAGCAGCCACGAGGGAGCAAAGGCAGAGGAGAAGCAAGGGCCGGGGGCCGAGTCCGCCATGGGACCAAGAGGGGCCAGGAGGGATAAAGGAGATGATGCTGGAGCCACGGGCTGGCAGCAGGACAAAGATGTGGGAGCAGGAAGTCCTGAGCCCCGGAAGGACTGCACAGCTGGGGGTACAGGCAGAGCTGAAGCAGGAAGGACGACGCCCCTTGGAGCTGAAGCTAGCAGTGTGGTTCTGGGTAAGTGAACCCTTCGCTGGGTGCTATGGGTTGGGGCCTACTCCCCGGGGACCTTCCTGCAGCTTCCAGGGAGAGATAATGTAGATCTGGGAGCATCTAAGACTTGGAACAGCTAACCAGTACCTGCGGAGTCTGGAGAGCAAGGCCTGGAGATGCAGCGGGCTGCGTTTGCGGTGACTGTAGCAGTAGGGGAGGGAGGAACCCAGGCAGCTCAGCTGGGGGGATTTCTCAAAGCCACCAGCCTGCCGGAGCTCTCCACCATGGGTGTCATTCTGGATTGAGCCCAAGAAGGCTCTTGCTAAAAAGAACATCTATTAACTGGTGTCAATATTTGCCACTGCACCCAGTGAGTGAGTTCTCATCCCGGGGTACAGAAGGGTGTGCTGGGGCTGCTGACCTGATTTCTGTCCCAGTGATGGTGGAAGGCATCCTTGTGCTCTTGCGGCCCAAGTGTCCTCAACTCCTCCAGCCCTTAGGGTCATACTCTTCCTGTCCTGAGCCCTCATCCCATGCGTCGGCAGGAAGGCTGATTTCCTGCTGATTTCCTGCCCTGGGATTTCGGGAAGTGTCCGAGGAAGGGCTGTGTGTTCTGTAGGTCATCCCGGGGCGCTTGCCACTTCTGGGCTCTGCAGTTGCCTTGTCATAGTGACATCTCCAGCTGCTTCCTCTCCACCTGTATGACTTGGTCCAAATGTGGACAAAGGCCTCCTTTCATTCCTGAAACACCGCTGAAACCAGGCGGAGACTCCAGAGTCCTTTCTGAGGCTTGGGGTGGTGATACAGCCAACGTGAACTGAAGGCTCTCTGTGTGTGGAGCCTCATGTCTTTGTGCGAGCGTTTCCCCTCACAGGCTGGTGAAGGGAGGATAAATCGAAACCCAGGAGACATCAAGGAACACGCTCAGGGCCACGGAGACAGTGCTGCCCTGTCTGGCTCCAGAACCGTGCGTGCAAACTTCGTGGCTCTATAGCCCCTCGGAACAGAAGGCACGCAGTGTGCAGCAAAGGAAACTTCAAGCCAAATTCTAGATTTGGAATCTCTGTGACACAGTCAGCATCCAGTCTCTCCCAACATTTCTAGGTTCCAGGAAAACAGCAGCAGCAGCACCAACAGCCCACACTTGTTACCTTTGTCGTCTGGGGCTCAGGGCTTACCTTTGCAGATACAAAAAGGAAGGAACAATATTTTCTCAAGGCAAATTCAAACTTCTACTTTGTGGAGCAAAAAGCTGCTCTTATTAAGGTGAACTAAGAGAAAATCACCGTGTTTTCATGGTAGTGGGTACATGGTTTCAGAGGCAGGAGAGTCGTTTGTGGAACACTCTGAGTGAACTGTAACAAGCCCAGAGGAACCCAACGCAAGCCGCTGACTTCCCGCTGCAGTCGCCCAGCCCTTAATATGTAAACCAACTCAAATCATTGTGTTTGGTGTTCTGTTTTTATTCCTTTACTCCTTTATTTCAGGCAACATTTCTAGATTCATACTACCTCTGAAGGGCAAAATTTCCCCCAAAAACTTAGACCATTTTTATTTTTCCAAGTGCTGGTGTCCTTGGTTTCCTCTTGAGGCCCACTGTCCACCTCCACCCCACCCCCCGAAGCTGACCTAATGTGGGCTACCTCGTGGGCTGTCTCCCCTGTGAGGAGATCAGAGGGCTCAGGGGGAGGGAGGGAGGGTGTTTGTTTCTCCAGCTGCCTCCCTGTCACACCACAGGCTGGGGTCTGCAGCCTGTGCCTTCAAACATAGTCCCATCGTTAAATTCTGCTTGATCACCCTGTTCAAGGGTGCCTTCCATTTCCTGCTGGCTGCACTGATCCACCCTGGATCCTCTCTCAACATTAGACCAGACTCTCAACATCTATCCAGAGCAGACTGAGTAGAACTTCATCTTGCAAAGAGCACCACTGTAGGTGACGGAGACTTGGGTTTGACTCCCGTCTGTCACTGACTCACTGTGTGCCATGGGGCCAGTCACCTCACCTCTGTGAAATTCAGCTAGCTCCTTTGCCACATGGGTGACTCCAATGAGGTGATCCTTGAGAAGCACAAGGGGCTTGTCATTTGACCCAAGCGGGTGGCTCAGAGGGGTGGGCTGCACTTAGGGGCTCACAGGCCATTGTCTCCCAAACAGATGACAGCCCTGCCCCGCCAGCCCCCTTCGAACACCGGGTGGTGAGCGTCAAGGAGACCTCGACCTCGGCAGGTTACACAGTGTGCCAGCATGACGTCTTGGGAGGGTAGGTGGGCTTCTGCCTTGATGAGGGGCAGGAGCAGGAGGGGTAGGGGCAGAGACACTTGGAGACCTGAGCTGGCGTGCTGCTGGATGCTTCTCAGGAGGGGGTTTGAGAGCCAAGGCCGGGAGTGGGATAGAGCGCAGAGCATGTGCTCTGGCTAGCCCACAGAAAGTGGGTGAGTGCAGGGGAGCTCACATGGTGTGTGGGCATGGGAACTGTATGCTGGAGGTGGTAGAGTGGTCTGGGTGGTGTGGAGTGAGGGTGGTAGTTCCCTGGGGTTGGCATAGATCACTTACGATAGGGTAAAGAAGGTCTTCTCTAGGTTTGAGGATAACCCATGTGGCGTGGGGTGATGACTATAGTGCCTCTGGGGTGCAGGGTAATCCCCATGATGTTTATGAACAGAGGGCAGGGCCAGAAAGGTACAGGGTACAGGATGGCCCACCTTGGGCTCTCAGCCTGCCGCAACATCATGTCTCTGCAGGGGCCGGTTTGGCCAGGTCCACAGGTGCACGGAGAAGTCCACAGGGCTCTCGCTGGCAGCCAAGATCATCAAAGTGAAGAGTGCCAAGGACCGGGTGAGGCATCTACCCTGGGCCAGCCAGTACCTTGGCCACGTTCAGAGCACCTATACTTCCTTCTTAGTCCCCTGGTCCCATGATGCCCCAGGCCCCTGCATGCTGATCAGGAACCATGCCACCCTCCCTACCTCTTTTCCATGATTCCCACACTCTGCTCAGCATATCACCTCATACCCTGGGCAGCAGGGTCCCTCTGGACCTCCAAGCTTCCTTCTTGGGCCTCAGGTTTCCTATCTGTGGAATGGGGGATTGAAGTAAGGTCCCTTCTGTTGTAAGAACTGGTTTGGGTTATGAGTTGGAGACCTGGTAGGAGAGCAGAAAAGGAGGAGGTGGGCATGCATGTTTCTTGGGAGGCACAGCTGGCTCATCTTTCTGACCCATTTCTTGGAAATTCCTCTCCCATCTGACTCTGCAAGGAGGATGTGAAGAATGAGGTCAACATCATGAACCAACTCAGCCATGTGAACCTGATCCAGCTCTATGATGCCTTTGAGAGCAAGAACAGCTTTACACTCGTCATGGAGTAGTGAGTATCTTGGGAGGTGGAGCAGTGACTCAGGACTGGGGCTTGGAGCCGTAGTTCGAGGCAAAACTCTCCCTTCCCCTGCTCCTCTAGAGAATATCATCACCTCCAGTATGCAGCATGGAGGACAAAGCCATTTGTTGTAAACCAGCAGTAAACCTGACTCACCTGTAGATATATGTCAGTTTGTCCCACACAATTTTTAATAATTTCAATTTTAACAATTGGAAATTAGGAAATTTCACTTTGAAACCCAGATATCTTGCTTTTCTTAAAAATGTGAAAGATCTAGGGGCGCCTGGGTGGCTCAGTGGGTTAAAGCCTCTGCCTTCAGCTCAGGTCATGATCTCAGGGTCCTGGGATCAAGCCCCGCATCGGGCTCTCTGCTCAGTGGGGAGCCTGCTTCCCCCCTCTCTCTGCCTGCCTGTCTGCCTACTTGTGATCTCTCTCTCTCTCTCTGTGTCAAACAAATAAATAAAATCTTTTAAAAAATGTGAAAAATCTAGTAATGTTGGACCTGTGTTTCCAGCTAGAAATGGTGTGCTAGAGCTCCTAATGGCTGATCGTTGTAGACAGGGCAGCCAGTCTCCCATTGGCCACAGTCCCCACCATTCCCAGCTACCCCTGAAGCTGAGGCCAGGGGCTCAGAGGCCATTTATTTTTGTGCTTGTGTTGCTATTTTCCTTCTGGTAGGGTTTGTCTTGTCACACCTCTACCATAAGTGAAAAAAACCAAAAGAGATTAAGGGCTGTATTTTATGAAAACTTTCGTCTCACATTTGGTCTTTTTTGCCCATTTTGAGTTCATGCCATTTAAGTAAGTACTAATTGGCCCCTGTAGGCAAATGAGTTTATTACTTGTCCTAGAGTATCCAGACTGAGCCTGGACTATCAACACTGAAGACAATCCCCAGTCTTCCTTTTGGCCCATCTATTCCTTTTTACCTCCTACCCTCTGAGCTGGGAACAGGCCAGAACAAAGATCTCCATAAAACCCGAGATGGCAGTGGCATCCTCAGGGTTACCTGGGTTGACCTCTTTTGACTCTTGGTGTTAAGAGTGGACAAGGCCTCTGAGAGCCTCACTTAGGCCAGTGCTTGCCTCTCTCTTTGTTCTGGCAGTGTGGATGGGGGTGAACTCTTTGACCGGATCACAGAGGAGAAGTACCAGCTGACTGAACTGGATGTGATCTTGTTCACCAAGCAGATCTGCGAGGGTGTGCATTACCTCCATCAACATTACATCCTGCACCTGGATCTCAAGGTCAGGCTCTACCTGGGCTTGTAGTGGTGTGTGTGTGTGGGGGGGCGGGCAGGGTTCCTGTGCTTCTGTGGCTCTCTTCCCTTAAAGAGCTCTATCAACAGACAATCTTGGCTTCCATTCCTGGCTTTCTGCCATCTCCTAGTTCTGGAGTAAATGAGTCGTGCTGGCTCTCTGAACCTCAGTTCCCTCATCTGTAAAATGTGGATAGTTGTACCTCTCTCAGTGTTATTTGAAGATTAAATGATACAATGACCTTCTTTTCTTTAAAAAATATCTTTAGAGAAAAAAAAATATATCTTTAGAGAGAAACAAACCAAGAAATAGACTCTGAATTATGGAGAACAAGCTGATGGCCGCCAGAGGGGAGGTGGGGTAGGGGATGACGTAAATAGGTGATGGGGATTAAGGAGTACACTTGTGATGAACACTGAGTATTAAGTGTTGAATCACTAAATTGTATACCTGAAACTAATATTACTCTGCATGCTAACTAGCTGGAATTTAAATTAAAACTTAAAACTGAAAAAAATTTAAGATTAGTTTGAAAAATTAAAATAAAAACATAACAAATATGGACAATATAGAAATGTATAAAATATGCAGTGAAAATTCTTCCCATCTGGTTTCCATGCTAAGAGGTCCTCTCTATTAGCAGTTTGGCATGATACACAAACACATACAAAGGTGATCATGCTATACATCCTATTTTTAAACTTACCTTTTTTCAGTTAATAGTACATTGTAGACATCTTCTCTCATTCTCTTGAAGGGCCATGGGATATTCTATGAATGAATGCGTTAAACTCTCTTTTGTCTACTAGGATTGTCCTAGGAGTGTCATGCACTGGGTGCAGTGCCTGGCTGGTAGTAAGCCCTAGATGCATGGCGGCTGTTTCTGTGGTTTCCCACTCTGCTGGGCCAAAAAGAGGGTGTTTCTCTACAACTCCTTTTAGGAATTTCAATGGCTCCCCACAGAAGGTAGGAGGTAGGTTGGCCAGACCTTTGCTTCTTTTGACCATCTTTCCTGATTGACATCAGACTATAAGGTTGGAGTACTGAGAAAAATGATGGAAATGGTGGGGAATTGGCCGCAGGCTTCCGAGGTCACTAGAGCTAATTCCAGAGCCTCTGGATGAGCTGCTCTGTGAAGTTGGCAATTAGGGGAAACTCAGGCTTCTGCTCTGTGGTTCTGGGTCAAAAAAACCAGCTTTTGGGGCAACCCCTGAGTCTCTACAGCAGGAGATAATCATTGCTAAGGCCCATTTCCCAGCTAGGAGCAGGGCTTGTGTTGGTTCAGTCCCTTCCTGGCGGTGAAATCTTGTGTAAGTTCCTTGATCTTAATGACTGATCATGCATAAGCTCATCAATTGTAAAATGAGGAATAATAGTATCTACCTCTTAGGGGTATTGTATGGATTAAAACATGAGGAAAATGAGACACCTGGATGGTTCAATTGGTTACGAGTCTGCCTTTGGCTCAGGTCCTGGGATAGAGTCGTACATCAGGCTCCTTCCTCAGTGAGGAGCTGGCTTCTCCCTCTGCCTGCTGCTCCTCCTGCTTGTGTGCCCCCCCTCTCTCACTCTTGCTCTTTCTTTCTGACATTCTTCAGATGTTTATTTTTTAATGATTTATTTATTTATTTACTTGACAGAGAGAGAAAGAGAGAGAGAGCACAAGTAGGCAGAGGGAGAAGGAGAAGCAGACTCCCCACTGACCAGGGAGCCCAATGCATGGCTTGATCCCAAGACCCTGGGATTATGGCCTGAGCCGAAGGCAGATGCTTGACCAACCGAGCCACCCAGGTGCCCCCGGATGTTAAAAACAAAAACAAAAATAAAACTTGGACAAAGAGCCCCAGAGCTACTGTCTAATACAATAACCACAAGCCCACATGTGTCTATTAAACACTTGAAATGTGGCTAGTGTGACTGAGGAATTGAATTTTAAATCTTATCAATTTTAATTTATTTACACTTAAAAACTGTCACTCTAGTTATTAGTATAATTTTAAGTATATTTAGAATTACTTCAATATGTGAATTTACTTTTCAACTATAAATTTCATGAAATCTAAATATATCTAAAATATTTCTGATGAAAATTTAGTATCTGAATTGATGTGCTGTAAATACAAAATACACACTAGATTTCCAAGTCTTAATATGAAAAAAGAATGGAAAATATCTCATCAATATTTTTCATATTGATAACCTATTGAAATGATAAAATATTGGGTATACTGGGTTAAAGAAAATATATTATTGGGATTAAGTTTTAGAAAATATTTTAAGATGAATGAAAATGAGAACCCAATATATTAGAACTTATGGATTGTATCTAAAGCAGGAGGAAATTTGTAGCTGCAAACACTGATATTAAATAAGAAGAAATATCTTGAATCAGTAATCTAAAATCTCACCTTAAGAAGTGAAACAAAGAAGAGTAAGTTAAATTCAAAGCAGCAGAAGAAAGGAAATAATAAAGAGTGGAGCAGAAATAAATGAAACAGAGAATAGATAAACAATAGAGAAAATCAATGAAACCAGTTGGTTCTTTGGAAAGATCAATAAATTGTCAAATCTGTAGTTATATTGGCCAAGACAAACAGAGAAATTACTCAAATTACTAAAGTCAGGATTGAAAGAGAGGATATCACTACTATTCTTACAGAAAGAAAAAAGGATTATAAATGAATAATATGAAAAATTGTATGCCAACAAGTTAGATAATTCAGATAAAATGAACAAATTCCTAGGAAGACACAACCACCAAAAACTGACTCAAGAATAAATAAAAAATTGGAATCAACTTGTAATAAGAGATAGAATTCGTATCAAAAACTACCCACAAAGAAGAGCCAAGGCCCATGTGGCTTCATTGGTAAATTCTACAGATTTAAAGAAGATTTAATTTAAAGAAGAATTAACACCAATTCCTCACAAACTCTTCCAAAAAACAGAAGATAAAGGGACAATTCCTAACTCATTTTATGAGGCCAGTCTCATCTTTTTTTTTTATTTTTTTAAGGTTTTGTTTTCAAGTAGTCTCTACACTCAGTGTGGGGCTTGAACTTGCAACCCTGATATTAAGAATCACACGCTGTACCTACTGAGCCAGCTAGGCACCCTGAGGCCAGTCTCATCTTGACACCCGAACTGGATAAACACATCATAAGAAAACTATAGACCCATATCCCTTATGAATATAGATACAAAAATCCTCAATAAAATATTAGTAAACTGAATACAACAACAGGTAAAAAAAAAGATTATACACATGACAAAGTGGGATTTATCCTAAGAAAGCAAGGTTGGCTTAATATATGAAAATCAGGGCACCTGGGTGGCTCAGTTGGCTAAGCGTTTGCCTTCGGCTCAGGTCATGATCCCGGCGTCCTGAGATTGAGTCCTGCATCGGGCTTCCTGCTCAGTGAGCCTGCTTCTCCCTCTCCCTCTACCTGCTGCTCCCCTTGCTGTACTCTCAATCTTTGTCAAATAAATAAATAAAATCTTAAAAAAAAAGAAAATCAATGAATATGCCATATCAAGAGAATATAGGGCAAAACCACACAATCATTTCAATAGATGCAGAAAAAGACTTGACAATTTCAGAAAACTTTTCATGATGAAAACACTAGATAAAGTAGGTATACAAGGGAACTTCTTCAGCCTGATAAAGGCCACCTGTGGAAAACCCACAGCTAACATTATATGAGTAAAAAGTGTATCAGTTAGGTAAAAGTTGAATGCTCTTGAATAAAAAGTTGAATGTTGGGGCACCTGGGTGGCTCAGTTGGTTGGGTGACTGCCTTCGGCTGGGGTCATGATCCTGGAGTTCCAGGATCAAGTCCCATATCGGGCTCCCGGCTCTGTGGGAAGTCTGCTTCTCCCTCTGACTTTCTCCCCTCTCATTTTCCCTCTCTCTCTCTCAAATAATAAATAAATAAATAAATAAATAAATAAATAAATAAATAAATAAATAAATAAATAAAATCTTTAAAAAAAAAAAAAAGGTTGAATGCTCTCCCTTAAGACCAGGGACAAAACAAGGATATCTGCTCTTGCCACTACTATTAAACATTGTACTTGAGGTTCTAACCCGGACAGTTAGGCAAGAAAAGAAATAAAAGGCATACAGATTGGAAAAGCAGAAGTAAAACTGTCTCTGTTCTCAGATGACATGATCTTGCATATAGAAAATCCTAAGGAGGGTGGAGGGAACCTATTAGAACAAATAGATGAGTTCAGCAAGGTTAAAGGATATAAGACAAATGTATAAGTTTCCGTTGTATTTGTATAACTAGCAATCAATAATCTGTAAATAAAATTAAGAAAAAGATTCCATTTACAATACAATAGTCCTCTCCTTATCACTGGTTTCATTTTCCATGGTTTCAGTCACCTATGGTTGACCATAGTCCAGAAATAGATGATCTTCCTTCTGATGTATGGTTAGAAGGTCAATTGTAGCTGAAAACTACATCAAAATGCCTACATGATTCACCTCACTTCTCATCACAAAGGCATTTTGTCATCTCGTGACATTACAAGTAGAAGGCTGAGTATAGTAGAATAAGATATTTTGAGAAAGAGAGAGAGACCACATTCATGTAAATTTTATTATAATATATTTTTTATTGTTTTATTATTAGTTGTTTTTAATCTCTTACTGTGCCTAATTTATGGATTATTTATGTTTATCATAGGTATGTATATATAGGAAAAAACATAGCATATATAAGCTTCAGTACTATATGTGGTTTCAGGCATTCACTAGGGGTTTGGGAATGCATCTTCCATGAAGAAGAGGGGAACTACAGAAATATCAAAAAGAATAAAATACATTGGAATAAATTTAACAGATGAAGTTCAAGATTTGTGTTTTTTTTTAAGATTTTATTTATTTATTTGAGAGAGAGAGAGTGAGAGAGCATGAGAGGGGAGAAAGTCAGAGGGAGAAGCAGACTCCCCATGAAGCTGGGAGCCCGATGTGGTACTCAATCCCAGGATTCTGGGATCATGACACAAGCTGAAGGCAGTTGCTTAACCAACTGAGCCACCCAGGCGCCCAAGGTTTATGTTCTTAAAACCATAGAAAATCATTAGAAGAATTTAAAGAAGATATATAAATGGAAAAACATCCCATGGTTATGGATTGGAAGACTTAATTTTGTTAAGATGGCAATAATTGATCTTCAGATTGAACACACTCTCTATCAAAATTGCAGCTGGCTTCTTTGCAGAAATGAATGCAAAACCAGATGGAAATTTAAGAGATGCAGAATAGCAAAAAACCATCTTGAAAAAGAAGAGCAAAGTTGAAGGATGCACTTTCCCAATTTCAAAATTTACAGCTAAGCTACAGCAATCAAAACAGTAAGTTATGTTATGAGGATGAATAGGTAGCTCAGTGTCATACATTTGAGAATCTAAAACCAAACTCTTCTATTTGTGGTCAATCGATTTTTTGATAACTGTGCCATGACAGTTCAATGAGGAAAGGATAATCTTTTCAATGGACAGCATGCTTGATATCCACATGCAAAATAATACACTCATACTACACACAAAAAATGGATTGTGACTTAAACGTAAGACCTAAAATTATAAAATTGCTAGAGGAAAACATAGGAGTAAATCTTTGAGACCTTGTACTATTAGGCAGTGATTTCTTAGAAATGACTCAAAAGCAAAAGCTAGAAAAGAAAAAAAGACGAATTAGACTTTATCAAAGTTAAAAAACTTTATGCTTCAAAGGATATCATCATGAAAGTGAAATGACAGCCCACAGAATGGGAGAAATATTTCCAAACAATATCTCTGATAAGGGACTTGTATCTATAATATGTAAAGAAATCTTACAACTCAATAATTGAAAGACAAATTTTAGAATGGGCAAAGGATTTTAATAGACATTTATCCAATAAAGATATACAAATGGACAATAAGCACATGAAAAAATTCACATCATTAGTCATTAGAGAAATACAAATCAAAACTACAGTGAGATATTGTTGCACACCCATTAGAATAAGCTAAAAGAAAATATAAAACTGACAGACAATAAGAAGTGTTGGCTATGATGTGAAGAAATTGGAACTCTCATACATTGTTGATTAGATTGTAAAATTGTGCATCCACTTTAGAAAACAGTTTGGCAGTTCCTAAGATGTTAAATGCAGAGTTACCACATGACCCAGTAATTTTACCTCTAGGTATGTACTCAAGAATATTGAAAACATAAACCAACACCAGAACTTGTACATAAATGTTCTTAGCAGCATTATGAATAATAGCCTCAAGGTGAAAACAACCTGAATATTCACTAACAGATGAAATAGACACACAAATATGGTATATCCATACAATGGAATATTATTCAGCTCTGAAAAGGAATGAGGGAGGTACAGATACATACTACAGTATGGATGAACCTCAAGGACATTGTGCTAAATGAAAAAAGCCAGAAGCAAAAAGGTCGGCATTTGTATGATTCATTTATATGAAATATCCAGAACAGGCAAATCCAAAGAGACAGAAATATGTTAGTGGTTACAAGATTTAGAGGTGGGAGAGAATGGAGAATGACTGCAGATGGCTACGAGTTGTGGTTTTTTGAAAGAGATAAAAGTGTTCTAAAATTAAATAGTGATGATCATCACATAACTCTCCGAATACACTAAAGTCCATGAAATCGTACACTTTAAAATGATGAATTTTATGATATCATCATTATTATTTATATTTATTATTTCTATTTCAATAAGCTGTTATAAAAATTAAGTTCACTTATTTCTTTTTACCTTTTTAATGCGGCTACTAGAAAAATTTTAAATTATATATGTAGTTCACATTATAGTTCTATCAGTGTTGTTCTAGACTTTATAAAGAAGACATGGAGACTTTATTTTTTTTGTTTTTTTTAAAGATTTTATTTATTTATTTATTAGGAAAGAGAGAGAGTAAGAGAGAGCATGAGAAGGGAGAAGGTCAGAGTGAGAAGCGGACTCCCCATGGAGCTGGGAGCCCGATGTGGGACTCGATCTCAGGACTCTGGGATCATGACCTGAGCCGAAGGCAGTTGCTTAACCAACTGAGCCACCCAGGCGCCTGACATGGAGACTTTAAATCACCATTCTCCTGCTCCTATCTGAGGACTTGCATGACTCCATTGTAACATAAATAACAGTAAAACCTTCTGTTGGGAGAAACAGTACCTGGCATTTGCTTTGAAAGCTGTATGGTGTTTTCATGCGTGTTTTGAAGTTTGATCCTCATACTTTCCCAGGAGGAAGGCAAGAAGTGGTTATCATTCCTATTTTATAGATGGAGACACTGAGGTTTCAGGAATGGGAAGGGACTCACCTAGGGACACAGACCTAGATAATAGACCCCCAGACTTCAGGCACTTGGCCTTGGGTCTCCAGGGCTGTTCTACCATAAACCCTCCACTTGCACCTACCCCCATCCAAATTTGTTTTGCACATGCAGCAAACATTGTTCCAGGCTCCCTCTGGGCCTCAGAACTGATCTGAAGAGCTTGAGAGGAGAGCATGTCAAGACCACCACCTCCATCACAAGGGTCACAGCTATCACCACAAAATGGGAGACTGACGTTGAGCAGTTCTGATCTTGGCCAGACTACTGAAGTTTTGGTCCCTACCTCTGAGACTCTGTGATGTAATTAGTCAGGGTTGGACCCTGGACATTGGGACTTTTGGGAGCTCCCCTGATCATTCTAATGGGAAGCCAGGGTTTAGAACCATGACCCCAAGGCAACAGTCTCAAACAAGCAGCATGTGGGTCAAGCCTGCATCACAGAGGTGTTCTACTTAGCTCCTGCACATGGATGTATGTTTAAACTTGATTTGTCAATATTTAAAAGCATGGAATTTTCACATAAAGATATATACTCTGGCTTCTCTTAAGCAACTGGGCCCACATTCCTGGATGGCGACCAGTGGCTGCAGCTGCTTTACACAGGGCAGAAGCCCCCCAGTTCCCTATAATCCATACCACTCCTTATTGTCTCACACCAGCCCACTTTGTTTCTGTGATCTAAGTATTCCTGTAGGAGGACTGTCCTGACCCATTCATTCTCTTGGAAGCTGGGAAACTGAGGCCTGTTGACATAAGTGTGGGAGTTGCATACCTTCTTGGCTGCTGGTTGAGCTAAGCAGACCTCTCTTTCTTTCCCAGCCGGAGAACATACTGTGTGTCAATCAGACAGGACATCAAATTAAGATCATTGACTTTGGGCTGGCCAGAAGGTAAGAGGGCTGTATTTTGGCACTTTGACAAAACTCCTGGGGGACTGCTTGTGGCTCTTTTGGATGTGATTACCCAGAGTTCAGCCAATTTTTGAGTTTTGGGACTGACACAGAAAGCTCTCTCACTGAGAGGCTGGTAGCTTTTGATTGTGCGGATAGGCCTTGTTACTACCCCGGTGGGGGGTGACTTCATGCTTCAGACTCTGCTTCTCCTTAGAAGGCTGTGGGATTAATTATATTTCAAACCCCTTGTCTGAGCAGAGAGGGTTTGATGGTTAAAGGGGGATCACTGCATGGGGGAGGGTCCTCAGGTCAGTTTTATTCATCCCCCAGACCCGGAACCAGGATGTGCTGAGCTATGTGAGGTATCCAGAACCATCCCTGCCCTCTGGGAAGTGAGTAGTTAAAATAGGAGGCTGCATATGTACCAGTGTAGGGTGGGGTCAAGCTATGCGATTCTGGGCCTCTCAAGACTGGGTTAAGTCTTGGTAAAATGATGATAAAATGAAATACGTGCTGACATGGGGGCACGTTTGAAGGTTAAATGGAATAATATGCTGACAGTGCAGACCCATCCTAGAAGGGTGGCTAGATTCTGCAGTTTGAGTACATAAACATATAACTTTAAAAAATATCTTAAAGTCCCTTAAAATGCCTAAAGCCTAGTGGAGGATGGTTTATCCATAGGTAGTTTCACAATCCTGTCCAGTCATATGCATGATGAACACTCTGGCCCCTGGCACGCGCAGCTGGTGGTGTGGGTTCTTAGCAATGGCATTGGGTAGGGCTGTCCCCCAAACCTTCAAGCATCCACAGTCTACTTCCTCCAGAATTTTGTTTCCAACGGGAATGACATTTCTCTGGGAATCACATATTTTCCAGGTAGGTCTCCACACTAGAGCTGAATTTTCAACTCTTCAAATTTTCTTTCGCCCTGATGGTCATTTGCAATAAAGAAGTTGTTTCTGTCACTTTTTAAGCCTAATAGTGTCCTCTGCTTCCTCCACAAGGGGAAGAAAGCAAAGCCTTGTCCCCATGGAGACAGAGCCACTTGCCTGAGCTCAGCCTCTGGTGTCCAGACCTGCCTCCCAGAAGTAGTAGTCAAAATCACAGTGGCAGTCTTCCCAGGTCCCTCCCCATTGGGTGAAGTGATAACTGTTACTTACCTCTTTGAAGGTGCAAAAGATGCATTCTCAATGCCAGCACGATGGATGAGGCCAAGGGTGATATCATGAGAGTAACAGCAGAGGGAAGAATCCCCATTACACAGTGTACTATTTTTCATGAACAGTATACCAAAGGCCCCAACCCAAATGCTTCAAAATCGCATTCAGTCCATAATGCAAAAAATTGCTTAATATTTTCCTAAATAATGTCTTATAAAGTTGGGATACATCTTATACACTTGCATGTCTTATATGCTACAGCAATGTCTCTGAATCTATTTTTATATTATCATTGCCGGCCTTCCAAAGAGACTTTTTAGACATTTCTTTCCTAATCATTGGGCCCCCTCCTCATGAAATTTCTTGCTGCAGTTGTCCTTTGTCTGTTTGTGTATCATGGCCCTTTGGAGAGCCACAAAGCATTGCCCTTCCAAGAACCAATGCTCACATAAGTGGGGAAATACGTCTTCACTGAGAATGCACAGCCTTCCAAATGTGTATGTGGTACCCTCCCAACTTCCAGATGTCCAATTGCCAAATGAGTATTTACAATGACAAACTGTGAATTCAGAGCAAGGATTTACCAGCTGAGGCTCCTGGATTCTGGGAAGTCTTCTCTGAGCAGTTGAAAGGGAGGGATGGACTGGGTGTTGTTATCTGCAGGCAGTAGTGGGCTGGTAAATGTTTATCAGCTCTGGGGGGCTGGATGGAGATGGGGTTCAACTTGTAGCCTTTGCTTATTTTAGCTGAGTTCAACCTACCAACATGACGTCACTGAATGCAGATTGGGAGGAGACGTGCACTACTGACTCTTGGGGGTGGGAGTGGTAGGGGTGTGTGAATGATAGGGAAGGCAGGAGTTGGGGTGGGATTGGGGGAGGAAGATACAGTGAAGATGAGGGCATTAACAGAGAGTCCTAAATGTCCAGCTAAGAAGTTAAAACATTATCCTATTGGGCATCGAGTTACCTGGTGAGGAGGTGAAAAGGCTGTAGGCCAGCTTAGCAAACATGTTAGTCAAAACCTATCCCCAAACTCTCAGGCAGCCCATCCCAAACTGTCAGATAAATTAATTAACCTGGTCAAAGCCATTGATGACAATAATTTTGCTGATGGCCCAGAGGCGGAGGGCAAGTTCAAAACAATAAACACATTGAAGAGAAGGCCACCCACGTGAAACTACTGGGCACTGGGGCAGTGCAGGTGTCTGAAACACGTGATACTCAGGAAACCGCACTCAGCAGAGCTGGGCTGACAGAGGCACAGGCTCCAGCTGGGAGTTAAAAGGAAAACATCAAAAACATCCTCAACAGTCTGGCAAAATGACCATTGAGCAAAAGGATTATTTGGCAAGTTGGATTTTGCCAGATTGGACTGCTTCCTGGGAAGCATGTCCTTCTGAGAGGAAGAATCTGTGGGGGAAATGTGCAGGTTGAGAGAGCATATTTTATATGCCAGAAGAAGTAAATGTCTGTAAAGAAGGAGGAAAAGCCAATTTTCCCCTATGATACGAACTGTAGAAAGTAAAGTGGTATTTCTGGGTGGAGCTATTAGAAGATGCTGAGGTGTTCAGTGAGAGGATGGTCATGTAGGCAGGGCAGGGGGTGGGGTGCGGGGGGGTTTGGCACACACAGATCTTCAGAGGCCATGACATCCAGCCAGAGGGGCCAGCATTACACCAGGCTGGGCAGTGAGACCCATCAGTGGGTCTAAGTAGGGGCCTCTGGGTCAAGGATGGGGACAGGATGGGAAGTATCTTGGTGCAGGGTTAGGCTTCCTGACTACCAGTCTGGTGCTCAGATTGGAATCCGAACCTATTTCATCAGATCCTTGGGCAGGGCAAGGAAGTACCCACCCCAGCCTCCATGAGGCTGCAACCTCATATGTGACCCTATGGTCACAGAGGGCCTTATGCTAGGAATTTGGAGAGGAGGTCTTGGTGGATATTTTGAAATAGCTTTGGTGTTAGTTATTGCCACAGTACTGCTGTGTAACAAACCACCCCAAACTGCAGAGGCTTAAAGGTGTCATTTAGCCTCATCCACTCATTTGCGAGTTAGCTGGAGGAGTGGTATGCTGGACCCACTCATAGCAGCTCATGATAAGGAACCTTGTAAACAGTTGTTAAAACATACCATTAAGTAACAATTAAATTGTATAAACTTACAATTAAAGAACTTATATTTTCAAACGTTATCACTTCCTAATTATTTTACTCCATTTCACTGCTCCTGAGATTACTTGTGTCTGTTGTATGTGCACAATGGAAAGACCATGGAGTGGTGTGCTACAGCATGTTACTTCCTAACTCTGCATCCAGGGACATCATGGATGGTAGTCTGAAATCAACCGTGGTGAAATCAGTATTTATACCACAGAAAATGGCAAATGCTGCAAATCAGGACTTTTTTTTTTTTTTATCAGATAGCTGGTTGTTAAATATTTACCCATGCACCGCGGGTTGGGAATCACTGATTCCCAATCACAGAGCTGACATGGGCTTGGATCCAAGATGCAGATCAGTGAGGGCAGATCTGCTCTATGTGTCTCTCATTCTCTCCTCACGGTGATGGCTCGGGAACCAGAGGAAAGGTTTTACCCTCTGAATTGGATGGGCCCGCTGTCACTCCCCCTAACAGCTCACGTGGGCGAACCAGTGTCAGTGGAGTGGGGCAGTATATGCTGCCTCTAGTGGAGTGAGCGACAAAGTCACATGACACAGGATGTGGCTCTGAGGCAAGACGTAGCAGTGAGAACAACAATGCAGCTTCTGGGAAAGTGGCTTCTAGGGGCTGAGAGCCTGGGTCTTCTCTCCTCTCTCTTTTCTTCTCTCCTTTTATGCAGGGGATAGAGGGAGGTTTCAGATCTTTGACTGTGAAACACGAAACATGTATTTTAAAAGTGAAAGTACACTTGAAAAAGTATATTCATATCACAAAGCACTGACCACATCAGAGTTGCAAATGCATTTGCTGGAATGGGCGTATCTACACTAGTACCAAGACAAACCAATTTTAATTTCTACACAAATATTAACATACTATCAGTAGTGATGGATATTTTCCACATTTTCAAAAGGAAACACACTATTTTTCAACAAAACCAAAATTAAGATTTTCATTAAGGCTTCTGCATCCATTTACTTAACAAAGGTTTTTTTTCCCCACCCAATGAATCAAATACTGCATTGTTCTCTTCTTATTATTGGCCCTGAGGTGCTGGAGGATGCTGTGGCATTCCCTGGGGATTCATCTGAGCAGAGTAGGCTGCTCCCTGTCTAGGGGAAAGCTGTCCCTTTCAGCTCTGCTCCTTGTCCCTGAGTTGGTTGCTAGGGTTTGCCAGAGGAGGGATCCTGCTCTCTTCCTTGCTTCCTTTTTTTTTTTTTTTTTTAAGATTTTATTTGTTTATTTGACAGAGAGAGAGAGATCACAAGGAGGCAGAGAGGCAGGCAGAGAGAGAGAGTGGGGGAAGCAGGCTCCCTGCTGAGCAGAGAGCCCATTACCTATATGTAAAACTTTCAGCCTAGCAAATAGGAAGTGCCCATTATATTTTATAAATTAATACTTTATTTTCTTTCTCTTTTTTTAGAACAATCTTAGGTTCACAGTGAAATTGAAGGGAAGGTGCAGAGATTTCTCATTTACCCCTTGCCCCCAGTCACACTCCCGCCCCGACCAAAGTAGTACAGGACTGTACATTTGTTACCAGTGATGAACCTATGCTGACATATTATCACTCAAAGTTCATACTTTACCATTCACTCTTGGTGTTGGACATTGTATGGGTTTGGACAAATGTATAACGACATGTATCCATCATGTTGGTACCATGTGGAGTATTTTTAAGCCCTACAAATACTGTGTTCTCCATCTATTTATCTCTCCCTTCCTCTCCCCACCCCAAAACCTGGCAACCACTGATCTTTTTATGTCTCCATAGTTTTGCCTTTCCTGGAACGACGTATAGTTGGAATCATACAGTATGTAGCCTATTTAGACAGGCTTCTTCCACTTAGTACTGTGGACTTGTTTCCTCTATGTCTTTTCATGGCTTGATAATTCATTTCTTTTTAGCATTGAATACTATTCCATTGTCTGGATGTACCACAGCTTATTTATCCACTCACCTACCAAAGGACATCTTGGTTGTTGCCCTTTACATTTTAGCTAGAGACTTTCTAAAAGTCTAAAAATTTTAAAAACCAATTTGGCTACCTCCTTTCCCACTCATCCATCACACTCTCTTTCTAACCTTTATTAATCTTCCTGTCCAGAACCTTTTTTCTTTTCTTTTTTAATATTTTATTTATTGGGGTGCCTGGGTGGTTCAGTTGTTGGGCATTTGCCTTTGGCTCAGGTCATGATCCCAACGTCCTGGGATCGAGCCCCTAGTCAGCTTGCTTCTCCCGCTGCTCTTCCCTGCCCACCCCCCCCTCCCCGGTTGTGCTCTCTGTCTCATTCCATGTTAGGGTTTGGCCCTCGGGGACTGGCAGGCTGATCCGACAGGCAGAGAGGTGAGTCTCCAGAGGGGTGAATTGAGCCTGGTCGTCAGGATGAGTGTCTGGTGGAGGGTTTGTGTCTAGCTGGGGTGCCGATGTGGGGTGACCTCCGGGGGCGTGGTGCATGCAGGAGTCTTCTGCTCCCCGGGTCTGGCTGAGGTCAAATGGCACGAATTCCTTCTAGGAGGCAGCAGGGGTCCTGGAGGATTGCTGGAGGATTGCTCTGGAGTCCGCAGTCTGGAGGGATTTTGGGCCAGGCCTCTGTGCGGGAAGTCTGCAAACCCACACTGGAGTTATGGATAGGGCCTAGGGTCATGAGAGGTCCAATACCAAGGGCTTCTGGTTGCTCCAGGGGGCTGAGTTGTGTTTGGGGCCCAGGCCGAGTGTCAGGTTGGAGGTTTGAGCCTAGTGGGGACATGGAAGTTGGAGGTGGCCTCTGGGGGCTTCTGGAGAATTCTCTTCCTCTGAGTGTTTGGCTCAGCTCCAAAGAGCACAGTTTCCTTCCAGGGGGCAGCCAGGTTCTGTCGTATGGCCCAGGGCTTCCCAGTCTGCAGGGTATTCGGACTAGGCCTCTGTGGACGAAAGCCTGAAAACCCATGTGAGGGTCAGGCTTCAGGGTTCGGGGCATGGCAGGGACTGAGGGGCGTCACCGGTGGGCTGAGATGAACGTAGGCATCAGGCTGAGAGTCTTGCTGAGAGTTTGTGTCCAGCGTAGCCTTTGAATTGGGGGTGGCCTTAGAGGGTGCAGTCAGGATTCCCCTGCTTTTTGTGTTTTGCCCAGCTCCAAATGGCTGGTTTCCTTCTTGGGGGCAGCCAGAGTCCTTTAGGATGGCCCTTTAGTGCTCTGTCTCTCTCAAATAAATCAATAAAACCTCAAGATTTTAAGAAGGAGAGCAGGAGCAGGGGGTAGGGGCAGAGAGAGAGGGAGAAGCAGACTCCCCGCTGAGCTGGGAGCTCATTTGAGGCTCAGTCCCAGGCTCCTGGAGTCACGACCTGAGTCAAAAGCATCTGCTTAACCAACTGAGCCACCCAAGTGCCCCAGAACCTTTTCTCTAATTCTTATTCTTTTTGTAATTATGAAAAATACACATAAAATTACATCTTAACAATTTTTAAATTAATTAATTAGTGTTAAGTATTACTCATTGTTGTGCCACCAAATCTCTAGAACTCTTCTCATGTTGCAAAATTGAAACTCTATACCCATTAAACAGTAACTGGTCACTTTCCTCCTGCCTCCAGCCCCTGGAAATCACCATTCTACCCTCTGTCTCTGACTGTGACCACTCTAGGTACCCTATCAAAGTGGAACTATACATTATTTGTCTTTTTGTGACTGACTTCTTTCACTTAGCATAACGTCCTGGAGGTTCACCCATGTAGTAGCATGTGTCAGAATTGCCTTATATCGTAAGACTGAAGAATATTCTACTCTATTTGTCTACCACATTTTACTTATGCAGTCATCCATTGGTAGACACTTACTTGAGTTATTTCCTCCATTTGGCTATTATTATGAATAATGCTGCTATGAATATGGGTGTATGAATATCTCCTCAAGTTTCTGCTTTCAATTATTTTGGATATATACCCAGAAGTGGGATTGCTGGATCCTGTGGTAGTTCTATTTTTATTTTTTCAGGAACTGCCATACTGTTTCCACAGCAACTGCACCATTTTACATTTCCACTGGCAAGGCTTCCAGTTTCTATATATCCTAGCCAACTTTTGCTATTTTCTGGTCTTTTCTTTGTTTGGTTGTTTTATAGTAGTCATGGTGTGCAGTGATAGCTCATTTTGGTTTTGATTTGTATTTTCCTGATGATTAGTGATATTAAGCATATTTGCTTTTCCTAATTCTTACCGTCATCTCACCAATCAAACTGCTCACACAAGAGCAGGCCTCCACAGACAGCTGCTATCCAATTTGTGCTTGTTCATGTGGCTGCATGACAAATAATATATATTGATCTTCTCTCCTTTTCATGTTGCAATTGCTCAGAGGATGAGTGCTGTGGTTTTCTGATTCTCCCTAGTGACTTAGGAAAGTCTGAAGTTGGGGCTAGGGGTATGATGGTGACTCGGTTACCGCATGTGGTAGGATGTGAGATCCAGACATCATTGAAGACAGGAAGGGTTGGGAATGTCTAGCTCCTACCTGGAATTAGTCCCAGCCTCCACATCTTCTCTCAGGGCTTACTCCCATGGTCCTTTGTAACCCCTCTTCCCCAGGTACAAGCCTCGGGAGAAGCTGAAGGTGAACTTTGGCACTCCAGAGTTCCTGGCCCCGGAAGTTGTCAACTACGAATTTGTGTCCTTCCCTACGGACATGTGGAGTGTGGGAGTCATTACCTACATGTTGTGAGTGCCCAGGAGCCTGGCTCCCATCATGGAACAGCCCTTCCTAGTTGCTCTATCTGGGGTGGGGCAGTTAGGGTATTTATACACCAACTCTTATCAGTCATTGCTTGTGACCTGATGCCAAGGGCATTGTTTCCCTGAAACTTCTGGGTGGATAAAGCAGCTTCCACTGGAGAGAAAGCTCTCCAGCAAGGAAATGCAGGTGCTCTAGTACACCAGAGCAGTAAGGAGAGTGGATGGACAGGGCAGGACACTGGCTGCTGCATCATCTAACCTTGTCCTTCCTGCCTTGCACTGTTTTCTCTGGACTGAGGTGAGATATGTACACTGACTAAGCATCCTCATCTCTCCGTGACCTCCCTTGGCTTTTTCCTCAGAGGCCCAATCAAGTCATGCTTTGCCCCCAGACTTATCATTATGGTACAGTTGCTACTTTGTGTCCCCACACTTGGTATGGGTGTACTGCATCAGGTGGGGGAAGTTTGAGGCCCAAGGCCAGCCAGTTAGAGTGTCCTGTCCTTCTTCCCTCACTCTAGAGGGGCCTAATGAAGCCAGTTTTCCTTAGGCCCCCAAGGCCTGGGGTAGTCTTTAAGCTAGCCAGGCCGTCTCAGAGACATGCTAAGGTATTTTAAACTTAAGTCAATATGTACCTGATAAGTGGACATATTGGACTGGATCTCAATTTATTTTTCACTTCAGGCTAAAAGGAAAATAGGTGAGCATGATTGGGGATTTATTCAAACCCTCTTCATGCCTCTAAATTTTCAGTCCTGCCACTTGTTCCCCTAACAGAACACACTGGACTATCTCCCATAGAGAAGAAATAGGGGTGCTTTTCTTTTGAACCCTCTTGGTTCTGGTTACTGTTGCTTGAACCTTGTAAGACCTATATCCTCTTGTTGCGCGTTGGCATATATGGCTTCTACACACTGATGGTCCTTTCTCTCCTCTGTAGACTCAGTGGTTTGTCCCCATTTCTAGGGGAAACAGAGGCAGAGACCATGAATTTCATTGTGAACTGTAGCTGGGATTTTGACGCTGACACCTTTGAAGGGCTGTCGGAGGAGGCCAAGGACTTTGTTTCCCGTCTGCTCGTCAAAGAGAAGAGGTACCCTTCATTGTTTATCATTTTCAAACCATTCTGACTACGACCATCCATCTGGGTGCTGTGAAGGTCAGGCTTGTGCTAGGTTTCTCCTGGACCAGTTCCATCCAAGATTTCTTAGTCTGCTACTTCTTTGGGGCAAAAAAAGTAGCAGAGGAAGAGATGAAGGAAATCATTAAAAAATAAACAACTAAGAGCATAAAATCTAGAGAGAACTTTAGAAAGGACCACATATATAAATTAGTCCTACTACCAGTTTATCACTTTTAATAGGTTAATGTTGAAAAAAAGTTGAGATATGCAGCTGTTACTCCCCAGAATAAAGGCCAGAAAACCTTTTGTTGATAGTGAAGGCCTACTTAGTTTTCAGCAGCCATATCCAAGTCATGGGTGGAACCATGGAGTTTTCCGATACTCACCAGACATAAAGAAATAATTGCAAACAACCCAGGGCGAGGCCCAAGAGTCTGGGCTCTGAGACAGCCCATAGTTCCCTGGCCTTTAGTATTTTATTTTTTCCAATTGTGAAAAGCTATGAGAGGAAAAATATTTTTAATTCAGATGAACAAAACTGACATTTTTTTCTAGAAGGAGAGACGAGCTTCTTTCAAGGCTCATGTTCTTAAAAGCTAATTTCTTAAGAGCAATTCCAGGCCCAGCTGGCCTTCCTACTCCCTGTCTCAAATCCCCAGCTCCCTCTGAAAGAGGTGATTAATCACTGGGATACTTTCCCTCTATACAGATCAGAGGGAATTTTGCCAAAGACTTTCTCATACTCCTAAGGAGGGGAATTTTAGGTGTGAGGAGTTCCTTTTTACTATGTGGCATGAATCTGCCCAAGTGATTAATCCGTTCCACTGACTCAGGCTTCCTAGGCAGCTGAACTGTCTTCTGGACAACCAGAAAAGGCAACCCTAACTAAAAGTTTCAACTGCTCTTTGATTTCACAGCTGCAGAATGAGTGCCACACAGTGCCTGAAACATGAGTGGTTGAATAATTTGCCTGCCAAAGCTTCAAAATCCAAAGTTCGTCTCAAATCCCAGTTATTACTGCAGAAATACATGGCTCAGAGGAAATGGAAGGTATCTGTTTTTTCTTAGGAAAGACAGCATTTGTTTTTTTAATGTGTCCTTTGAAAGAAGTGTAGCTAAGTTTTTACTTACATTTTCATTCTAAATAGATTTAGGAGAAAAGTGTCTTATGTCAAAACCTATTATCTTGATTAAAAACACCACCGACCAAAACTGGCATAAAAGTGGCATTAAGTTCATACTTAGGTGGACACTTGTAATGACAGAATGAAGTTTGAGCATATATTCTCAACGACAATGGTAGTGAAGTGCTTGGAACTTTCTGCTTGCAGCTTGAGATCTGATTCCTGCATGTTTCAGGAAGAGGGACTGGGAAAACCCTATTAGGTTTTAAAAGCTTCATAATTTTGTTTATAACCAGAACTCTCTGGTTCTATGGAGATAAAATCTGTCTCAGAAACATTTGTCCTCCAGGAAAGTGGCTTTCCAGCATTTTGATAACAACTCAGATCCTCACTAAAGAATAAAAACAAAAGCCCTTACCTAGAGAGCCAGCCAGTATACAAGTATACATATACATACATACACTATGAAATAAAAATATCCCAATGTTGGCTAAACAGAGTGTGACACACTCAGATATTTTCTATTCTGTGGTATTTGTTTTCATTCAAAAAAGTTCTGATCACTAATTTGACTTCATGACCCACTGGTGGATTGTGAATCACAACTTGAAAAACAGTATTCCAGTGGACTCCATTTTTCACATGAAAAGGGCAGGATAACATATTTTCTCATTACATACTCACTCCAAAAAGTCATGTGGCTTCTACTAGGATTTTGCCACAAATTTGTTTTCTCCATTAAGTTCTCAGTTTTGAACAAACCCAAGTAGTTAAACTTGTTTAAGTCCTTTTATTGTTTCTTCTTAAAGGAATTGGTCTAAAAATATTTTTTTTTCTTTTTTTCTCTCCTTAACATCAAGAAACATTTCTATGTGGTGACAGCTGCCAACAGGCTAAGGAAATTTCCAACTTGTCCCTAATTCTCATCGCTGCTGCTCCCATGGGCCCAGAAATTATTGAGACTGGTGATGAAGTGATGACTCAAGATTTTTAATAATCCTATCTTGTACTAATATTGATTCCTCTTATTTTGTAAGGAAAGGTTATGGCTGTTGCCTTGTGGATGAAAAGTGGCTGTAAGGAAAGTGACCTACAAACTCTTTTTCTGCCTTATAAGATCATACTATGTTGAAATGCTGTGTTTACTTTTCAAGTATATCTACTTTTGGTGATAAGCGTAGACATGCTTTAGGTAGGTAGGAAAGCTTCTACTTTGTATATGTCAAATTTTAAATCTAAACTTACTCTGATTAAAGAACTTAGTAGACTATTACATGGAGCGTGTTATTCAGTGTTATTCCTTCCAGTACAAAGAATTCCTAGAATTTTGATTTACTCAAGTGTGAGCTGACATTTTACTGTACTATCCTGCTCTCGTGGAAAGCAATGTGGATTTAGGACAATGATTCTCAAACTTGTTTTAACTGGTGTTCTCTTTTGAAAATCAAACCATGCATCCTTTAATATTCTTTGAAACTTCAAAATATACCACCTCTCCTGGCTAAATCAGAACCATGATTCTTTTGAATGTGCTTTGTAAATCTATACACACCTCCACCCTCTCCTAACTGGTCTTGTCCTGGCATTGGTAGTCTCACTCCTGAACTCCCTTCTTCAGTTATGAACTTAGGGTCTAGTAAATCTGGAACTGATATGCAACTGATATGCAGAAGATAAGAGTGTAATGGTGTTCAGCTTTCCGAGAGAAACACAAATGGTACATCATGAGACAATAAACTGCTTTGCTACAGCTTTATTAAGGATATACCACTTTCAGTGTTGTCATTTAACTTATAAAATTATTGACAAGAAGTACTTTATTATTTGAAAGTAACAAATGCTTTTAATTTCCTTGCTTCTAACCTGATTTTGTGCTATCCCCATGAACTTCTCAGGTCAGCAGCTTTAATTACTTTTAGCTTAGGTTTTTTTGTTTTGTTTTGTTTTTTACTTTTAGTTTTTAATTAGCCATGCAACAGTTTCACAGCCTTTCAGGATTTTTGTTCAAATAAAGACCCTGTGTTCTTTTTTTGGCAGAGGACGTGGGTGTGGGGAGGGAGGCGGAGGGAGGCAGAAGGAGGAGGTTGAGTCCTGCTGTTGCAGTTTTCAAGTTGTAACTTTTCTCCAGAAGGCTAATCCTTGTTGAGAACTAAGATTTTTCAGTACCAGCATATCTAGGCCTACTCCAAGCTGGCCAGTTAGTGGATGAACATCAGAAGAGAGAGCTGCTGAAAACCTCCCTTTCATGGGAGAGTACATTGATTTGGTAAAATGCCTTATTTTAAAACAAGTTACTTCTCTTTAAAGGTTTTATGAAGGAAGCCTCCATGAAGGAGCCAGAGAGGTCACCTTATAATTCTGTCTGGTACTGTGATTCTTACATTGTTTGGGACTTCCAACTCTTGGGAATGGTATGAATCTTCTCCCCAGAAAAATGTAGTTAGCTACCTTGATCTAGAGCAGCACTGCAAGAAATATTATATGAACTATATACATAATTTAAAAAATTTCTAATAGCTCCTCTAAAAAATACCTGGTAAAATTAATTTTAATAATTTAACACAGTAAGATCAAAAACACTTAAATTTATAATCAACACAGAAATTATTAGAGATGTTTTATATTTTTTTCATACAAATCTCCAAAATCTAGTATGTATTTTATACTTAAAATACATTTCAATTCAGATATGAGGTTTTCATCAGATATACTTAGTTTATATTTAGATTTCATAAAACTTACTGTGGAAAAAATACTCAAGTTGTTTGAAACACCTCAAAGGTTTTCTAATAATCAGGTTATCCATTTTCACATTTAACTTAAATAAAAATAGGAATTCGGTCCTAGAGTTGCATTAGCCATAAATTAGCCACATGTGGTTAGCGGCTTCTACATTGGACAGGGCAGATATAGAGAGAATCCTTTACCTATCAGATTTTATTTTTTTTCCCCTGTATGCTGTTATTCTTTATCTAGAATCCCCTCAGGAGGGCTTTGTTTAGGTCAAGCCCACACAAGTGAGAAGTAATGTGATTTTAGCCTCCCTTATCTGAAATTCAAGGGAACTTTTAAAGCTCTAAATTTTTGGATATTTTCAGTTCTCTACTTTGCTGGTATTTTTAGATTGCAACTGTGCTGGTATCAACTCTTTCTAATGGATTTTCCATTTAAATAGTCATTGAAAACTGCTGGGCAGAGAAATAAAAGACAGTCAGGACCCACTGTTTTCACCTGTTAGATTAGTGTGCTTGTGGGGGTGGGGTGGGGAAATGGAATTCTTCCACTTTCCATGGGTATGTATCCAAATAAAAGTCATACCCACACTTTCACCCAGCAATTTTATTTCTAGAAATTTATCCCTCAGCAATACTTGAACAAGTGGACAGAGATTTATGCAAAATGTTACCCTAGCACTGTTGCTAATGGCTGAATGAAAACAATCTCATATGCTTATCAGTATGAATTTAGTTAAATAAATTTTGCCACATCCATATAGGGAAATACTTTCTAGCTGTTAAACATAGATCTAGATGTACTGACCTCCACCTTTTATTAAAGGAAAATTATAGAACATATGTATATAGCATCATATCGCTTGTGGAGAGACATATGCTTATACATGCATTAAAATTTTCCAGGATATGCAAGAAACTTAGCAGTAGGGTGTGGAGTATGGGTGAGGGGGAGAAGGGGCAATTCTGCTTTTCACTTTATAACTTTCTGAATAATTTGAATTTTTTTTTACAATGAGCGTGTATTGCTTTTATAATCAAAAATTAGCAATGTGATGTCAAATGTGGACCTTGTTTTGACCTTGATTTGAATATCAATAAAGTATCAAATGAAAATATCAATAAAAGGATATTTTAGAGGTACTCAGGGAAATAAAACGCTAAATTGCATATTCAATAATACATAGAATTTCAGGGGCGCCTGGGGGGTGCAGTCAGTTAAGTGTCCAACTCTTGGTGTCAGCTCAGGTCATGATTTCAGGGTCCTGGGATTGAGCCCTGCATCAGGTTTTACATTTACATGGAGTCTGCTTGAGATTTTCTCTCCCGCTCTCTCTGCCCTCCTGCTCATGCTATCTTTCTCTCTCTCTAAAATAAATAAACCTTAAAAAAATAATACATAGAATTTCTATTAATTTTGTGAGTCATGATAATGGCAATACGGTTATAACGTAAGTTAAATAACTAGGAAAAATGGATAGTTAAGCAAATGTGGCAAAATCTTTGTTAACTATTGGGTCTGAGTGATCAGTACAGGATTTCGTTATATTTTCATTTGAAAATTTTCATGATAAAAAGTTTTTTAAATCAGTTAAATGAACACCATGAGGTGTTAAAGAACTGAGCTTCCACAAAGTCTTTACAGTAGTACTGAAATTTACTCACCAGGTAGTAAGCATCCATCACTGGGAATATAAATGTGTTGGAAAATTGTTGTTTTGAAAAAATTGCTTTAAGGCAATGCCCACCCCCCTAACCCAATTAACTTAAGAAATAATCACATAAGAAATAACTATGTTCCAGATAATCAAAATAATTACCATCACCTGCTTTTAAGGCATAAAGGAGAAAAAGTCACAAACATAACTTCTATTTACTCTCACGGAATCAACAGTGAAGTGGGAGAAAATATTTGCAGATCCTGTATCTGCTAAGAGGTTATTAGGTAGACTATATAAAGAATTCCTATAACTCAACAACAAAAAAATAAACAACCTGATTCAAAAACGGGCAAAAGACTTAGGCACTTTTCTATAAATGATAAACAAATGGCCAGCAACACATGAAAAAATGCTCATTATTCATTACAGAAATGCAAATAAGACCAAAATGAGATACCATCTCATGCCCATAAGAATTAAAAAAACAGAAAATAAAAAGTGTTCAGAAAATAAGTGTTGGCAAAGATGCAGAGAAATTGAACTCTTGTGTACTATTGGTGGGAATATAAGATAGTGTAGCCACTATGGAAAACAGTATGATGGTTCCTCAAAAATTTACAAATAGCATTAGCATATGATCCAACAATGAAAGCAGGGTCTCAAAGAGATATTGTACATCCGTGTTCATAGCAGCATTATGCAGAATAGTCAAAAGGTGGAAGCAACACAAGTGTCCATTTACAGATGAATGGATAAACAAAATGTGGTATATCTATACAATGGACTACTATTCAGCCTTAAAAAGGAAGGAAATTCTGACACGTTATAAGAATGAATAACAAAGGAATAATGCTAAGTGAAATAAGACACTCACAAAAAGACAAATACTATACGATTCCATTCATATGAGGTACCTATCAAGAATAGACAAATTCAGACATAGACAGTATGGTAATTGCCAGGGCTGGGGGATTGAGGTACAGAGTTGTTTAATGGCTGTAGTCAGCTATGCAAGATGAAAGAGGTCCCGAGATGGGTTGTATAAGAATATGAATGCACTTAACATTACTGGACTGTACACTTAAAAATGGTAAGATGGTAAGTTTGGTGCATTTTATAATAAAAGAAAAAGTGAATGTGCCTAATATTACTTGGTAATGAGTAGATTTGGGCTTTTGGCTAAAGCCAGAAATCTAAACCCTGGCACCAAATAAAATACTCTTTTTTTAAAATAAATGAGGAAAAGGGGCTCCTGGGTGGATCAGTTGGTTAAGCATCTGACTCTTGATATGGGCTCAGGTCATATCAGGGGTTGTGGGACTGAACCCTGTGCCATGCAGGGCTCCACAAAGTCTCCTTGTCCCTCTCTCTTTAGCTCCTTCCCCTGCCACCACCCCTCACCCCCACCGTTTGCACTCTCTCTCAAATAAATAAAATCTTAATAAAGAAAAAACTCACTTATCCATTTCAGATCAAAGTAATAACAAAAGCTACCATTTAGTGAATGCTGTCTAAGTGCCACATACTTTAGAAATATTACCTTTAATCCTTACAAGGTAGAAAATATCTCTATTTTATAAATAAGGAAACTGAGGCTCTTTAAGGTTTTGAAATTTCCCTAGGGTGGAAGTGACAGAGTCAGATTTTAAATGCACTGTAAATGCTTTCAAAACTCATGTTCATTCCCCTCTACCATAGGGCTTGCTGGACATTAAGCCTGCGTTGGGATCATTTGATTGTGGCATTTCTTTCACCTTAGCTGCTAAGTATCTAGAATTAAAATAAAGGCAGGGGAGAAGAGAAATCACTCATTTGGCACTCCAGGTCTATGCAGCAGGTCTTATGCCTTACTTTGAGCAGATAAAATGCAACCATTAGTATTACTGATACCATTCTAAATAAGTTTTTAAAATTTAGAAGTAGTCTCTTTATTACATTCTTTATGTAAATATTTAATTAGACCATGTGTTCTTAATTTTAGTAAAAATCATGCCTGGCATAATGCCTCAGAGCCCCTAGCAACTTATCTTCCACAAAAGCCCTTTCCTATAGTTTTAAAATAAGGAGTATTTAATAAGGTTACATTCTTCAGTATGTGGATGTCAAAAAAAATAACCCTCGTCCATCTGACTTTTTAATATGCTGCTAATGTGTAATTCATTACATGAGGCATTTATATGTGAATTTCTCTAACATTTGCTAAATACTTATACCAGGTACTGTGCTAAATGTTTTACATGTATCAGCTCAGATGTACCTCCAAATTATTCTATGAAGTAGACACCACTTTTAGTCCTACTTATTGATGAGGCATAAAGAAGTTAATTAATTTGCTCAAGGTTTGACAGGTAGTAAATGGTTGAGCAGGGTCTTAAACCCAGGAAGTCTGATTTGAGAGTTTATGGTCTGGTAGGCAGCATGGTTCAGCATATGGCTTTTTTCTACTAGAGTAGACCTAGCTTTTGGCATAGCAATAACCACGCCCCCAAAACTGATGACAAGGGCAACCTGAATGCATATAAAAATAACCTTTATTAACTTACGTTATACCATATACTGATTTAGTCAAACCAAGACACTTACACAAAAACCCAAGTAAAATCCTTAAGACTCCATTCAGCTTGTATTTTATATTCTGGATAGGACAAAAAACTGTCTTTTGCTTAAAATAAAAGAGCAAAATGGCTTCAATTCCATTTTGTAGGAATGCAGATGGGTGGGGAGCCAAGGCTGTGCCAACCAGGCACTGTGCTTGACCTAATGAATTTGCTGCCCATGTCACCAGCCAGTCTGCCGCCAAGAGCTCAGCCCCAGTGCTGGCCTCTTCGCTATTAAGGCAACAGTCTTAGGATTCTTGTTATAAAAGTTCAAACAAAATTCCAAAGCTCTCACATCTTCATTGGGGTGGCAGATACACTGTTAGTTTACAATCCAAGGTAGTCTAGAAGCTGAAATCACTCTGCTGTAGCCTCTTGTGCTTTGGCAGCATTTTCTAAAATTTTCCTTTTCCATTCTTCATAATCCTGTGTCAGATCTTCATCTTTTTGCAGTTTATGTGAACTTTCTACTACCTTTTCTGTTTCTGTGAGAGAAAATTTTCAAAATGTTTCAAAATTCTTATACTGACAAGTAAACTTGTTTGAAGTATCTAATTAGTTAATTAAAAATAGGGACTATCATGCTGAAATGAAAAGTGGAAACTGCAGCTAACACATTAGTTTTTTGCTCTTAGACTCCAAGCACTCCACAATGTTAAGTAGTAGCATTCATTAAGCACTTACCCTGTGCTTCAAAGCACTGTACCAATCACTTCAACAGCATCATCTCATTCAACCCTCAACACAATTCTATGAAGTGGGTGCTAATATTAATCACAACTTTATAGATTAAGAAATTGAGGCTTATAGAAATTAAGTGACTTTTCTAAAGTTATGGAGCCAGTGGGTGGTAAGCAGGAGTTGAACCTAAGCAGTTTGGCTTTAGATGTTTTCTTACATAGTAGTTCTGTTAACTTCTGTAAATGACTGCTTGGAAAACTGGTCTTATCAAATGATTTTCCAGATTTACTTAAAATTTAGCACAGGACTAGTCACTGCATTAAACCCACTGTATTCCCATTGCACTAATTTCAAAATTTGTCCAGTGTTAGTATGCCTTACCCTTTGCTAGAGGTTTAGCCATTGTCTTCTTTTTCTTCTGTGGTGGAGTAGCTGAATCTCCAACCTCTCCTTAAAAAAAAAAAAAAAAAGTGTCATCAGGGCTAAATTTTCACCTATTCTCAATTTTAGTAATTGGGCTTATTTTGGATTGCACACACAAAAAAATTAGACACTTTGACTGACCAAATACAAGGATAAAGAGAAGGCAAATGATCTTGCCTTTTTCCCTTCCTTGGTTTCTCTTGCCAGACTTAAGAATCTTTTCTATTCGAGTTTATGTATATGGAGGCTGGCATTTAACATTGGAGCATGTTAACAGATAATCTATTTTTTGGGCATGGAGTCATACAATCACAGGTGTTTTAAAGGTTATTAAGCTACTTTATTTGAAAAACAAAATTTCTCACTAAAAACTTACCTGGTCCACATTAAATACAGAATTCAGAGAGCAGCCATTTTGCAAGTTTGAAAATATTAGACTTTTACCAGCTGGTTTACATTTTCAAATGACACATTCTTGAAATATGGTATGAATACTCACTATCAGCCTGCTGTCCAATCTTCTCTAATTGTTTACATAGTCGATCAAATATAGCTTTTTTTACACCAGATGTGGCTATCATTTTATTTTTATCCACCTTTAGCTTTAGAATCCTACAAAAGAATTTGACAAATTACTGTTTTTAAGACCAATATAGTTGTCTTCTCTGGCTAACCAGATTATTAACTTATTTCCTTTCCACCCATGCTTTATGAAGAGTTCCCAACTGTTTAGTTTCTCCTTTATTCCAAACATATATTATTAGCCATAACTACATAACTATGTTAATCTGTCTTTTAAATTCACTTATTTAGTTGTTTATTGGACTGAGTCAAAATATACATGAGATCCGCTATGTAATAAAGGGGTGCATAGAAGACATTTCCTCTAGTGCTTCATGCCTGTAAGAATTCCGAGTGAATCTCAGATGTTACTGATTTGAATGACAATCATAGCATTTTTAAATAGTCAGCTCACTTTAACCCATGAAGCTTACATTTATACTACAGGAATGTAAACCACTTTCCCCTCTCTAAAACCCCTAATTACAACTCCACAACATCTACTAATGAAATAGACAAAATAGACTTCTTATTTAGGGTAATAGATCTAGTCAAACCTTTCTTTGCTCAGGGTAATTTGGTTTCAAAAGTGGAGTTGTCAATATTGTTTTTCTAATAGCAGCCATACTCCTCTCTATATACATATCTTTGTTGAATCAAAGGGACATTTTCTATGAATGCCAATTAATTGCTCCTAGGTACGTGGCTAATAGAGCTAAAAAACCAAAATAGGCTGGGTAGTAAGAAACCCATTCTTTAAGGGCCAACTACATTTTATTTTATTTTTTAAAATATTTTATTTATTTATTTGACAGAGAGCACAAGCAGGGGGAATGGCAAGAAGAGGGAGAGAGAGAAGCAGGCTCCCCGTGGAGAAGGGAGCCAGATGCAGGGCTCAATCCCAGGACCCTGAAATCATGACCTGAGCTGAAAGCAGATGTTGAACTGTCTGAGTTGACATGTCACCCCTACATTTTATTTTTTAAAGAGTTTTCCAGCAAGATAAAACAAGACAACTTTAGACAAAAATTACAATTATTAACATTTCCAAGGTAACATTTCGGTATACACAACAATAACCCCAAATTTTAAGATCCAGAGGCAAAAATTTATCATTGGTGTTTTGTAAATTATTTGAAAAAGTTGCAATTAGTACTTAAAAATATATATATAACTGAAAAAATCACAAACCACAGTTTCAATGACAGATCTTATCACTTTTAAAAGGTGGAGCCTGGGGGTGCATGGCTGGCTCAGACTAAGAGCATGTGACTCTCAATCTCAGGATTGTGAGTTTGAGCCTTACATTGAATATACAGATTACTAATGAAAATAAAAAACTTAAAAAAGAGGGGCGCCTGAGTGGCTCAGTGGGTTAAAGCCTCTGCCTTCGGCTCAGGTCATGATCTCGGGGTCCTGGGATCGAGCCCTGCCTGCATTGGGCTCTCTGCTCAGCAGGGAGCCTGCTTCCTCCTCTCTCTCTGCCTGCCTCTCCGCCTACTTGTGATTTCTCTCTGTCAAATAAATAAATAAAATCTTCAAAAAAGAAAAAAAAAAAAAGAAAGAAAAGAAAACCAGGCTACCTTAAAAAAAAAAAAAAACTTAAAAAAGAAAAAAGGTGGACCCTGAAAACAGGACCCTCCTTATATATACAACTGCCATTTGGCAAGCAGACTTCTGGCAACAGGGGTTCCAAATTGTCAGCTATATTGTGGGATAAACAGAATCTGGTCACTTGGCCACTGTTTCTAATATTATTTATATGAGAAAATACACTATGAGTTGAAATAAACTGTAATTAGAAGTCCTCTTTGGGAATGAGAAATCTATTTGTAAATTATGGACTTTTCTCAGTGTTAAAAGGCACACTTACTTGCATGCTGAAAGTAATGCAGCAGTGGTGAAAAGTGGCCTGGATAAGTCGAGATCCAACTGCTGTGTTTGTGGAAGACTGGATTCATAGCTAAGGGAAAGCAGTGTTTGCAGAATTATTTGTTAAAAAATATTATTTCAAAGAGACTGAGAATGTAAATCAGAATTTATAAGCTATTTAAATGTATGAAATAATGCATTATGCCACCTTACCATATTAGTTATTTTTTAAGACTGGATATAAGACATTAGACAATTCTGCTTTATGTGTCAGTATAAATTTTCAATTAAGGTTCTTTATGCTTCATACCTTTGCAATATCTTTGAAGCCATGTTCACTGCTTCTGTACAGCTAAACTGTACAGCTAGGTCTCTTATTCCAATATTTGGTTTCAGGCCCAGTAAACACTCAAAAGATTTAAGACAGCTCTGATACATCTTCTTGTTCAAACCAGAAAGTTTAATTAAATAAGCCTTTGAAAGAAAAAAATGCACTAATCATAAAATTATAATCACAATCATTCTATATATTGGTGCCCTTAAACACTTGTTTAGTAAGTCAACTTTTCAAAATTAATTAATTCTGTGGCAAGCGGCTCCATCTAAACGTTTAGCTTCATTTAGTCAAGTCAGTAATCACGTCAAGCAGAGCTGAGTACTGCTCTCAAGGGGCTCACAGTAGACAGTCATGCATAAGCACAGATAATTTAAAAAACAAGTGTTACTACAGCCATGCTGTGAATAAAAACACAGGAGACACATACATGGTCATCTGTTTTTCAATGAAAATGCCAATGTACAATTCACTGGGAAAGGAAGGAGGGAAGTAGTGGGAGTAGAAGTAGAAGGATGAGTGTGTGAGGAAGGAAAGGGAGAGGGAAACTGGGAAACAGAAGGATCAACAACTGAGGGAAAGCAACACTGCCTGGGAGGGTCAAGAAAAGCTTCATAAAGGATGTAACAGCAAGGCAGGGTCATGAAGACAATTAGGAGCTTCTCAGAAAAGAAATGCAGGTAAAAAAAAAAAGTTGCATTTACAAAGCTGTAAGTCATTAGAGTTCATGGTCTGTTAAGAGTGTAGCTTGAGGTTAGTGTTCAAGAGAAGCTGGAGAATTTGACAGTAACGGGGTCAACCCACTGGGAGCTAATGGTATTTTTAATGCCATCATTTAATGAGTGTATCATTATGTGATATGCACTGTTAAGTGTGTTACATATAGTATATGGTTTAATCCTCACAATCTACTGAAATGAATATTCTTATCCCCACTTTATGAATGAGGAAATGAAGCTCAGAGAGCCAGTAACTGGTGGTATTGAAATATAGTCTCAACATCTAACTCTTCTTGACTCCTAGCTTGTGCTCTCAACCACTGTGATACTAGAAGAAAAACACACATTAGTTTTATTTACTTATTTTTTTTTAAGATTTTATTTATTTGACAGAGAGAGAGAGAGATCACAAGCAGGCAGATAGGCAGGCAGAGAGAGAGGGGGAAGCAGGCTCCCTGCTAGGCGGAGAGCCCGATGCGGGGCTCGATCCCAGAACCCTGAGACCATGACCTGAGCTGAAGGCAGACGCTTTAACCCACTGAGCCACCCAGGCACCCCCACACATTAGTTTTAAAGCATGCACTTTAGGAGGATGCTGGCAGCAGCATGAAAGATGGTCTTGAATAAAGAAAGAGGTGGCCAAGGAAACCAGATAGTAAAGGGAATTTTCTGCAACTCGACAAAAATGATTTTAAAATTCATCTAGAATAATTACATATGACAATAGCAGGGAAAATTCTAAAACACAAGAGTTTTGAGTCTAGTCCAACCAGAAATTAAAATGTACAATTAAGTTTCAAAGTTGCAGAGGATTATTTAGACAGTCAATGGGACCTACTTACTCTGTCCAAGGGGCACTTCATACAGGAAGCTGCAAGGTCCAGGCACATGACTGCATTGCTGGTTTCTGTGGTATGTGCAGACAGGCCATTGCAGTTCACCTGGGACAGCCTCAAGTACTCCTCAGCTTTCCTGGTTATAAGGGGAACATGCTCACTAAAACTCTTTTCCAGAGGTTTGCCTAACACTTTGGTAAACAATGAATACAGCAGGGTAGATTTCATTCTGGGCCTAACCCCTAGGCAAGTTTATGTGGTGGTCCGAACAAAGGCACATCCTCTGGGGATGTGGGACTATGTTTTGTAAAACAAAACCAGCCTGGACTTTAGATTCCACTGTGCCCAAGTACGTTTAAGGAAAAGTACGTTCTTCAATTTTTTAAAACAAAAAAACACCTGCTTTCATTCTTCCATTACTGGGACAAACATAAACTATCAGATGCTGGCAGTTATACCAGGGTTCCTTCTTTTTACTCCTTCCTCTAAATCAGGGGTACTCAAATTTTAATGTACAAGATAATCACCTTGGTGCTTGTGAAAAGAGATTGCTGGGTCCTATCCTTAGAATTTCTGATCAGTAGGCCTGAAGTGGGACCCAAGAATTTGCATTTTTAACGAGTGCCAAGATGATAGTGATGTTGCTGGTTCAGGAACCAACCACATTTTGAGAACGGTTATTCTAAATGATTACAGCGTTCAGGAGGTCTTACTTCAACTCTTCCAACAAGTCCTTCCCTTCCCTTCCGTCATTTAACTGAGCAGCAAGGCATTGGGCCTAGTCTTGTTCTTCACACTTCAGCCACAATAGCTTTATTTCTAACCCTGGATTATGCAAAGCGTTTACGCCCAAGCTGTCCTCTTTCCACATCTTCCCTTATCTTCCCATGGCTGGCACCTTCTATCAATCGGGTCTCAGCATAAGTGGCAGCCCCTCCGAGGCCTTTCTAAGATTTTTTTTCAAATTTTTATTTAAATTCTAGTTAGTTAACATAGATCTAGACGGTTCTTGTTTTTAATGAAAAGCAGCCGCCAGAGCGCGCTCTGTGTCCTTCCTCCCTCGATTCGGCACACTACCCAATTTGGTTTTCCTCCTAGTTTTTGCCGTGTATTTACTGTATAGTGACCGCCAAGGTCTGCACCCCGTCTGTGTGGTTCACCGCTGTAAAGAGACCCTCAGAAAGTAACTGCGAAACGACCGGAATTTCGACTTTTCCCGCCCCACCACCGTGCATCCCACAGAGCCAGTTGTTCCCAAGACGTCTACAATCGCCCCTTCTTGCCAGTTCAGATAAGCCCACTGCCCGGACGTTCTTGAAACAAGGCCTGATCCCACCGGGCTCCGGCGTTCCCCCCTCACTCGGCGCCAGCCGCCCGTCACGCAGGCCTCGCCTGAAGAATCCAAGGCCGCTGAGGCGTGCGCCGCCAGACCCACCTCAGCACATCTGGCTCGGCGATACCCAAGCGTGCTGCTAAACACCGCATCAGTCCAGACTCCATGGCGCGGAGAACAACTCCCGCGGACCGGTGCAACACGACGAAACCCGCGCGTAAACGCCGCGCCCGCCAGTGAGGGCGAGGCCCCACCCCTCTACTGCATCTGGATTGGCTGGGACGAGAAGTCACGAGCGCTCCACAAATCAAGCCTACTCTTCCTTTTGCTCATGCGCACCACGACTGCACGCTCCTGGGCCGGTGAACTTGGACCAGCGGCTCCCCCTCCATTTCTCCCGTCTTGGCAGATTCCTCAAACGATGCCTTTACTTCCTGCTGGGTCCTTCCTGCCGCCGAGGGATACCCTGCTACTCTGCACCTTCCTACTCTCTGTCACACACTGGGGTGAGACTGGCTGACACCCAGGTCCGTCAGCCCACGGTTAAGTGTCAAGAGCCAATAAACACGCGAGACTTGAGTTCCTAGAAGTGGGCCAATCGAAGAGCCGCCTGCAGGGTCCGGGGGTGGGGCTAAAGAGGGCGGGGTTTGAAGAGGCCGCAGCGTCACCTGACCGCGGGAGGTTCCGCGCGCGGGGTGGGTGCTGCTTGCTGCAGGCTTAGAGGAGTCGCCATGGTGAGTGTTGAGGGGCTGCGGGCCCTGGGCCGACCTTTATCCAAAGCACTGCGCTCTGCCGCCGTCCTGGAGCCTTGCGGGTGGAGTTGGTGCCCCGCAGCCCAATCGGGGCTAAGACCAGCCGGGATTAGCCTGCAGGAAGAGGACAGGCCGGGGAAGGCCGCAGGCAGGCTGATCCGAGATCGGGGTGGGCGGCGGCTTCTGTTCGCGGCGGTTGCCCGGGAATGGGATGGCCTTTCTGAGGGGTGTCTCGGCCTGTAGGCTCTGAAGTCGGTGAAGGCCTACCGCCGCGCCTTGAGGGGACGGGTCTGAACGTCAAGCTGGGTCGGGGGCGTGCGGAAGGCCTGAGACTGGGTGGCGTCGGGACCCGCCCAGTGGTTGCTCTCTCGCCGGCGTGCGTTTCCATCTTTGTGCCTGATAGTGCTCTATTGGCCCCCCGCCCTTTTCTTGTGCAAGAAATACCTATTGGAGGGTCCAAATGGTGCCCTGGTCTTTTTCGGTCTTATAGTCCCGTTCGGCTGCGGTGTTTGTAAGCGAATTCTGAGGACTCGCTTACGTGAATTTCCTGGAAGGACTTAGGCTATCTGATATCCATTAATTCTGACAGAGAGAAAGGAGACTTTGTTTCCTTTAATATTTGTTCATTGGACACCCTGGTTCTCTTACATGTCTCCCCATTGGTGAAATCCAAGTATTTTATTTGCTGGAAGTAGGCATTCGTTCTTGTTAGTGCCTCTTCGTGATGGCAGCAAATCGTGGTGTGGCTGTTGGCCTTGGCTTGTAAACTTGAACTTCCTCAAAATGTGAATCCATGTGCCTAGTTTCCACAAAGGCATTTGTCAACCTGCATTTCATTAGCTTTTGACATATAGTCTGCAGTATATAAATAATGTTTTTGAATGTTGGTGTACCGTATGAGATATTTTAGTTATCTCATTACTCACTTCGTGTAGACAGGTTTCTAGAAATCTGTAAACCTGGAAACAGGCTTCACTGTAGATGTGTTAATGCCATAAAGTAGGATTAAATGTTTGACATGTACTATCATATACTATATTACCATACAAGATGATTTTATTTCTCAGAATTTTTACGATTGAAAAGTGATATAAGGACAGCGTAAAAATTTAACTAGGATTTGTCTGTTTCTCTACATTTATGAATTGATATTTACAGTGTTTTATAATGGAAAGCACTTAATCGATTTGCCATACACCTCGGTTCTGTGCTGGATGAACTACTTTGGAGCAATGAGCATGTCCTCATGAACATTTTTGAGAAAGGAAACTTGGGTATCAGTCTTGTCACAGTCACCGTTTCTATGACTTGGGAAAGGTCATTCAGTATTCTTTGAGTCTCACTTTTGCATCTGGAAACAACTGTTGGCTTCTTTGGCCCTTCCTAGTCCTAACATTCTGGGCTCCAATTCAATTCATTAGGCATCTTGTATGCCTTCTAATATCATGAACTGCGCACTGGAAACAAACATAGTTCTTGCTATCAAATAGCTTAAGAGTCTATGGAGGAAGATATGCTTGTGGAACTTAATGTAATACAGTCTGAGGATTGCTTTATTAGCACTGTCAATTAAGTGTTTTCGGGTCATGGAGGGAGAGAGTTCTGCACAGGAGGCTTGAAAAAGACTACAGAAAGTAACATGTGAACTGATACAGTGAGGAGGGTAAGCAGAAATTCATCAGGTGGAGGGGTACCTGTCTGGCTCAGTCAGGTAAGCATCTGCCTTTGGCTCAGGTCATGATCCAGGGGTCCTGGGATTGAGCCCTGAGTTGGGTTCCACTGCTCAGTGGGGAGTCTGCTTGTCCCTCTTCCCCTCCCCTTGCTTGTGTGTGCATGCTCTCTCTCTCTCAAATAAATAAAATAAAAAAAAAATCTCCAGGTGGAGAAGAAAAAGTATAGCCAATAGATGAAGCTGACAGAAGTAAATATTCATGGTGTGTACCATAGAATTCCTGGGGAAATATATTGGTAAATGAAGGTGGAGCCAGTTTAGTGTTCAAATTATGTTTTGAAATTCACAAGCCCTCATCATCCTTAATGCTCCCTACTTCCAATTATAATTTTGTGCCTTATAATTTTAAAAATAGTACTTTCATTAAATGTGATGAAATTCTGTATCTTTGTGAGATTGGTTATTTTTGTTTTATAGTTGATTTACATTGTGTTGTTAGATTACATTTGCAGCATATCAGTGAAGAGATGAATCAACAAATAGGTTGTTAGGATGAGTGGAGGTAATTGCTTGTATCTAAGGGGGTATAATAATGGTAACACTTATAAAGTGCTTATTACTAAGTGCTAGGCATGTCCCGAGCTCTGTGTCATATCATTTATTCCTCAAAATAGTAATATAAGTACTCTTATTGCACTGTTTAATAGAAGAGGAAATGAATGCACATTGTTTGAATGGAGAGTAGTGTTATAAGTGTTATAAGTCCGTGATGGATTATTTTCTCTGAACCTTACAATTATATGAATTTAGGAGAACTGTTTGGCCTGGGTCTCAGGCTAAAGTTAGCCTAATTACCAATGTTAATTTGATCTTCATTCTTTAGTGTTTCCATTTTCTCTTATCCATGTAACTGATTATTACAAAGTCATTTGTAAATGGAGAACTACTTCCATAAGTTAGGAGACAGGTTACTTGGCTTGTGTTTAATGAGAGCATACTCATAACAGTTCTTACTGTTCTTATTCTATGTGACACTTCCCAAGAAAGACATCAAGACACTCCCTTAGAATAGACATATAATGGCTACATTTATATAATAATTACATTGTCTTGGGAGTAATATCTAAAAATACAATTCTTTATTACAGCTTTAGTTCTTCACTTGTAGCCTACCTTGTAATAAGTCTGTAATTTTCTATATTTTGTATTTGTTTCTATTTTAAACCCAGTTGGTACAAAATAGAATTCTGCTACAGTTTTGTTTATAGATCACTGAATCTATTGGATTCTCTACAAATATTTTTAGAATTGCTTGTAGTCTTTTTTTTTTTTGTTTGTTTGCTTTTTAGATTTTACTTATGTATTTGCCAGAGAGAGAGAGAGAGAGAGAGAGCGCGAGCGCACAAGCAGGGGTAGCAGCAGGCAGAGGAGAAGAAGTAGGTTTCCTACTGAGCAAGGAGCCTGAAGCAGGACTTGGGGGTCCTGGGATCATGACCTGAGCTGAAGGCAGATGCTTAAGCAACTGAGCCACCCAGGTGTCTCTGTAGTCTTTTTGTAATTATAGTTTTATTTGCTATATTAATGTTATTATACATAACAGCCAAAAAGTGGAAGCAACCCAAGTTTCCCATCAGTAGAAGAACAGATAAATAACATATGGTATATAGATATGATGGACTATTATTTAGCCTTAAAAAGAAAGGGAATTCTGACAAATTCTACAACATGGATGAAGCTGGAAGACATTATGCTAAGTTGAAATGGCGAGACACAAAAGCTTATGGTTCTACTTATATGAGGTACCTAGAGGTACCTTCTCTAGGTCATATATATGACCTAGAGAAGTCAGATTCCTAGAGAAAGTAAAATGGTGGTTGCCTGGGATAGTGGTGGAGAATGGCGAGTTATTGTTTTATGGGTATAGAGTTTCCTTTGGGAACGATTAAAGGATACTGGAGATGGATGGTAGTGATGACCATACAACAATGTGAATGTACTTAATGCTACTGAACTGCACATTTAAAAATGGTTAAAATGGCCGATTATATGTCATGTATATTTTACCACAATAAAAAAGTAATTATAAAAATTTCCTGATGTATCAATATTTATCTCTACGTTGTTCATCTGGACTTAATGAAATCCATTGATTCTAATGATTGTTAAATCTATTGCATCTAGAGATAAAGAGCCAAAGAAATCCAAACCATAGCTTGGTGTCACTGAAGTTCTCGGAGAACTAGCCCAGGATGGCTAGTGAATTTCATTAAGTCTGAATCCTCAGATGCTGGTGTTGTCTTTGCCTCTGAAACCAACATTTTATACTAATTGTTCTGCTTTATAAATTAAGGTTCCCTTTAAGTTTAGTTTAAATGACATAACTTTTTCTTTGAAGTCTGTATATGCTTGGGAAGAAGTGTGGTTACAAGGAAGCACAGGTTACTAGATTTGCCATAGGAAAAAAATAGGGATACTTGGCATTTCATATTACTAATGTTTTTTCTCTTTCCAAAATTAGTGGAAGAAAAAGTTTTCCATTTTTATAAGTGATTCTAATTCAGAAATGGGTTTTGTGTGTTTTTTGTTAATATCAAATTCAGTGCTGTTTTGTCTTAGGTAATAGAACAAATTTAACTTTTATGTTTCTGTCTGTCTTTGCCTTTCTCCTTTCCATCTCATTGTGTAAGAGGCATTTTACCTTTAATCATTTTTTTTATTAAGTTGAAATTCATATAACAGAAGATTAGCCATTTTATTTTTTTTTAAGATTTATTTATTTATTTTAGAGGGGATGGTGAGAGGAGCAGAGAGAAAGAGAATCTTTAAGCAGACTCCCCGCTGAGCATGGAGCCCAACTCAGAGCTCAATCCCAGGACCCTGATATCATTACCTGAACTGATATCAAGAGCTGGCCGCTCAACCAGCTGAGCCACCCAGACACCCCAAGATTAACCATTTAAAAGTGAACAATTTAGTGGCATTTAGTACATTTGCAGTGTTATTCAACCACCATTTCTGTCCAGTTCCAAAACATTTTTATCACTTCCAAAGGAAAACCTGTGCTCATTAAGTAGTTATTCCCCCACTCTCTCTTCTGGTAACCCCAAGTCTATTTATTCTGTAGTCACATATATCACTACTTTGTTCCTTTTTATGATAGGAAAATATTCTGGTATATGTATTTACATAAATGTGTTTACCACAACTTAACTATTCTTCTGTTGATTTCTTTTTTTTTTTTTTTAAGATTTTATTTATTTGGGAGAGAGAGAGAGAGAGAATGAGTGGGGGGAGAGGCAGAAAGAAGTAGACTCCCTGCTGAGCAGGGAGCCTGATGCGGGGCTCGATCTCAGAACACTGAGAACCCTGAGCCAAAGGTAGATACTTAACTGAGCCACCCAGACACTCGCATCTGTTAATTCTTTAGCCATTTTTTTAATTAAATATATAACCTAAACATTCTAAAACCAGCTCATTTGTTCATATAGTGAACACTTATGAAGCATCTGTTTTGTGTCAGGCAATGTGTTGGGTCCCAAGGTATCAAAATAGCCATAATTTATAGTTACAATATAATGCATGCTGCAGTAGAGGTGTAAACAGAGTGTTTATACATGTAAAGGGTAGAGTGGTTTATTCTGTTTGACCCTTAGATCTAATTAATTTTGCAAGCAGGATTTTGCTGAGAGAAGAATATCTAGATATGTTTTGTCTATTATAGCTGTAGATTTCTCTATTTGAAATGATAAGGTAGGTACTTGTACACCTTTTGGTTTTCTACTATCATTCACTAATAATAATTTCAACTATTTTATTTCTAAGTTCTTTAGTCTTTTGTTACATATTGCCTTAGAATGTAGTGTTTTCATTTTCTTGATCTTAAGACTAGACTAAAATGTAAATGAAAAGTAGTATAGAGGAAAAAAAGAGGCTTTTAGAGATTTGGGTGAGACTATACCTATCATAAGGATTGTTGTTGGATTAAAACTAACACCACATGTTTTTTGTTTTTGTCTTTAAAGACTATATATTCATTTGAGAGAGAGAGAGAGAGAGAGAGAGAGAGAGAGACAGAGAGAGCACACAAGCAGGGAAGAGGCAGAGAGAGAGAATGGACTGCCCACTGAGCCAGCTGGAAGCCCGATGTGGGGCTCAGTCCCAGGACCTGGAGATCATCACCGGACCCAAAGGCAGACGCCCAACCATCTGAGCCACTAGGCACCCCATAACACCACATGGTTTTTGAGGCCAACCTGCTACAAGAATGTTGAGCTAGTTTCTGAGAGAGTAGAGATTCTCTGCACGTCACTATTCCGCTTCAGCATTATTATGCTATTAACTTGGGTGACTGGGTATAACTCTCGGTTCAATAGTTGTCAAAAGTTGATAAATGAGTTTGAGATCTACAACTGGAATGTGCCTTTATGAAAGCCTTGGAAAAGGGCTATGTCTAGAACTACAGAAATAACAGATTTTTTAGAAGAGAGTACTAATGAGACGATTAGAAGTATTTTTTTATTTTTCAGCCTACAACACAGCAGTCACCTCAGGATGAACAGGAAAAGCTCTTGGATGAAGCTATACAGGCTGTGAAGGTCCAATCATTCCAGATGAAGAGATGCCTGGTAAGAATGTCAATATGGGAGGCAAAATACAATCTGTATGTTTTGTAAGGTTGAATAGCACCACTGCTTCTACTAAATGTAATCTTTAGTGTCTTCTGGCTTTCATCTTCCGTCTCACCTCCCTCAGACTCTGCATGGAATAGTTCCAGCAGAGATCCCTGTTTACTAGTATTTGCATTTATGATTTGGGATTGTCTGCCTTCCCTACCAGAATGGAAGCTCCCCAAGGACAAGAGACCCTACCTTCTATCACCATATCAATATCTGACTCAGTTATTAGTCTCATTGGTTCTATACCTCAAACCTGAGGAGTACTTGACATATAATGGGTACTTAATATTTGTTGAATGAATGGATTTAAATTCTTTCATTTTGGATTTTTTGGCTTTTCTTCTGTCTTGAAGTCTGTTGTTTCCATCCTGAATAGAAATAAATTTTTTGCAGCAACGGGCTTGAAAATTATACTTACACCAATTTCTGTGTTGTCATATTGTAAAAGACAGGGTAGGAAGTAATCTGTGTAGAAAGTATAGATTCTTTGCATTCAAATTTAAGAAATGGAACCAAATAGGCTGGTACTTCAAGTTATAAGTTGCTCTGATGATGATATCTTTCCTTTGTAAAGTGTCTCACAATTTCTAAAGCTTAGTAATGTACTATTTTAATCAATTATATGTATTGTATTTTTTCCTTCCAAAAAAAATGTCTTGGAATGGAGAAAATGAGTGGGTATGGGACTTGTTATTGCTTGCTTCTCTTTCTGAGTATGAATATTAATATTGTTTCCTGTATTTAAAGGCATTGTCTTCATATATGTGTTCAGTGGGATACATGGCATTGTGAGGAGGAAAGCATACTTAGAGACAGGAATGGTCATTTCAGACATCTCTGAGGAGTCTTATGACAGAGCTATTGTTAGGATAGTAGCTTGCTTTAAAAGAATTAATATGCCAGCTCTCTTGATTGCAGGTAAGTGTGAATTAATGAAGCTACCTTTATAGTCAGTGGGGGTTTAAAAGAGTTATGCCAGGAAGTCTATAGTCCTGGTTACATAAGACTTGCTAAGTTTTGCAGTCCAGATAAGGAACCATGAATCTTTTTCTTTCAGTAGAGAAGGCAAGGTGAAACTAAACCTAATTGTTATGTGATTAAAATAATTTAAGTGCTGTATACTGTGTAACAAATCCAAGTTCAGTGTTTACTTAAACATTCCCATCAATTCTCTTGGTATTTCTGTAGGACAAAAACAAACTTATGGACGCTCTGAAACATGCTTCTAATATGCTTGGTGAACTCCGGACTTCTATGTTATCACCAAAGAGCTACTATGAACTTTGTATCTTTTGAATGTTGAAGACCATTTTGATCATGGTTTTTTTTTTTTGATGAGGCCATATTTTGTTTTTTTTCTTCTTGAGTTTTTCTGGCATTATATTATTTTTCATTGTCTTAACTAAATAGTACTCCTCCATGTAAATTTTGTGAGGAAAAGAAAAACTTAATATCAGAAACCCTTTTTCGGGGTGTCTGGGTGGCTCGGTTGGGTGGCTCCCTGCTTGGCGGGGAGTCTGCTTCTCCCTCTAACCTCTCCCCTCTCATCCTCTCTCATTCTCTCTCTCTCTCAAATAAATAAATACAATCTTAAAAAAAAAAAAAAAAACCCAACCCTTTTTCTATGCTTAAACTTCTTTGTTACTGTGTTTCAGTTTTTATTCCTTCATGAAAGATATTTAGGCTGTTAGGCAGTTGGTTCTTTAATGCTTAGATATTTGTCATGGAGGACTCTGAAATGAAAATGAATTCAATGATTTGCCATTTCAAAATCCTCTTGTGGGGGCACCTCTTGTGGGGGCTCAGTCCTCAAGTGTCTCCCTTCGTCTCAGGTCATGGTCCTAGGGTCCTGGAATTGAGCTCCACATCCAGCCCCCTGCTCAGCAGGAAGCCTGCTTCTCCCTCTCCCACTCCCTCTGCCTGTCTCGCTGTCTCTCTCTTTCTGTGTCAAATACGTAAATAAAATAAAAAAAAAAACCCAAAACTCTGTAGTAGTCTGATGGGCAATCCTTATTTTTACTGCTTTGCTTTACCAGACATCTTTAAAAACCCTTATTTAATTTTTTATCATTTTATTTTATTTTCATTTGTTTTTTTAAGTGTTTATTTGAATCAACGTGGTGCTCATCACTAGTGCCCTCCTTATTCTCCATCACCTATTTCATCCATGCCCCACCCACCTCCCTTCTGGTAACCATCAGTTTGTTCTCTATAGTTAAGAGTTTCTTTCTTGGTTTGTCTGTCTCTCTTTTTTTTTCCTCTTTGCTCATTTGTTGTTTCTTAAATTCTACATATAAGTGAATAAAAACCTTTATTTTAAAATAAGGAAAGCCCAACTGAAATTCTGTCTTCATTTAAACATGTTCTCTTAAAGGACTAATGTTTAAGATATCTGCCCAATAGTTCAATGACTCCAACAAGTTCCTGAGTATTGCTTATGTTGGCTTAGCTTTATTTTTTTTTAGATTTTTATTTATTTGACACAAGAGAGATCACAAGTAAGCAGAGAGGCAGACAGAGAGAGAGAGGGGGAAGCAGGCTCCCTGCTGAGCAGAGAGCCTGATGCGGGGCTCGATCCTAGGACCCTGATATCATGACCTGAGCCGAAGGCAGAGGCTTTAACCCACTGAGCCACCCAGGCGCCCTGATGTTGGCTTAGCTTTATTTGAGTCCTTAATCATAATTAAAAGATATGGCTATTTCTGATGAACTACACTACTTGGAAGTCTACCTGACAGATGAATTTGCTAAAGGAAGAAAAGTGGCAGATCTCTATGAACTTGTACAGTACGCTGGAAACATTATCCCAAGGCTGTAAGTAATTGAGAATCTGAGGGCTTTTATATCTGCGTTTTCCACTCTGATTTTTAAAAACCAATTTTAAGGTTATTTAATTTCTTAACAAGTTGAGATTAACATTTTGGTAGATATTCTGGGTTTTCTTTAAAGGTTTTAAGGTATAATTAATTTTACTTTTTATATGGATAATTGAGAAATTTTGGAAATAGAACAAGTAGATATACTATTTTGTTTAATATCTTGATTACTAGAAAAATTAATATGGCATTCTCTTACTGGTATGTTTAAAGGTGATAATGAAAAAAAAATGAAAAAAAAAGGTGATAATGATACTTATGTATGTGTATATGTATTTGTGTACATATTTATATACTTGTATATACACATATATTTGTATATGTATGTAAACATATATGTATATAATTTGCATGTAAATACATATGTATATTGGGGGAGGGTCAGTGAGAGGGAGTGGTTCTTTTTTTTTTTCTCCCCAAATTTGTTTATTTTAATTTCTCAGTGTTACAAGATTGATTGTTCATGCACCACACCCAGTGCTCCATGCAGTACGTGCCCTTCTCGATACCCACCACCAGGCTCACCCACCCCCCCCACCCCCTCCCCTTCAAAACCCTCAGTTTGTTGCTCAGAGTCCACAGTCTCTCCTGGTTCATCACCCCCTCCGATTTCCCCCCATTCGCCCTTCCCTTCCTTCTCACGATGCCCTCCATGATTTTCTTTATACTCCACACGTAAGTGAGACCATAAGATAATTGCCTCTCTCCGCTTGACTTATTTCACTCCGCATAATCTCTTCTAGTCCTG
>CM052803.1:18043441-18066085 GCA_028533885.1 Nasua narica | reverse complement strand
GAATGGCATTTTGGTTCTTTCCACAGTTTGGCTATTGTGGCCATTGCGTCTATGAACATTGGGGTACTTGTGGCCCTTCTTTGTACTGCATCTGCTTCTTTGGGGTAAACACCCAGTAGTGCAATTGCAGGGTCATAGGGTTGCTGTATATTTAATTTCCTGAGGAATCTCCATACTGTTTTCCAAAATGGCTGCACTAACTTGCATTCCCACCAACAGTGGAGGAGGGTTCCCCTTTCTCCACATCCTCTCCAGCAATTGTTGTTTACTGTCTTGTTGATTTTGGCCATTCTAACTGGTGTAAGGTGGTATCTCAGTGTGGTTTTGATTTGAATCTCTCTGATGGCTAAGGATGATGAACACTTTTTCATGTGTCTGTTAGCCATTTGTATGTCTTCTTTGAAGAAGTGTCTGTTCATGGCAAAGACCATTTTCTATTTACTTTAATTATAATGGGTTCCTGGCAACAAATTTGTAGAAAGTGGGACAGCTGACACAGCACAACACACAAATGAGAAAGGCTTCCAGCAAATGGCAAGTAGAAATGGCAGAATCCTTCAGCCATATTCGTTTGTCACAAGTACGAATAGGACAGAGTTTCCCAGAATGTGTTTATACAGACCATTAATCTCTTGGGACCTCAGGGTAGGTGGTAAGGGTGTTAATGTCAAATAAAAATGGGATAACTGCACATAATACTCCTTTTGAAAGGATTCACTGATAAACCCTGAAGTAAAGAGAACTATTTTATTTTTTTAATAATGATTGTTCATATAGATTTTTTTTTAAGATTTTATTCATTTAGTTGAAAGAGAGAGAGCAAGTGAGAGAGAGAGCATGAGCCAGGGGAGAGGGAGAAGCCAACTCCCCGCTGAGCAGGGAGCCCGATGCAGGGCCCGGTCCCAGGACCCCAGACCATGACCTGAGCTGAAGGCAGACACTTAACCAACTGAGCCACCCAGGCACCCTGAAGAGAACTGTTTTACATGGGGTTTTCCAAACTTATTTTACCAGGGACATCTAGGAATAAAATAATTTGGCTACAAACAACAGAAACCACAACAGCTAGCTTATTGGAAGACCATAAGATACTTTGTACAATTACAAGGTCTTTGGTTTTTTCTTATTAATTTGTCTCAGGAGCTTTACTTGTCGGTCTACTATCACACGTATATTCACCTCAGTCTTTCACATTGCTCCCTGGTATTTCATCGTATGGCTGGGTATCAGTATCTGACTACAAAACTTAGTGGTTTCCAAAGACCAGCTGCACAGTTCTTCTGTTTGATCCAGTTTGATATCTGATGAGCTTTCTCATGCACCTGTGGTCAGCAGGCAGGTCTTTTAGAGGCTGGATGCTCCAGAATGACCGCATCCATACTCTAAGGCAGCCAGTGTGCCCCGGTTCTCCACATGGCCTCTCTCATCCTTCAGCAGGCTGGATCGGGTTAACTCGCACAGCAGTGTCAGGGTTCCAAGAGAACAGGCCCCAAGACACAAGTGCTTTCCAAGCATCCGTGTGTCGTGTACCATTGGCCAAGAGAAGTCACGTTGCCAAACTAGATTCAAAGGGTGGAGAAACAGACTCCAACTTTGGTCAGGGCCACTGGCAACACCACATTCTAAGAGCACAGATGCAGGGAAGGGAAGGATTTGGGACCAAATTTACAATTTACCATGGGATGGATCATGTTTTATTTATTCACTTCTATATCGATGGACATTTAGGTTGCTTCCAGCGCTTCATCATTACAAGAAAGGTTGCAACAAACATCTTTTTAAATACATATTTACACATGTGTAATTATTTTGATAGTTTCCAGCACTGAAATTGCTGGGTTAAAAGTATGGGAATGTTACCTTTTGATACTGATGTATACTGCTACCCGTGAATGCCCATTTTCCTAAATCTTTTTCAATCACAGCTCTTATTAATCACTTTCAATGATTCCAATCATCACAGGCTATAAAAGCTATCTCAATTTTACAATTACATTTAATTTGATCTCTAGTGTTGGTGACATTATTTTGTATGTTTAAAAATCATGTCTCAGTTTCATAAACTACATACCATATACACATGCTCCTGAATTCTGCATTTTGCTTGTTATATTTTTTGATTCCTGAACCACCTTAATACTCTATATTATGATATTCTGATACACAATAGGACAAGTTTCTTCCATCCTTTCTCAAAAATGACTTGCCTATTTTTGTGCATTTTCCTTCCCATGTGAACTTTGCTCAACAAACTTGGGATTTAATTGAATTTACAGATTAACAGAAGAATTTTTTTTTTTAAGTAGCTCCATGTCTAGTGTGGAGCCCAACGCAGTGCTTGAACTCAGGAGCCTGAGATCAAGACCTGAGCTGAGATAGAGTCAGACATGTAAGGGACTGAGCCACCCAGTCTCTCCTAATTGAAGAATATTTATATATTTATATATTTATACTACTGGGTCTTAAAAATGAGGAAACATTTGTCTCTACATGTATTTAGTGGTTCTTCTAAGTCTTTCAATAAATTTAACATTTTTTTCTTCACACTATTCTTGCACATTTCTTGTTGGGTTTACTCATAAATATTTGTGGCTTGTGTTGCCATTGTAAATGGGATTTTTTTTCAACAAACTTCTAATTGGTTATTGCTACCATATAACAGAGCTATTGATTCCCATACATTTTTGAAAGGGACAGTCATTTCTCCCCATTGGCCATGTCTGTCAGCATCAGTCTGGAAACAGGTCTGCTCAACTCCCTGGATGTCCTTGATTGAGTCTCTTCCCATTCTGGCCTGTTTTTCCACATATAAAGAGAGGGTTCAACTAGATTAACTAGATTACTGTTTTTCAAATGCAGATTGAGAGCCAGTTGAGGATCATGAAATAAATGTAGTGGGTCAAGATCAACATTTAAAAACTAATAATAAAAAGTAGAACCAAAAGTACTAGAATTCATCATACTAAGGGTAGTTACTCTTTTTGTTAAACTGTTTCCTCACCAATATGTGTGTATATACACAAGTGTTCAGTGTGTGCGTGTGTGTGTGTACACTGGGTTATAATGTAAACAGTATTTTCTAGGTGAGTTGTGATTCAAAAAACATGAGGGGCGGCTGGGTGGCTCAGTCAGTTAAGCATCTGACTCTTGGTTTCAGCTCAGATCATCATCTCAGCTTTGTGAGATCGAGCCCCACCTTGGGCTCTGTACTCAGCACGGAGTCTGCTTCAGACTCTCTCCCTCTGCCTCTACCCTCCATGCACTCTTTCTCTAAGATAAATTAAAAATCTTTTTTTTTAAAAGATATTATTTATTTGACAGAGTGAGACACAGCAAAAGAGGGAACACAAGCAGGGGGTGTGGGAGAGGGAGAAGCAGGATTCCTGCTCAGCAGAACCCTGGGATCATGCCCTGAGCCGAAGGCAGACACTTAACAACTGAGCCACCCAGGTGCCCTAATAAATTAAAAATCTTAAAAAAAAAAAAGCTTGAGCGTCACCGCAGTGACCCCCAAGGGCCCATCCCTGCTCTGTGGTCCAAGAATTTGTATCCATGACATTGGGTTGCTCATCCCACCACCAGAACAAACTGGTCTGCAAGAGGCAAATAACAGGACAAAGCAGGTACCATGTGCATAATTTATACACATCCCCCCTACACACACACTCTTCCAGAAATACACACACACACCAAACCTCAGGCAGGGAGGAGCTACCTGATTATGCCCCAACCCAGGAAATACAAGTGTTAACACGCAGTCCCCCAACCTCTTCCCACTCCCTAAGGGATTATTGCTCCCTCTGAGGAAACGCTGCGACTCCCCCATGACAATCCTGTAGTCCCAATAGGTAGTCAATTCTGAGCCAGTTCCCCACAAGATAGGATTTTCTATGCTAGAGAAACAAAGGAGCCCCGGTGAGAGGTAGGAAACCAAACTAAGACTCCACACATCACTACCTACTGTCAACCTTGAAAATAAAGCAGCCAGTTACTTTAGCAGCAAAATGGATTTGCAACTCGGACATGAAAGCTATGGCAAAACCACCAGCTAGTCCAGAGAACAAAGGAGAGGAACATTATAGGGGAAAAAGGGGAATTTGGGGGTGGGGGCTTTGAACAAAAGTCCATTGGAGGAAAGTGAAAAGAGTGATGACGTTTCTCATTGGCTGGGTTATTGTTGGGCAAGTAGAAAAATCTTCCTTCTGCTTGCTGGGGTAGAAAAGTAAGGCTTCTTCCTGTTGGAAAATGCAAGGTATGAGTTGGGATCTGCAAATTGCCCTAGAGTTGGTAGGGGGTGAAAGCTCCCTTTCTGGTATCCTGCCTCTACTTTAAACGAAGTTTCTTTTATTCAGTTTAACACCACTGTGAAAAATGTGTAAGTGGCTGGTTCTACTGTAAATTAGAAAAACTTTTCTACAGGCAACCTGGCAACGTTATAAAATAGTTTTCCTTTTGTCCCAGCAATTCTGCTTGCTTTAGTTTCTCCTGAGTAAATTGTGGGACAGGTGAGCAAAGATACAAAAGCAAAACCAAACTTAGAAACAGTTTCATAGAAACAGATTGGGCAAATATGCTCATCCATACAATGGGAAAATGGTATCATTAAAGACAATAATGGTGATATGTATTCCATATGGATGTGAAAAATGTCCAGATTTTTTATTTTGTGGGGAGAAAAAGCAGATTATACGTTACAACAGCCAAACCCCGTTTTTGTTTTTGCAAATCTGTGCAGTGTTGTGTTTTTTGTTTTCTTGGGATTTTTTTTGGTCTATTTTGTCTGTCTAGTTCTGTGGGGGAGGGAAGAGTTGTGGGGGGTGGGAGGATGGGGTAAAAAAAAAAAAAAGTCTGGAGCCTAGAAGGACTTAAGCCAAAATGTCCAAAGTGGAAGGAGGAGATATGGTAGAAATTTTACTTCCACTTGATGCCCTCTATATTGTTTTACAAGTGTACATGTTACTTTTATGATAAAACATAAAACATAATGAAACAAAATTATTCCTATTGGGGAAAAAAAAAAACCCTCTTATCTTTTGTCCAAGTAAACTATGTTCACTGGAGAAAAATCAGAAGCTTTGGCAGGTAGGCTAAGCCCACTCTGTGGCACTCATGGAATTTGCTTTTCAGCTGCAGTTCTCAACCCATTTGGGAAGCACTTTTCAAAAAAATACCTTTTTAGATTTAATGGGCTTGGAGGGGGGGTGGCAAGTGTGGCATCTTTAAAAATGCCTTTGGGTGATTATAAGGTATTATAAGAAATTGCTGAGGACAACACCCATTGCTTTCCCCACTGTTCTAGCCAGCTCATCCTGTCTCCCATCTGTTTTTTACATTCTCACTGTATTTGACCAAAATCATTTCCTAAGTACCATTTTAAAGTGCTATTTTCTAAATTTCTAGGAGCTCAGAGTAAGCATTACTCTGGGGTTAACTCTCCTGAGGTGCTCCATTGGTGATTCAATTTCCTTTGCTACAAATTAAAGGCTTTGTGTACATTAAAGCATACACAATGAAATCGCTTAATTAGCAGTATTAAGTGTTCTTCATTGGACCATGTGGAGAGCTGGGTCTTTGACTTCAGTGACATACATTCCCAAAGGGTCTTCAATGTCCATCTCTCAAATTTTCAAACACCCTTAAATTTCCTGTTATCTCTTACCATCTCAGAACTTTTTCTGCACTCCAAAGATATGGGGGAGGGGAGTCAAGAACATTTATTTTGTGCTTCTGCCTTTACAGATATTTTTTATATCCAGTAAGATAGTTAACATTTGAAGGCTTATTTTGAGTCAGATACTGTTCAAAGAACTTTATATGGATTATAGCCAAGAGCCGATATACATAGGGTCATGACAACCCTGTGGTCCAGGTAAAAGTGTCCCATTTTACACATGAAGACATTGAGGCCCACACAAGTTAAGTTGCCCACAGAGAAGAGCTAGCCAAGTGATAGTAGGCATTTGAATCCAAGCTATCTGACTCCAGACAGAGCCTCGGTTTTTGTCACAGCAACATAGTGCCACCTACAGGAACAGTAGGGGGGACTGGGTTGGCCAAAAATAAAAATACTGGTGGTTCGATTGGTTAAGGGTCTGACTCTTGATTGATTTCAGTTCAGGTCATGATCTCAGTGTTGTAAGATCGAGCCCTATATTGGGCTCTGCGCTGGGCATAGAGACTGCTTAAGATTCTTTCTCCCTCTCCTTTGCCCCTCCCCCATAAATAAATAAATAAAATACTGAGTGAGCACATAAGTACAAGATGAACTTAAAGCTGGAAGACACACAGTGCAACCCAGTGCTATCCTACTTGTGGATGTTGAATTGTGTATAATGTATACATGTTCTGGGAAGTGTTCCATTTACATCACCTTCCTGGATGTGTCATGTGACTGCTCCCTAGTCTTGGAATTCCCCATTCAACATCAGGCCTAACCTAGGCTCAGTCCTTCTCTCCACCTATGAAGGGTTGCTTTCCCCCAGTCTATTAAGAACCAGTATTTTGGGGGCACCTCGGCGGCTCAAGTCAGTTGAGCATCTGACTCTTGATTTCAGCTCAGATCATGATCTCAAGGTCAAGATTGAGTTCCAGAGTTGGGCTCCAGTCAGTGGAGCCTGCTTAAGATTCTCTCCCCTGCCCCTCCCACCTCCTGCTCATGTGCACTCTTTCAAAACCCAAAAACTAGAAAAAAAGGAGGCTAGGGGAGCAGACATACAAAACACAAGCCCTAATTCACTAGCTTCAACAGACATAAAATTGCCAAATTGGTGTGTGTTAATTTTTAGTCCACATTTTCTTTGCATTTCTCTCATTATAGACAGGTAAGAGTTCAACTTGCTTCAGTCCATGGGACACTGCTGGATAGCCTGGCTCCAGCTATAAAATATGGGACTGCAAGTCAAGCATTAGCATCACAAGGCTTAAAAAAAAAAAAAAAAAAAGGCTGACTCCCTGTGGCTTGAAGTCATTTGAAGTCACTCATAAAACCCTCTCTAGGCTGTACTCCAACACCTGTAACACCAAAAGTCCTATGCTCCCCTGGAAAAACTATCATGTTCTATTACTGCTGGTCTGTCTTCATACCAGAAGAAAATTCTCAAAGCTAGGGACCATATCTTGTTCACCTTTATACCCAGTGCCTGTGTCTGGCACATAACAGGTGCTCAACTTTTGTTCAATAAAGAAATCTGCAAATTAAGATTAGCAGAGCTCTGGTTAAAAAAAAAAGATTAGAAGAGCTTTGGTTTCTTAAATCTGGTTTCTTCACCAAAAGAATGTGAACTGCTTTATACCCTATACTAACATTATTTTACCTCTGAAGCTTCCTCAGCTCAAATTCAAGTATTCTCGAGTCAAATCTTTACCCTTCCAGCTGTATTTCACAGAACATGTGAATAAAATGAACATGTCAACTTCCATTCCACAATCAGGTTTATACAGAGTAAAGTGACACCTGCAAAGTACAGAAAGGGTTTGCTAGAATAACAGGTTCTACAGAAAAGCTTAGCATACTTGATGATAGACTTTAATGGCATCTATTCTATAACTTTATAGACACTTATTCCTATAAAACCTGATGTCTGTTCAGGCTGCCATAACAAAAATTCCACAGACTGAGTAGCTTATAAACAAATTTATTTCTCACAGTTCTGGAAGCTATTAAGTCTAAGATCAAGGCACTAGCATAGCTGAGTGAGGGCCCTTCTCCAGTCCTTACTGCCAACCTCTGTGTCCTCACAAAGTGGAAAGGGGCAAGCAAGCTCTCTGGAGCGTCTTTTAATAAAGGCACTAATGCCATTCATGAGATTCCACCCTCATGACCAAAGCACCTTCCAAAGCCCCACCACTCAACATCTTTGGAGGTTAGGTTTTCAACATGAATTTGGGGGGTGGAGGGAGGACACAAACATTCAGACCATAGGATCTAACAAGTGCTAGACATCTATCAATGGCGGGGGGGCAGGGGGGGACAGATGGTGAGGTGTTAAGTGAGGTGGTCATTTGAAAATGTCTATAAATTTGCAACTTCTCACTTCAAGAGGTAGAGCTTAATTCCTCTTACCACTGAGTATTGTTAGTAACTCCCTTCTAACAAACAGAATAAGGCAAAACAACAGTATGTCACTTCCAAGGTCAGGTCATAAAAAGGCATGTGGCTGCCTCTTTGCCTTCTCTCATGTGGGTCACTCTGGGGAAGCCAGCTGCTATGTCATGAGGACACTCCAGCTGCCCTTGTAAAGGCCCACAAGGAGAGGAACAGAGGCCTCCAGATAATGGTCATGTGAATGAGCTTGGAAGCCAGCCCCAACCAAACCTTCAGATGGCTGCAGCTCCAACCAAAAGCTTGAGACACCCTGAGCCAGAACCACCAGCTAAACTGCTCCTAAATTCCTAAGCCAGAAAACCCTGAGATAAAAGTTTGACACTAAGTTTTGGGATAATTTGTTACATGAGCCTTCTGAGAGTTTAAGTGGAGACACCATGCCTAGGAGAACAGGATAAGGCCAAGGAAAGCAAATGGGTATAAACCAAAGACTAGACAGTGCCTTGCTCAAGAGTTGAACAAGCAAGTGCTGTAACATAAGATTGTCTATTAAATTCTACAGGCATTCTCCTAGCTCCTTCTACACATCTAGTATGAAAGGGTAAAAAGTCCAAAATTGTTAATAGCAACTTTATTGTTCCACTGGTGCAAAAAAAAAGTCATAATTGTATGATGCATTTTCCCTTAAATTTACAATAATGAAGGTTATACATAAATTATATCGATCACAAATTTTCTATTTTATACTATTTAGAACAAAATTATTTTGATAAATATGCCCAGAGGACAACATAGGTTCTTAATGGATGACTGAGTCCAAATATGCAAAATATAGCTTTTGGTATTGACCATGGTGTTTTAAAATTCTCAAACATGCATTAATATATTCTAATTTTAGGGAAAATATTACACATGGCCTTATCTTGCATTTAGGGAAAAGCCCAAGCTGAATTTCACATACAGTATCCCTTTCCTCTAAATTAATCTCAAATTGGACTAGAGAACAGAGACACAGACACTTTCAGGTTAGTACTCCCAAATAACGAAGGAAATTACACAACCAACAAAACAGAATAAAGGAAGAAGAGCTTCATTAGTAGCTGAGATAAGTGGTGGCTTGTTTTTGCATTTTTTTGCTAGGCCACATGAGTTTTAAATAGATCAATCATGCTACCTGGGGTGATTAGACAGATTGAACACTTATGAAGTGGATAACTTTATTAAGGTCCTGAAGGTGAGTGTCTGGAGGTGCTGGATAAAACACATCACAGGTAAGAACAGGAAACCTACCTCAGCATTTCTGAAAGGCACAATCTATGGAAGGGAAACCTAGTATAATAAAACCCTTACTGGATGTACATGGAAAAGAGTATGGTGAGCCTGTTTCCTTTTTAAAGGATGAGACCTTCATAAATTGGCCCCTCAGATTCTGGTGATTCCCGCCTCAAACGCAAATGCTCCAGTGTGTTATGAAAATGTTTGTTAATCTGCTCTGTTTCCTCACTGGACTCAAGATTTGGAAGATCTTCTCGAATCTTTTGGATAAGCTGGTTCAAAACCTGAATTGTGACCTACAAGAGAACATGTATGGTTAATCAAGTGTGTATCATATAAAAAATGTAAGATAATTCAATAAAAATGTTTTGAGACTCTTATATTACTCTCAACAGTCACCAAAGTAATTATAAAAAGAGAGATAAAAACATGATTCCTGGTTTGAGCAACGACTATTGGCAATTCACCAAAAAAACAAACAAAACAAAAAAGAACAAAAACTTAATAAAAAACAGAGCATCATGAACAATAAAAGAAAAGCAAAATTTTATTTAACCTATAAATCTTGAACAAAATTGTATTATTGTGAAAATGATATTCCATTTAGGAATTATTCTAAATTTGTACCTGATAACCAATCAGCCTACTATATTTGTAAATTATTTTGTGTTTTTCAAACAGTGACTATTTTTATAAAATATTCAAGAACAAAAGAGATGAGAATTTTCTTGCACATGAGGTTTTCTCTTAGAGAGATGCATCTATAGACAGAAAAGGATACTAGAGAATAAAAGAGACTAGTAGGCACATTCTCCAAACTCTGACCCTTGTGAACAAAAAAGAAAGTACCAAGATAATAAACGTTCCTATGTATCAAACCTCTGAAGAGTAGGATGGAAAAACATTAGCTCACTAACAATATTTTATTATAGTTTACTTACCGCATCATTTTCCTTTTCATAAAAATAGATATATCTGTTCAGAATTTCTATAAAAAGTTGCACTTGTAAAGAGGGGTCCATGCACTGATTTGCTATTTTCAGAGCTTTTTTTAGGCATTCCATTACCCTCTTGCCTCCATGAAGCTAGAATAAAAGAGTGAGGGGATTGAGGGGGGGGGGGGTGTATTAAAGAGATTAATGAATTGTAAATGTCCCAATTCACACAAAGAAATAAATATAACCCTACAGTGGCTCTTAGGGCATACAACAAATTTAAATCCTCTTCATTTTTTTTAAAGCACACAGCTAGCAATACTTTACAATTATAATTTGTTTATATTTATACATTAAATGTTTTATATTTATTATGTACACTTTTTAAAGGCAGTGGTATAAACTTGCTATATCACAATATCCTTAAAGTGGGGCTTCACCACAGGACATAACTTCTCTATACCTTATACATTACTGTCCAGTTCATTTCTTTTAATTAACAAAGCTATTGTCTTTGTCCAAATGTTTCACCTCTAGCACACAGGGCCATGGCAGCTATTCCCTGCTAACAATTCCCTTTCCTGTATAACATGGTCAGGAATGACCTCCTTCCCTACCTCCTCTCCATTTTTGTCTGTGTTTCTGCCAGACCAGAAGAGATGTGCACAGGTGCTCACAGCTCGGCCCTGATCAGGTTTCTTCAGAAGTTTGGATGCAGCAAGTGCACACTGAGTCCTCAAAGGTTCATGATTCTCTTCACTGAAGCACTTCATCCTCTCAAAAGTACCAATGATCAAGGTGATGGCAGCCAGCTGTGCTTTGGAATCACTGATTTCATCTTCATACAGAGAAAATGCCTGGTGACAAAAAGCAGAACTTCACTGCCATCTATTGGAGCATTTTCTAAAGTACTTCCCACCAAAACTCCCATCTTGTGAGATGTTCTTTAGTCCCTTCATATCACAACATACTGACCCTTCCCTTGGAGAGGCAAAAGACCCACTGATAGAGGAAAGATACTGACAACTTGCAACAAGGAAACTTGTCTTATCTTTTGTTTAACCCAGAGTTCTCAAACTGAAATAATAAAGAACTTTTCACTCTAACCCACCTGGAAATCTTAAATCTCATTCTCATTATAGCACCTAGTAATTGATCCATCTTCCTGCTCCAAGCTAATCAATATAGTATTAAGTATTATAGATTAAGGAGTTCCAAGCTAGTGGGAAAGCAGTAGTTAAAAATTCAGTGAAGAAAAAATCTATGTGCACTACCACCGAAACTACAGCAGGTGACTGAACATAGCAAAACTGATTAAACAACACAGAAAGGAGAAAAAGACCATACCTGGGACATAAATTCATATGCTACTGTTTCATGATTTTCAAAACCAATTTCTCCAGCAGCTAGAGCCCCTTGAAGAAAAAGTCTTAAGGGTAATTCTGCCAGCTCTGCTTTGATCAAAGCACTGATAGTCTGGTGAGCAAATGAAAAAATCTTCTGGCATTTCTTTTCCCATTTGTCATCCTAAAAGAGAAAAAATAGTTTCAGTGACTTTACTTTCAAGATTACCTTGTTTAAGAATATTCCTTTTATATGAAACTTCTATAGAAGAACAAACAGGAAAAGCAGGAAAGCTGAGCTCAAGGTTCTCCTATTACCCTCCTTCTTCTCCATTTCATTTATGAAGCACACAAGTGAATCAAGCACGTATCTACTCAAAACATCCACTTGTGGTTAATGGCTTTGTAATTTTTGTATATTTAGCATTTTGGTTTTTTTCTCATCAGAAAATCAACACATAGCCCAATTGCACAGAATTAGGAAAATAAACAAATGAAATTTAAAAATTGAAATCATCCCTAAATCTACCACCGAGCAATAATCACTAATAACATTCTAGTGTTAACACCTTTTTTCCTATGCAAATGTAATGTAACTGAGATCTCTATTATGGTTGCTGTTTTCTACTTTATAGTAACTCACCAGAAGAGTTAAATTGGGTTCATGCAGCATATATTTGCATCAAACTTCTTTCTCTTCACTTATTTTGTCATAACAATTTTCCTCATTATACTAAGTTACTGGAAATCACTTTAATGACTAGAATATATTCTACACATTGGATATAACATAGTTTACTTAACTATTTCCTTTTGGACATAATCTGCAATACCACAATGAATGCTAATGCTCTATACATACAAAGTTTACTGAATCCCTAATTATGTCCTTAGTATAAATTCTTAGAAGTAGAATTATTAGTTCTTTTAAGGCTCTACTTACATACTGCCAGTTTTTTAGAAAAACTAGTATTTCACATGTCCACCATTACTAGTTGAGAATGAATTCTCATTACACCACTGCCATTGCAAACTTCCTTTTTCTTTTCTCTTTACCAGTATGATTTCTAAAACAGAGGTTCATTATTGTAATTACTAGTGAGGTTAAATATTTTATCCATGTTTGCTTTAATAAGAAATTTGGATGGTCAATCAGTTCTTTTCATTTTTAAAAGAGGGTAATCATTATAGACTTGCTACAAGGATTAAATGCAATAATCCAAGTATATAGATAGTCTTTGGCACAGTATATGGCATACAGTGAATGCTAGTTGCTATTTCCACTACTGCAGTCACCAAAATCTATACATACAATGCTGGAAAAGGGACTAAATGAGCAGGTGGCATAATATAAACTGGCCAAAAGCTGCTATGTCAAGCTGGCAAGTATACCATTCTCTACTACTGGAAAAGTAAGTTTACTGAGGTTTATTTGTTAACACTAACCTGACTGTCCAACTTTCAGGTACATCAGATTAAAGTATTTTCTATAAAACTATTGAAGACTTAAGCCATGATTCTGCTTAAGGAGTAAGTGCATAAAAAATATACACAATTCATAAAATTATTCAATTTCAGGTTTTTGGAGAGAGATTATAATGCGATGCTAGGCCCTTTCATGAGGCAAAACTACCCTGAATTAGATCTCACTTGTTATGTACTTGCAACTTCTGCATGAAATAAATTACTGTATCACTTTAGAACTGGTAAAGACTCTAAGAAAGTAAAATCATTCTTAAACTGAAACACTCTGAGCCAATTTTGTCATAAACTTATCAATGTCTCACAAGTAATCTTTATTTTTTTAAGATTTTAAAAAATTTATTCCTTTGAGACAGAAAGAGTGCGTGCATGCACATGACCCGGGGAGACAGGTAGAGGGAGAGGGAGAGGCAGACTCCCCGCTGAAGCAGGAGGACCCCTCTCACCAACAACACCCCCACAACGAAGGGCTCAATCCCAGGATCCAAGATCATGGCCTGAGCCAAAGACAGATGCCCAACCATCTGAGCCACCCAGGTATCCCTCAAGTAATCTTTAAATATAGGAAAACTTTTGGCATAAATTTGAACTGTTTTAATCTTTCATTTCTAAGTGTTTTTATGTGATCCCTCAGCTAGTATATGCAATCTACCAGTACTGTAAGGAAAACTTAATACAAGATGTATAATGAACTGATTTATTGAAACTGGAATTTTATTATACTATTGCCTATTTTTATATATGTCTGAAAATTTCTATAATAACATACACACAGAAGAAGAAAAAAGGAAAAAAAGTAGTGACATACTTAAAAGTAAACCCACCACTTTAGAATTCTCTTTGTAGCGAAACGCCAGCTGGTAAGCTGCAAATACCAAGGGTGGCAGTGTGAAGCGAATCCGCTGATTTCCACCAGCTCCAAAATGTTTCCGTGCTGTGTTTAAAATCTGACCAAAAAAAAAAAAATCCCCCCAAAACATTAATCTTTCCTGCACTATAATCATTTATAAAATTAAATGAGGGCTCTAATCATTGTTATTGCTACCATTTTTTACTACATCTGATCTACCAGGCTTCACAGCAGATGCTTTACATTTTTTATCTCACAGAGTCAACAGAACTGACATCACAACCAAGACAGACAGTAACCCCATTTCACAAATGACGAAGGCTGAGGTTCAAAGAGGCTGCATAATGTATCCAGGGTTACACAACTAGTCAGGGGCAGAGACAGATATTAACATATTTTCATACAAATATATACAAAGTCTGCTATGTTGAGTTGATAGAGATTGCAGGCTCTGAAGAAAGACTTCTATTTAAAAGTAGATTCTAACACCTACTACCTGAGTGACCCTGAGCAAATTATTTACCTTCTCTTAGTTGTAAAAGTTTCATTTGAAAAGTGCAGTGGTGGTTGTTATTGTTGTTGGGAAGATCAAGTAATACATGTGAAGAGTTATAGTACCTGACTGACACAAGGCAAGGGCACAAGGGGTCAGAAAATGTTGGTTATTACTAGGATGCAAAAGAGCTATGTGCATATTGCTGGTATGGCTTACCTCCTGATTCAGAAAAAAAGAAAAAAAAGACCATTAAAGTAAAAGGGAATGGCAATATACTTTAAAAGAGCCATTGCGAAATAAATGTCAGGTTGTTTCAGAAAAACCACAAGGATTCATGAAATACTTTTTAGTATGTGTGACACAATGTGTGACATAATCAGGTTTTATGAATTTCTCTAATATAATAGATAAGTGAATGCATTCCCCCTTGGGAAATCAGAGCTAATGATCCTCCCTTAAAGGTCTCTCAGTGCATAGGTATAATCAATTGGCTACATGTGGAAGGCATACTTCCTACAAACACATTTGGAATGCAACAAAAAAAGAAAACACATGTAGGCATGTGTGTATGTGAGACACAGAAACATAAGGGAATCAGTTAAAATATTTGAACACTCAGCCAATCACTGTGTACAGATCACACACAGTGCACCAAGTGTGATACTGGAGTGCAAGGAATGTTTATCAGGCAAGTCAAAGACTACCACTGACAGGGGATCAAGCCCACACCTGACATGCTCCCCACCACTGTCTGTTCCAGACTTTTTTTAAGGGACAATAAAGCAACGTGTAGCAAAAAAAAAAAAAAGACTACCACTGACAACAGAAGTCAGCTTCTTTTTCACTCTGCTTATAAAGGAGTATAAGAGTGTCAACTATAACAAAGTCAACAGGAGAAAGTCAGGACTCAACCTCAAATAAAAATGTTCATTATATCACTCTAATAGCCTATGACTCCAACAAGTTAAACTACACTTTGCCCAAACAATAATTAGTCTGCCATCTGGGCTACCTTTCATTAAAATAAATCATCCAAATCAGTCACCAACATTCCTACCCAGGCAACATGTTATTCATCTCACAAAGATTTACTGAGACTAATGATAGAGAAAGGGAAAACCTCAACTGATTGATTGTTCTTTACCATGAAAAAGGGGTTAAGAAAAAGACAATTTGATTAAAGTCTTTTCATATATTTTCAATGCAGCAAACACATACAACTTACATTTTCGAACCTTGGAAACATAAATATAATCGAATATAAGGACTGCTGCTTATACTTTAAATTTTATTATGATAAACAACTGGACAATTCTAAAAGCAGCATAGTTCACAAAGGAAATGAACACAGAATGAGTTCTGAACATCCAACTAAAGGAAAATCAGTTTTCTGCAATTCTTAAGAAGTCTTGAAAGAAACTAGAGCAACCAACTTGTTTCCCATAAGCTCACAATTATGCGTTTTTACATAAAGTGAAAGTCCATGAATGTCACTTATCTCTTATTCAATTGCAATTTTTTCAAAACCTTCTAAGACCACAAGGGCATCAGACCATTTGAGGCACATCTACATGGGATTTCACTAGAAGCTATGAAGGTGTATGATTACTGAGTTAACTCATACCAAGTACTGCTGGTCAGGGTCTTCGGACCGCAGAAGATGAATGAATCTGCCCACAAGGCTCTGCTCATCAGCAAAGTCTTCAGGATCAGGGTCTTCTATGGGCTGATCTGGCTGATCCTGAATCAACGTGGATACCAAATTCATTATGGAATCCACCTGTAACATGAGAGATGCAGACATCCACTTAAGTGAAACCATCAGCATATAAAGTCACTATTAAAAGTGTTTCCAGTTGTGGAAAGATTTTTTAAGATTTTATTATTTGACAGAGAGAGATCACAAGGCAGAGAGGCAGGCAGAGAGAGGGGGAAGCAGGCTCCCCACCAAGCAGAGAGCCCGATGTGGGGCTTGATCCTGGGACCCTGAGATCATGACCTGAGCTGAAGGCAGAGGCTTTAACCCACCGAGCCACCCAGGCGCCCCCAGTTGTGGTAAGTTAACAAAAAGAATTAATAACATAATTCTTTTTATTGTAAGAAGGTTTATGTATGCTAATACACATACAGACAAGAGTCTGGAAAGAAATATACCAAATATTAATTAATAGTAGTTATTCTCTTTCTGGTGGGATTAGTTTTATACTTTCCTCTTTATACACCTCTAATTTCTTTTTTTATTCTTTCTGTAGCCCACACTTATTTTTTCTTTATTAACATATAATGTATTGTTTCAGGGATACAGGTCTGTGATTCATCAGTCTTACACAATCCACAGTGCTCACCACACCCATACCTTCCCCAGTGTCCATCACCCAGCCACCCTATCCTTCCTACTCCATTCTACTCCAGAAATCCTCAGTTTGTTTCCTGAGATTAAGAGTCTCTTACGGTATGTCTCTATATACCTCTAATTTCTAATTCACTTAATAAGCTCATTTAACCTTTTTTAATTTTTATTATTTTTTTTAAAGATTTTATTTATTTGAAAGAGAGCGCGCACATGCAGAGGGAGCAGCAGGCAGTGGAAGAAGCAGGCTCCCTGCTGAGCAGGAAGCCCGATGCGGGGCTCAATCCCAGGACTCTGGGATCATGATCTGAGCTGAAGGCAGATGCTTAACTGACTAAGCCACTCAGGTGCCCCGTAACCTTTTTTTTCGTATTAAATTACACTCTTCTCCCATTTTATGTGTGTCTCAAGACTTAAAATCATTACTACATTGTCTCTGATTTCCTAATATATAGCATGTTGGTATTCTCTTACCTGGTCTTGAGAGACGATTTCTGTGTTATAATCGAGAACATTACTAAGCACGTAACAACTCATGCTCTTTCTGGACTCATAGTCAAAGTACTCAAAAAGTGGGTGAAAATGTTTTAATTTCAAGACTGTTAAAATATTGTTGTAAGTGTCAACAGGTATCTTCAAAAGTCTGGTGAGTTCCTTTGAAACTGCACTACTGGTAGCAATACTATAAAAAGAAAAACAACAGCTCTTTAATGAGTAAAATTAACCTTCTCTATATATAAATATACCAATTGCATAAAAACTTGAAAGTTTTCACTTATACATTAAAAGAAATATCAGGTGGATCATAGCAACTCAAAATACTCCAATGACCTCCTTCTGAAAAGATAAAGATGCCTATCTAAACAAAAACATGTACTCATCTCTTAATGTTCTGTTAATACAAAATAAGATGTAACAACATTGAACAGGTTGTACAGCTGGAGTTAAAATGACTGTCTAGAATTTGACATTTTCAGGAAAGTATTTTAAATGGTAGTTAAATTCCTGGGCAGCCAATACTGTATATTCATGATGAAAATAGGTAGGGAAAAAAAATCCATGCAAAACTAGCAACTGCACAAAATAGAAGAAAAAAAAAGCATCATTTGCATCAGATGTTGGCAGTCAAGGAAAAGCAGGCTGAATTTAAAGTAGCAGCTCATAGGAGCATTCTGTGGAGATGAGGCATATCTGGGCATATATAAGACTTTTAGAAGTAGGGATTTCTAATTCTTTGTCTAAATTTACTTTAAAACTTACTTGGCGGGGGAAGCTACAGATAACAATTTAATTTTCTCCCACATTTAACATTCAAGATCTGGAATGTTTTTCAGTTCACAAAAAATGGAGGTAACCAAAAGAAGGGGAGATGGTGATTAAAAAGAGTTAAAGGAAAATAAGAAATCTTCCTAATGCGGCTAAACCATAAGAAGGGAGATGAAAAAGATTATATGAGGCAAAATTATGAATAATAAGGGTAAGGGGAGAAGGGCTGGCTTGACCCCATGTTCAGATGCAGTGCAGGATAAACAATAAGGGGACTGCTAAGGAAAAGACAGGGATCAGAATTGCGCACAGTGGCCACTAGAGGATGCAACAGACTAGGACAACAGGTTGAGGCTCCCAACTAGTACAAAAGAGACTTTCCTTGATGGTATCAAAACCAAAGCTCAAAATAGAAAAATATTTTAAGCCAATTTAATTTCCACACCTTAAATATACATATGCTCCTAATTTTTTAAAACTTATTCATCTCTAGGAAACCACTTCCTATGGAAACACTGCTTAACATAAACACAGCTGAGCTGACCCACGAATATGGATTTGAATAGTGTAGGCCAACTTATACATGGATGTTTTTCTACAAATACAGTACAATAAAATGTATTTTCTCTTCCTGTAATTTTTTAAGTAACACTTTCTTTTCTCTAGTTTACTTAATTGTAAGAATACAACAAACTATGTAGCATGTACAAAATACGTGTTAATTGACTATTTGTTACTGGTAGGGGTTCTGGTCAACAGCAGGCTATCAGTAGTTAAGTTCTAGAAGGAATTAAAAGTTACAAGCAGTTTTTCAATTGCACGGAAGATCAGTGCCCCTAACCTCAAGGTCAACTGTTAATTTCCTTACAAGTTTGAAAACTACCTCATTCATATATCAAAGGGGTTTGAAATGGAGAGACTCTGGTCCATGAAGACTACTTATAATCCTTGAGCGCCACTACTTCATCAATGTACACGATCAAGAAATTGGTTGCTAATTTCTGCCCTGATTAACACCAAGCATATTAATCTAACAAATGCTTGAGACAAATGCTAACATTTCAAAAAGCAATTAAGAAAAACAAATCTAGGATTAAAAAGTGCTTGTTGAGGGTTTTTATAAAAATGTAACTTTTACTTACTGTTCAAGGTTGAGCTTATTAAATATTTCCACCGTAGTTTCTAGAACTTTATCAACATAGTCCACACGATCAGGGTAACACTTCATAGCGAGATTAATGAGAGAGACTTGTAAAGATACAACATCCTCTGAAGGCATGTCTTGTCTAGACTGAAGTGTTGAGAAAACCACAGAATTTATTTTAAACAAAAGGATCTACCAGCTGAGAAGTTTCAAAGTTTTGAGAACTTAGGAGAAAAGCCATACAAACCTGTATCACTGTAGCCACCTGCTGTGAAAATATGTCAAAAAGTTTAATATCTGCTGGGATTCCAGGTCCATCTTCACGGTGAGCAAACAATGCTAATCTGAAAAAGAAAATAATCTTTTTTCAAAATACAGAGATTTAGGTAGTGGGATTACGGATGACATTTTATTCTTTGTACTTTTCAATATTTTCTACAAAAGTATTTCTCCTAGAAAATCAAAAAAGATTTTAAAAAAGGACATGGAATGGAGCTGATCATTCCCTCAATTCATTTTTTTTCCTGCCTAATTCATTTTTTAAACTAAATTTTTAATTCCATTAGAGTTAACAGTGTTATGTTGGTTTCAGGTGTACAATGCAGTGACTCAGCACTTCCACACATCATGACAAGCGCACTACTTAATCCCCTTCACCTATCCCTCCACCGACCTTCCCCTGGGTAACCATCAGTTTGTTCCCTAGAGTTAAGAGTCTGTTTCTTGGTTTGTCTTTTTTTTCCCCTTTGTTCATTTGTTTTTTAAATTCCACATGAGCGAAATCATATGGTATTTGTCTTTCTGTGACTTACTTAGCTCAGCCTAAGACTCTCTAGCTCCATCCATGTCACTGAAAATAGCAAGATTTCATTCTTTTTATGGCTGAATAACATTCTATTACTTATATACCACATCTTCTTTATCCATTCATCTATCCACAGACACTTGGGCTGCTTCCATAATTTGGCTTTTGTAAGGAATGCTGCTATAAACATAGGGTTGCATGTATTCCTTTGAATTAGTGTTTTTGTGTTTTCTGGGTAGATATCAAGTAGCGTGATTGCTGGATCACAGGGTAGTTCCATTTTTAAGTTTCTGAGAACCTCTACACTGTTTTCCACAATGGCTATACCAGTCTGCATTCTCACCAACAGTGTAGAAGGGTTCCTTTTTTCTCCACATCCTCGGCAACACTTGTTATTTTCTGTATTGTTTATTTTAGCCATTCTGATAGGTGTGAAGTGATAACTACTGTAGTTTTGATTTGCATTTCCCTGATGATGAGTGATGTTGAGCATCTTTTCATGTGTCTGTAGGCCATCTGGATGTCTTCTTTGGAGAAATGTCTATTCATGTTTTCTGCCCATTTTTAAATTGAATTATTTGGGTTTTGGGTGTTGAGTTTTATCAGCTCTTTATATATCTTGGATACTAACCATTTATCAGATATGTCATCTGCAAATATCTTCTCTTATTCAGTAGGTTGCTTTTTAGTTTTGTTGAATGCTTCCTTCACTGTGCAGAAACTTTTTATTTTGATGTAGTCCCAATAGTTTATTTTGCTTTTATTTCCCTTGCCTCAGGAGACATATCTAAAATGTTGCTATGACCAATGTCAGAAAAATTACTGCTTATGCTGTCTTTTAGCATTTTTATGGTTTCAGGTCTCACATTTAGGTCTTTAATCCATTTTGAGTTTATTTTTGCGTATGCCATCAGTGGTCAATTCACTTTTAACTCAACAGTTTTGTCAATGGTGTCGTATTTCACTGCATTCTTACTATATGCCATATTCCATACCATACATAAGATTTTCAATAGCCTGAGTTTGCCATATTCTTTGAAGCTTAATCAAGTAGATCACAAATAAAAATGCATTAAAGTGACAAATACATTTGACAGCCATGATTTTAAAGAGCAATCTTTAAAAAATAAATCCTATTACTAGCTACCATTAAGAGTATGCCTAATTGGGGAGGAAAAAAAAAAAGAAAAAAGAAAAAAGAAAAAAAAAAGAAAAAAAGGGAAAAAAAAAGAAAAGAAAAAAAGAAAAAGAGTATGCCTCATTTTGGGGCACCTGGGTGGCTCAGTCGGTGAAGTGTCTGCCTTCGGCTCAGGTCATGATCTCAGGGTGCTACAAATGAGTCCCACACTGGGCTCCCTTCTCAGCGGCAAGTCGGCTTCTCCCTCTCCTTCCGGGATCCCTCTCCCTCTGTGATCTCTTTTGCTCTCTCTCAAATAAACAGATAAAATCTTAAAAAAGAGTATCCCCAATTTATATATAAATCTTGCTGCCCAGACTTAAACTAGTGATTTGGAGAATTTGCTACATAAATTCTTCAACTTTAATAACTTAGGTATTTAAAATCTAAAAAAAGGGAGTGCATGGGTGGCTCAGTCATTAAGCATCTGTCTTTGGCTCCGGTCATGATCCCAGGGTCCCAGGATCAAGCTCTGCATTGGGCTCCCTGTTCGGCAGAGAGCCTGCTTCTCCCTCTCCCACTCCCTCTGCTTGCCTTCCCTCTCTCACTGTGTCTCTGTCAAATATATACACAAAATCTTGAAAAAAATAAAAAATAATAAGTAAATAAATAAGTATGTATTTGCAGAAATAAATCTTCACTTGGGTTCCTGCTTTCATAAGGTCAATGATGTATAAGCTAACGAACAGGACACATGTTATATACTAGTTCTCGGCACAGTTGCCAAGCAGACACTCATTAAAGCCATTAGCAAAAGGCCAAGTTTTATACTTTTAACCAAGACCAATGCCTAAAGAAGTAAAATTTAAACCTAAGGGGGATTTACTAAACATATTTAATGCTTCAAAATTCTTCTTTAAAAAAATATGATCGAATTATTACCCTAACATTCTTTTTGTTAAAATTTTTTAATTATTCGTTTATTTATTTGAAAGAGAGTAAGCAAGAGAGAGCACAAGGCGGGGAGGCGCAGAGGGAGGAGTAAATTCCCTGCTGAGCAGAGAGCCTGATGTGGGACTCAATTCCAGGACCCTAGGATCATGATCTGAGCTGAGGGCAGACCCTTAACCAACTGAGCCACCCAGGGGCCCTTACCTGAATATTCTTTTTTAACATTTTTTTAGACTTTATTTGAAAGAGTGAGCAAGTGAGAGAACATGAGCAGGGGGAGGGGCAGAGGGAAAGAGAAAAGCAGACTCCTTGCTGAGGAGGGGCTCGATCCTGGGACTCCAGGATCATGACTGAAGCCAAAGGCAGTAGCTTAATGGACTGTGTCGCCCAGGTGCCCCCTTTACCTGAACATTCTTAATCATCTATATCTAAAGGCTACTTGATAAAAAAAGACTCCAAATCAAATCAGTGCCCAATAAAAGGTAACTTTCACTACTGTAAAAAAACAAACTTTATTCTTTGGATTTGTAAGATTTATTTATTTTTTTTTCCCCCAAATTTATTTTAATTTTTCAGTGTTACAAGA
>CM052803.1:18002348-18042941 GCA_028533885.1 Nasua narica | reverse complement strand
ATCTTGCCATTTGCAACGATGTGGATGGAACTAGCGGGTATTACGCTAAGTAAAATAAGTCAGTCAGAGAAAGACAATTATCACATGATCGCTCTGATATGAAGAATTTGAGAGGCAGGGCAGGGGGCTCGGGGGGGGGGGTGGGGAAGAGAAATGAAACAAGATGGGATGGGGAAGGAGACAAACCATGGGAGACTCCTAAACTCACTAAACAAACTAAGGGTGGTTGGGTTGTGGGGGGCGGTAGGGTTATGGACATTGGGGAGGGTATGTGCTATGGCAAATGCTGTGAAATGTTTAAGCCTGATGATTCACAGACATGTACCTTGGGGCAAATAATACATTATATGTTAATAAAGAAACAAACAAACAAATAAATAAATAAATAACAAAGTAAAAAAAGTGAACACACACACACACAGAAAAACTGATGTCCCAGACACTGGCTTACTGTACATCAGGTGCACGGACAAGTTTGAGTTTGGTAACAGGTTTAGCCAGAATCCCCTCCAACACCTGATGTTTCCTTTTCTGTTCACTGATCTCCATCTGCTCCTTGACTATAAATTACCATTGCATGTGCTGAAATCAGAGGTGAACCCAACTTCTCTCCCCCCTGCTGCAAACTCCCACCTCAGTGGTCCTTACACTCATCATGATAGCCCCCTTGTCTTGAATGAAGTCTTCTTTACTGTGCTTTAACAGGTGTCATTGAATAATTTTTTCTTTACCAAATAGAATGAATTTTTTTTCCTTTGACATCTGCCACCTTCCTCGATCTCACAGAAAACTCTCCTTTCCTCTGCCACACAATCTGCACCCCAGAAAAACAAATTCCTCTCTTACTCTCCTGTAAAAAAATATGGGAAAATACACACTCTTATATATTCTTGGTACTAGCACGGATTGCAGATCATCTATGGGGATAATTTTGCAGTATCTACTTATTTTTGTTTATGAGAGAGAGAGAGACAGAGAGACAGCGAGATAGAGAGAGAGAGAGAGTGAGAGATAACATGAGCAGGGAGGAGAGGGAGAAGCCAGATTCACCATAAGTAGGGAGCCCAACTCAAGGCTCAATTCCAGGACCCTGGGATCATGACCTGAGCGCAAGTCAGATGCTTAACTGTCTGAGCCACACAGATGCCTCTGCAGTATCTATTTAGATTTAAAATGCACTTACCCCTAGGTGTTATATGCAACTGATGAATCACTAAATTCTACCTATGAAACTGATAAGACACTATATATTAATTAAGTTGAACTTAAGTAAAAATCAAAACCTAAAAATAAAATAAAAATAAAAAATAAATATAATAAGATAAAATGCACTATATCCTTTGGCCCACCAATTCCACTGTTAATAATTTTCTTCCATATATACCTGCACATATGTGAAATATTTAAAAGATTAAAAAACAACCCAAATTTTCATTAATATATGATGTAGTTTTGGAATGTTGCTGAGATCTGGAGCCAACAGCCAAGAAAGAATTCTTGAGATGTCTTTGGTGCAAAAAAGGTGATTTTATTAAAGCATGGGAACAGGACCTGTGAGCAGAAAGAGCTGCTACTCTGGGTTTGTGAGGAATGGCTGATCATATACTCGGGAGTTGGAGGAAGTAAGGAAAAAGGGAGGTGTCCCAAAGGACTTTGGTATGCTAAAGAGGACCCTTAGGATCCTGGAGGCCTGGCTACTGTCAAGCTAAAGTTGTTTTCCCTTCTATAAGGCATTAACTTTAAAGAGATTTGGAGCTTCCTGGAGAAATGTTATATTCTGCCTATCTCAGGTCCTTGTGAATGGGCTGGAGACCATAAAAGAAATTTAATTTTATTTACATTCCCTTCTACCTTTGTTTCCCACATCACTCACAGAAGGGAGGGTGGTGTTAGGGTTCCAGGAAATTGAGTTATGAGTCTCGGGAAGTTAGACTATTGATAAGAATGCTTTTTCCTTGTAAATCATAAGATATTGGTCAACTGATGGAGACTCATGTCTTATAGAACTGTGATCTCTAATAGTTAACCACTTGTTTTTCCTTCCTTTAGTTTTAGGGCAGCCAGGAGCCAGGAGTGCCTGAGGAATGTCAAGCAGATCCCAAGGAAAGGGGGTGTTGCCAAGCATCAGCTTGTCCTCAACTTGCCTTCTGCTCCCTCATCAGTATATACATGTTTAAATAAATTATGGTACTTCTATGTAATGAAATAATATCTAGCCATGGAAAGAATAAGGAAGCTTTCAATGAACTGATGTGGAATGATTTCCAAGAGATGTCAGGTGCAGGTTACACACACATATATTTGCTAGTACACACATAGCATATCCCCGGGAGCATGTAAAATTAGTTGTTCGTGGGGAGGGAAACTGGGTGAGAGTGGGACAGTGGGGGCAGGGATATTTTTACTGAAAATGCACCACACTTTTAAATTTTGGAAACTTCGGGTCGCCTGAGTGGTTCAGTTCATTCAGCATCTGCCTTTAGCTCAGAGCATGATCCCAGGGGCCTGGAATCGAGCCCCACATTGGGCTCCCTGCTCAGCAGGGACCCTGCTTCTCCCTCTGCCTGTTGCTCCACTCCTTGTGTGCACTCTCTCTCTCTCTGTGTGTGAAATAAATAAATAAAATCTTTAAAAAAATTGGAACCTTCTAGTTTATTGTTTATTCAAAAATTAAATTGTAACCAACGATAATAAAAAAGACTTAGCACAGTGTCTGGCACATAGTATGAATTCAATAAATGGTAGCATATTATTATCGTTGTTGTTGGCTTGCAATTTGGAGTCAGGTATGTAAATCAAAGGCAATTAGGACAGGAGAATGTTGTTGAGGGAAACGTTCTTGGAGTTTTTTGCTCGTTTAAAAGGGCAATTTGGCATATGCGTTTTGATATTGGCATTTGAGGTGGACAAAAAGTTTTTACTGCCTACTCTTAAGCCATCTAAAGTAGTGTCCTGAGCGGCCAGTGTCCAGTACAGCAAAATTAATGCGACAGCCCGATTGAGGATTCGGAAGAAAAGCAGCACAATACAGCATGACGACCAGGGCAGGCGGTAGGGTGATGAGAAGATTGCGATTGAATGGGGCTCAATATTTGATTGCAATAAACCCCTCCGTTGCCATAGAAACAAAACCACCTCCTTGAAAAAGATACCAATGGGGCCAATCGGGCATATATCTTAAAAAAAAAAGAAAGACTGTGGACTCTGAGCAACAAACTGAGGGGTTTGGAGGGGAGAGGGTGGGGGGTTGGGCGAGCCTGGTGGTGGATATTGAGAAGGGGACGTATTGCATGGAGCACTGGGTGTGGTGCATGAACAATCAATCTTGTAACACTGAAAAAATAAAATAAACATATTTGGAAAAAAAATAAATTCAGTATGCCTTATATTAAAGCTTTTTAAATGTAAAAAAAAAAAGACTAATTAAAATGATGCACAGAAGGTAAGGAATGCTCCGAAATCACTCCATCTGGATGGATACATGAGGAAAGCATGAAGGTAACAAGCAGGGTACAATGCTGACACTTCATGCGGGCTGATTGAAACAGCCTTCAGACCGCAGAGGAAAAATGGTATTTGAATCTTGGGCTCTTTGTCTGTGACCAGGCCCCAGGTGATGGTTTCCCTCTGGGATTTCGGATAAGCAAGCCACCATCTAGTGGGCTGGGGTCAGGGCACCATCAAAACAGGATTCTGGATAACATGGTGGGAGAGAGAGAAAGAAGGGGAGGGAGACAGGGACACAGAGAGAAAGAGACCAAGAGAGAGAGGTACACAAGAGACACAGAGAGACAAACTCTGACCTCTTTGCTGATATAATTTTTGGAGCATGTTGTTGGGGTCCAGAGCTGATGGCCACGAGAGAATTCTTAGAACATCTTTGGTGCAAAAAAGGTGATTTTATTAAAGTATTGGGACAAGACCCATGGGAGAAAGAGCTGCTACTCTGGGGTTGTGAGGAATGGCTGATTATACACTTGGGAGTTGGAGGAGGTAAGGAAAAAAGGGAGGTGTCCCAAAGGACTTTGGTATGCTAAAGAAGACCCTCAGGACACTGGAGGCTTGGCTATTGTCAAGTTAAGGTTGTTTCTCCCCTACAGCAAAGCATTAACATTAGGTTAGTTGAAAGTTTCCTGGAGGAATGTTATACTCTACCTAGCTCAAGCTTTTGTCCATTGGGCTGCAGGTTATAAGGAAATTTAATTTTATTTAAATCCCCTTCTTCCTTTGTTTCCCATATCACTATGGAGGGGTGTGATGTTAGGGCTCCAGGAAACTGAGTCCATGGGTTTCTAAAAGTTAGGCTCTTGATAAGAATGCTTTTTCCTTGTAAGTCACTAAGACATTTGTAAACTGACTCAGGTCTTGCAGGACTGTGATCTCTATTAGTTAACAATTTGTTTTTCCTTCCCTTAGTTTTAGAGCAGCTGGGAGTGCTTGAGGAATGTCACACAGATCCCCTCCCCCCCGGGGGGTGGGTTGTAGGATGTCAGCTTGTGCTTTTGTCCTCAGCTTGCCTTTTGCTCCATCATTGCCAATAATTAAAAGTCAGCCCGGTGCTGGCTGACCTTCAGGAAGGCAGTCTAGCAAACTGTACTGAGAACCTTGAAAAAGTGCATACCCAGGAATTCTAATTCCGGGAATTTGTGCTGGGATTTTCATTACAAAGCCATTTACATTTGCAAAAATTTGAAGGAAAAAAATTCCCCTAATAATACCAGTGAAAACTTAGAAAAAAACTAATGATAGCCAGTGAAAATGCTTACCTTGGATACCCCTGTGCCAAGAGCTTTGCATGTGTCCTCTTATCTAATCCTCTTGACAAACTAGGAGGGAGGCACTCTATTATCTCCAAGTTACAGATGAAACTGAGACCTGTAGGATAAACAATATGCCTAGGGTCAAAGAGTAAATGGCACACCTGGGATTTCAACTTGGATCCTTCTGAATAGGTACTCTAAGCTCTTAACAATTCACATTAAATGAATTATAATGTCATGTAAACAACAAACGTTGGAAAGGATGTGGAGAAAGGGGAACCCTCCTTCACTGTTGGTGGGAATGCAAGTTGGTGCAGCCACTTTGGAAAATAGTGTGGAGATTCCTCAAGAAATTAAAAATAGAGCTATCTTATGATCCTGCAATTGCACTACTGGGTATTTCCCCCAAAGAAGCAGATGCAGTGCAAAGAAGGGCCACATGTACCCCAATGTTCATAGCAGCACTGGCCACAATTGCCAAACTGTGGAAAGAACCAAGATGCCCTTCAACAGATGAATGGATAAAGAAGATATTGTCCATATATACAATAGAATATTATGCCTCCATCAGAAAGGATGAATACCCAACTTTTGTATCAACATGGACGGGACTGGAAGAGATTATGCGGAGTGAAATAAGTCAAGCAGAGAAAGTCAATTATCTTATGATCTCACTTACGTGTGGAGCATAAAGAAAGACTTGGAGGACATTGTGAGAAGGAAAGGAAGGGTGAATGGGGGGAAATCGGAGGGGGCGATGAACCAGGAGAGACTGTGGACTCTGAGCAACAAACTGTGGGTTTTGGATCAGGCAAGCCTGGTGGTGGGTATTGAGGAGGGCACGTATTGCATGGAACACATGTTAATTGCATGAACAATTAATCTTGTAACACTGAAAAAATAAAATAAACGTATTTGGAAAAAAAAAGAATTATAATGTCATTATAAAGTGGAATATTCTACAGACACTGAAATGTTTGTGAGAATTTTAGTGACAGGAAAATGTGAGAAATGCAGGTCACAAGACTTGTATATTGCATAATTCCAACTACATTATGTGATTTTTATATCTTTGCAAACAAAAAAGACTGGGAGAAAATTATGGCTTTTAAAATATTCTACTGTCTGCTTTCCTGTACTTACAAGTTAAAAAAAAAAAAGATTGTCAGCTTTGTGTAGATCTGAGTCTGTGGTTATGGGTAATCAGAATATTTTATTGCAGTGTTATTTTCTTAAGACCAGACAAAACTCACGGAAAGTCAGAAAAATGTCCAGTATCAAAGAGATCTTCCAAAGTGGGTGGGTCAGAGGCAGGGCAGATCAGCGTGGGCACCATTTCCAGCTGTAAGGATGGTCACTGAGCCCAGGAACTGCATGGGGAGGCTTTACAGCCTAAGGTGGCTCCTGGGGCTCTCAGAGCAACTTTCTCATTCTCCCTTCTCCTCCTCCTTACCCTCCTCCTCTTTTCCACCTTGTCCTCTCCTTCTTCTCTTCCCCTAACCCCTTCTTTCTCCTCTTCTATCCAACCTCTATTGGTCACTGGGGTCAATTCAGTATTTGTGAAAGGGTTGTCTGACAGGGTGGGCATTGTTTGTTTGTTTGTTTGTTTTGTTTTTTCCCCCGTCCCCAGCATACATCTTCCCCCTTTCTGGTAACAGTGTAATCTTGAGTTCTCTTTGCAAACTATTTCTATCCATGGGAGCTAATGGGGCTGCTCCAGGTGCCTGCCTTCACCCAGACAGAGGACGGGCATGGGACTGAAATTAGCTAGTTGAAATCTACCAGGAATCTGAATCTTGAGCAGATGGCATAAGGATAGAAAATTGGGGAAGAGCATCACCCGGAGGGAGGATGAGACTTTACTTTCAAAGAGACTGTTGACTCCACACCCAGAGCTTCTTCAGAATCTTTCTTTCCAAATGCCTGTCCTTTTGCTTTTCTTCTATTCTTTGAGCATTCTTTATGCTTCCAAGGTTTATTTCTGTTGCTGCTGAGTTTTGGTTCAGTTGGCCAGTCTGCTTTTGTTGTTTATCACCAAATAGCTACAGAGGTTGCCTCAGTGGCTGTGTGACTTGGTTCAGAAAGACAAAGAAGAGGTGTTCATCTCCTGCTTCCCTCATTGGGTCACTCCAGGTCCTATAGCCTGGAGGTATGGGCCTTGTTCCAGATTTAGGAAAAGTAGCAGTTTGGCTCATAACATTGCCCAAGCAGTGAGTGGCCTTGTTCTTTAGTCCATCCTCTTGTCTTTTTATCTGAAAGACTGAGCCAGGGCCAGATTAAGAGGTAAACCTGTAAGGTAGCTGCCAGTCCGGAGGGAAGTTATATCATCACCAGGGAAATGAAGGTCTGATGAGCATAGGTCTCCCCAGGAGTGACCTTACAGAGCTGGTGGGAAGCTAATGAGTCTGCTCCACTGAGGACGACATTGCCTTCTGGGGATCGTTAAAACACTCTCCACTTTTTCTTTCTGATATTTTTGAGACACACACATAAAAGTCAGATAAAATTTTGATTCTAACTAATATATGCAATAATGACCTTCACCTTGAACAAATGACTGCTTTTATTATCTGTTAAAACCATTAATGTGATTCTCTGTGGTTTTCTGGTTTGGGAAACCATGAAAGAAAACAGACCAACTACAGGAAAGTGGGAAATGTTTTACTCATTTATTTCAGTCTTGACAATGAAGTGACTTGTAAAAAGAATAATGTAGAATTCTAGATGCTAAGATGAGCTATATTCAAGATATATTGTTCAAATAACAAGTTAAAAATGAATTTTTAAAATTATATTTATTTAAAAAAACTAAAAGAACTTCCACACATCAAGGAGTACTGTCCATTTTCTTAGAGTATGCATACATGTATTAACAGGCCTGGAAGGGTAAAACTTCTAAACTAATAGTTTACCTCTGGGATTAGGGAGACAGGAAGTGGAATTAAGAGACGTAGCCAAGGAAATTTACCCTTGTTAGTTGAATACAATAGGAATGTATTGGTTATGTTTCTGATGATATTACAGTAAAAATAAAATTTAAAAGGCATATAAAAATATAACTACCCTGGTTGAAGAAGAATAGGGAGGGTACAGGACTGTGTACCCATGGCCCACTCTGGAAACTGCTCTGATATCTTGGAGTTGAGTTTGGTCTGAACTCTTCATTTTTCATTTGGAGAAACTGAGGCCCAGGAGTTCACCAGAATGATTTGTCTGAGGCTTGCAGTGTTGTTTTCTTGAGATCAGACAAAACTCACTGAAAGCCACAGAAAGGTCCAGAGCCTTCCTCCCTACCCCCCAACCTCCAGGGCACCACTCCCAATCTCCATGCCTTCCGAGAAGGCAATGGAAATTCTGATTGCCTTGGTAACAGACCTGTTTGAATTAAACGTTAAGTTTGTTATCAGAGTGAAGGTTAATGACCTAATGATTAACAGCAGAGTCTGACTTGTGGAAGAACCACTATGCTAATTGTAGCTGTGAATCCAAAAATCCCCAGATTGGAGTGATTAATGTGAGGAAGCTTTGCCTGTCCCACTTCCAACTGGAAAGAGTGTGGTTCTCCTGCCTGCCCTCACCAACCTGCAGCCAAGAGACTCTCAGCAGAGAATATAAATAGGGATTCCAGGGCAGTGTGGTTGCACAAGGGAGTTAAGATGCTGACATCTGCCCTGGCAATGACATTAAGTGCTGTGGGGTTGGGGCAAGTTGCTTTTTTCAGAGCCTCAGTTTCCCTTTTGGTAAAATAGTGGAAGAATCTATGTTGTATTCACTCTCTAGTGATGACGCGAGTACCACATGAACTGCAAAGGAGCATCGAGAAAGATGGAGCATTGAGAAAGATGGAGCATGGTATGTATCAGGACAGACCCCTCTGTCTGCAAGTGGCAGAAAACCAATTCAGTTAATTTAAACAATATAGAAAAACGGAACTTACTGATTCATGAAGTCAGAAAGATCATTGCCTGTGTGTTTGTGCATGTATTTGTGTGAATCTGGCTTAGGCACAGGTGGACCCAGGGAATGAATTCTTGTTCCCAGGAATCTTCCCTGTTTCTGTTCTGGGTTCTTGGCTAATTCCTTGGCTGATTTCTTCTGTGTCATCTTATTCAGGCAGACTCTTCCATGGGCAGGCAAATACATCTCTGGCAGTGTTAAGCTATGTTATCCTCATAGCTGGTGGTTCCAGTGAAAGGCAAAACTCCTCTTTCTGGTTCTAGCAAAAGTCCCAGGGGGAATTCTGACTGGTCAGCCTTGGTCATGTGCCTGAGCCAATCACTGTAGCCAGGGGAATGGGGTTCTCTGATTGGCTTGGCCTGGTTCATATGCCTATCCCTAAAGTGGATGGACTGAACAAGGTGAGAGGTGGTGCCCCAAAAAGATGCTGTGCAGAGAGAGAACCACTATATGACTGGTATCATGTCCAGAAAGAACTCCTGCCCGTCGCCCCTCCCTGCACCCCAATCCATCCTGAACCTGAAAGAGGCAGTATTATTGTCTCTGGTGCTGGCTAGACACCTCTACTTGTTATTGTGATTACTGGGGTCTGTCTGTTGCAGTGGGCTCGAAATACTGGTACCCCCAAGTAAACACAGAGCCCTAGTGCTGAGCAAGCTGAACAGACAAGGATATGGTCTTGACCCTGTGACAGCAGATATGTGGCTACCAGTCAAAGAAAGGACATGTTGAAGACAGGAGAGGGCATAACCATGTTGTTTTGTAATTTTCTAAATTATAAAATCACAGATGCCCTGGGTGGCTCATTTGGTTAAGCATCTGCCTTCGGCTCAGGTCATGCATGATCTCAGGATCCTGGGATCAAGCCTGGCATTGGGCTCTCTGCCTGCTTCCCCCTCTCCCTCTGCAGCAGCTCCCCTTGCTTGTATTCTCTCTGTTAAATAAATAAATAAATAAAATCTTTAAAAATTGTAAAATCAAATAAGATCTATTTTACCTTTAAATTAGATCATTTTCTATACAAGCTAAAATCTCCTTTGACTACCACCCCTAATCCCATCACTCACTCCTATTACCAGTTCTACAACTTTGACCTATTGAATAATACTTAAAAAAATTCATTTATTTGTTTACTAAAAAGATGTATCAGTTGGTGTGTATGTGTTTGTGTGCGGGGGCACATGTCCATGGGCTAAGCTCTGCTGCGGTAACAGATAATTCCAAATTTTCAGTGGCTTAATGCATATTTATTTCTTACTCCAACACATGCTTGATAAGTATCTCTAATAGGGATCTATTTATTGGCATCACTGAGGGACTGCCTGATGGAAGCCAAGAGCAGGAGAAGGGAAAAGTGATGAATTTTGCACTGTCTCTTAAAGCTTCCACCCAGAAGCAACTCATGTCTTTGCCAAAGCAAGTCACATGGCCTCATCTAACTCCAAGGAGTGAGAATCTTGTGCCTGGGAGAATGGGAAATATTTAGGAGACAGCATTAATGACCACTCTGGTAAATTTAGCATATCATCTGCAATTTGTTAAATTTTATTCAATAGTGTTTCTAGGATCTATCCATGTTGATACCACACAGATCTCATTCATAACGATAAGTCAGTAAGCCAGACACTGAATAGATACTGTATGTTTCTAACATCCCTGAGGCTCTGTATCACTAGTTAAGTTCTTGCTATCCTTGGCTGCCAGTTCAGCAACTGATCAACTAATCAATCTATCACCGATGAACTATTTAAGCAGTGGATTATAGATGCCCTGTGCCAGAAGGTATCAATGAGACAAAGGGTCAGGGGAGCTACTGTTTTGCCCTTGAGGTGCTTGGGGACTAGTTCATGGGGCAGCAGAAGGCCCAGTGCTGAGGTGTGAGAACCTCACAACAGGGTTTCCATCCTGAGGAATGGAGTAGCCTGACTGGGCTTCCTGGACAGTGTGGGGTTAGTCCTGGAAGGATGTGTGAGGGAGGAACAGGCAGGAAAGGTAGTGTCTGGTATTCTGAGTATGATGGCAGCTCATGTACCAGTCAGTTTGGTTAGACTCATCTCAGTCCTCATTGTCATGTGAGCTTGGATATGTCACAGGTCAAACTGTGGCCCCTGAATCCAGGAATATTGTTCTTTGCAATGGCTCCTTTAGGACACCAGCCCACAATCCTGAGCCAAAGGCCCTGTGTCTGGAATCTTCTTTTTCTAAAGTCAGTCCTTTAGATCTGGAAATCACGGTGAAAATGACAATAGTGGGTAACTATGGAATGCTTACTATGTGCCAGACCCCTCTGGGGTAGGTACGAATGTGCCCATGTCACTCAAAGAGTGGGTGGCTGAGTAGGAAGTGATACACAGCAACAGAACAACAAAACCAGTGCTCATACACTACTCACTACAGACCAGGCTCTCTTAATAAAGGACCTGTGTGTGAATTCATGCTATCTCTTGACGATCCCATGAGGCAGATATTCCTATTATTCTTTATGTTACAGGTGAGGAAGCAGGAGCACAGATCTGTCAAGCACCTTGCCCAAAGCCACAGATGACCAGTAAGTGGCAGATACAAGATTTGAATCCAGGCACAATCCGAATACAGGGGAGAACTGAAGAAAGTTCTGCCTCTGTCTTAGACTTGTCAGGCGGCTATAACAGGATGCCATAGACTGGTAGCTTATAAACGACAGAACTGTAGTTCTTACAGTTCTGGAGGCTGGAAGTTCAAGAGCAAGACACTGGTAGTAGATCAAGTCTAAGATCAAGGCATGCCTGGGGAGGGCCTGCTTCCTGGTTCATTGGTGACTGTCTTCTTACTGTAACCTCACATAGTGGAAGGTGGAAGGTGGAAGGGATCTCTCTGAATTCTCTTTTAAAAGGGCCCTGATCTCATTAATGGGGGCTCCACCCTTGTGACCAAATTACCTCCTAAAGGACTCACCACCTAACACCATCATATTGGGGGTTAGGTTTCAACATTTGAATTTTGGGGGACACAGAAATTCAGTCTATAGCTGCCTCTCCCAGCCCATCTTGTAGTCTGACAAACAGCAGAGTTGGCCCTATGACTCTGGTATTGTTAAGTACAGATAGGGCTGTTTGGTCCCCATGGGGGTGCCCCAGCTGGATAAGCCCAAAGTTTTCCTTTCACCTCACAACTCATATTCTCTATAACATCACCTGACAAGTGCTAGAGCCTCCATCTGCCATAAAGAGGGTTCTCTGCTGGTCTGATTACCATAAGGCCTTCTTGGAAGTGCTCTCCAGTGGGCAGGTGAGAGGGGACAGGGACAGTATTTTCTAAGCCACCTGATGCCTGCTCCTCCAGCTGCTCCAGGCCCCAGACCTCCCTCAGTTGGGCTGATAGGAGAGTCAGAAGTATGAATCCATCAGCAGAAATTCTTAACCTCTTCTGTGCCATGATCCCACGGGGTGAAGCCTCTGGATCTCTTTACAGAATAATATTTTTAGGTGCATGAATAAAATATATAGGATTACAAAGGAAACCAATTATAATGAATGCAGTTATCAAAGTGTCATAAAAATATTTGTAACACAGTAATATATGTGGTATTTTCTCAACTCATCAAATAATGAGATCTATAGGTTGGATTAATGACTAGAAAGAGTTCAGAGGAGAGCAAACAAGGAAGGCAAACACAGCTCTCTGGAGGATGTGGGCTTGCCCTGTGCCTTAAAGATGGGTAAGATTTGCAAAGACATGGAGAATGGATCATAAATACCAAATGGAAGAAGCAAGGCCAGTGTCTGAGAGAAGGTGACCCTGAGCTCTGGTGAATGGGACACAGAAATCTGGGATGTCTGAGTCCCTTTAACTGGCATCATGGGTCAATTATAATATATTTTTTTTGGTTTTATTTATTTATTTGACAGAGAGAGAGAGAGAGAGAGATCACAAGTAGGCAGAGAGGCAGGCAGAGAGAGGAGGAAGCAGGCTCCCCGCTGAGCAGAGAGCCTGACACAGGGCTCAATCCCAGGACCCTGAGATCATGACCTGAGCCCAAGGCAGAGGCCTTAACCCACTGAGCCACTCAGGCGCCCCAATTATAATATTTTAATTACTTTCTTTATTTTGCTATCACTGTCCCTTAGTTACAAGCATCTAAAGTAATAAAGAGACATTCGATTAAAAATATGTCTGTCTCCAAATCAGATGATCATGAGAGTCTGCCCTGCTTTGGAGTCATCAGATTGCATATGGCACATGCTTCTGCTCTGTCCATGTTAGGGTTGGACCAGGACAGTGGGATTTCTTGGGGCTCTGAGGTAATGCCCCTGCTACTCTCCTTCCCAGGTACCTTGGTGTACCTTTAAGGGCAGGGAGAAGGATGCACGCTAGACTTGCTGCAGCCTTGGGTCAGTGGGAGAAACCAAGGATTGGCAGCTGGTCCTCATTTGAAATATATATTCATACTGTGTGCATCTGTGTGTGTGTGTGTGTGTGTGTGTGTGTGTGTGTATCTGACACATACATATATATTTGACAGACATATATATATCTGTATTTCACACACACATGCGAAGAACCAGAGAGCTGATGGTATATATTTCAGGCTCAGTCTGAAGGGCAGGAATTGATCAATGTTCCAGTCCAGTACTCCGGCAGAGAGAGGTGCCATATCCTCTTTCATCCCTCTTTCATGGTATTCTATATCTTTTCCTCTAAATTCTCCCTTCCTCTACCTTTTTGTCCTCTTCAGGCCCTCAGGGGATTGGATGATGTTGCCCAAATGGGGAAGGCAATTCTCTTTACTCAGTGTAGGGATTCAAATGCTAATTCTGGAAATATCCTCACAGACAAACCCAGAAATAATGTTTAACCAGATATCTGAGCACATAAAATTGATCCATAAAATTAACAATCGCAAGTCCACCTTTGTTGACATGGCACCCATACACATCTCCTTAAACCACATGTAATCTCCAAATAAAGACAATAACAAGGTCATAATTCCACATACCATGACACAGCTATTCTGTGTCAAACCAAAGGCGCACTAACCCCTTCGTCAGACAAGGAGGTAAAGTCTCTCAAAAATAAATAAATAAAAATACTTTATATATATTTTTGAAGATTTTATTTATTTATTTATTTGGCAGAGAGAGAGAGAGAGAGAGAGAGAGAAAGCGAGCGAGCGCATAAGCAGACAGAGCAGTAGGGAGAGGGAGAAGCAGGCTCCCTGCTCAGCAGGAACCCCATGCAGGCCTTGATCCCAGGACCCTGGAATCATGACCTGAGCCGAAGGCAGAGGCTTAACTAACTGAGCCACCCAGGTGTCCCTAAAATACTTAAAGAAAAAATAAAGTCAAAACATCTTATTTTACATGCTAGGGAGTGGTAGAGAAAAGAAAATGTACATGTGTGTATACATAGTGCATTCATAACAAAATAAGGAGGAAATACTCATGATAATTATAGTCCTTATTTCTATAACTGGTCACATGGCCATGGCTGGTATTTATTTTGGATTTTGGATTCCTGTGCTTTAAGCAAGCACCTCAAGTGGTCATAGTTCTTCACCTGGTGGAGTGAACCAAATCTTCATCCTCGAAGAGGCTGGATCATTCGTAGTCCTGCCTGGATTGACTTACTGTAGTTTTCCACTGACTTTAATCACAGGGCATGGTAATATAAGAGACACCCTAAAAGATCTGTATTTCAGACTCTTCCTTTCCTCCCTGGTCAAATTTCCCTTGGATGATCAGGATCAATTACCCCAGATGACACAATAACTACCTTCTTTGCCTGTCAATTCAGAGGTATGAGGAGCCCAAAGTGTCCTGGTGAAAACCTTATCTTACAGTTCAATGAAATCATTGTTGTGTCTCCAGGTGGAAGCATTGCCCCCACTGGAATTAAGACCTGTAGGCCAGCAGAGCATAATGTGGGTACAGGAAGAAAAAATTTTGCTAATGGATCATTAAGAGTAAAAGTAAGTGGCACCACTCTCATTTCCACCTCTTGAATTCCTAGATTCATGAATCCTGGCTATGGGAGAAACAGTACCATATATTGGCACTAATTCAGAGCATATACAGTCTTTGGAAAGCTTTGCTCCAACTCCACAATGCACTGCCACTAGCTGGTGCTTAACGGTCTTCAAAAGGCCATTCTACTGTCAAGCTAGTTGCTTCCAGGATGAACATGAACATGATAAAAATTCCATGAGCATGGCCAATTGCCACATTCATTTTGCTGTGAAGTTCCTTGATCAGAAACACTGCTCTATGGAATACCATGATGGTGGATAAGGCATTCTATAAGGCCATGGATAGTAGTTTTGGCAGAAGCATTGCATGCGGGGAAGGCAAGTCCATATCCAAAGTATCTATTCCAGTAAGAACACGAGGAGTCATGTAAGTGGTCCAAGGTAATCAACCCGACACACAGGTAGCTGGCTTATCACCCTGGGAATGACACCATTTCTGGGACTCAAGTATAGGTTTTTGCTGTTGGCAGATTGGGCACTTAGTAGTGGCTGAAGCCAGGTCATCTTGGGTGAGTGGAAGTTCATGCATAACTTCTATTCCTGTTACCATTGCCATGTTCTTCACGAATTCACTGGGCAATGACAGGGTGGCTGGGGAAAGAGGAGGACTGGTATCCACACAACAGGTCACCCTATCTGCCTAATTATTTTTTTAAAGATTTTATTTATTTGACAGAGAGAGAGAGAGAGAGATCATGAAGAGAGGCAGGCAGAGAGAAGGGGGAAGCAGGCTCCCTGCTGAGCAGAGAGCCCAATGCAGGGCTCGATCCTAGGACCCTGAAATCATGACCTGAGCCGAAGGCAGAGGCTTTAACCCACTGAGCCACTCAGTTGCCGCATGCTTGATTATTAAAATCATCCTCTGCTGAGGTCACCTTTGATGAACAAATGGGACACAAATTTAAATGGGACACAAATATCTTCACATTTTTATGCCCATTCAGAGGGGTCTATTTTGTATTTGTTCTGCAAATTTCCTTGTCAAAAATTTTCCAATCACATTCCTTCTAAGCCTTTGACTATCCTGTCAAACCAGGCCACAGACCATGAATCTATATAATCACAAAGTGAACAGATTGTTTGAAGTTATGCTCACTGGGAGGGCTTCTCTTCACCACCGTCCTAAGGGATGTCCCAGAGAGGGGTTGTTATGCTGCAGGTGCTCACTTTCAAGTGGTGCTTATATGTTGTACAGAACCATCTGAAAATTCTTTTCTTCCTGTGTGAACTGATTATAGGGAACTCCCCATGAGGCCATAGGTTCAGGCTAGAAGACACACGACAGTGTTGTAGGAGTGGGGATCACTTTGGGTCACTTCTTAATGTAACTCCCTTACACCTTCAGGGCCTAATCAGGTATATATTGTTTCTATCTGATGATGGAGTGCTACTGTACATGGCATAGCTTGGTGAGTCAAATATCACCCAGTTCATGATGGGCATCTCAGTTTGCATGATCACTTGCTGACCCATGGTTAAGTGTTTAGTCTTTGCTAAACACTTCAGCAAGTGAAGAACCTGCTCAAAAAGGGGGTCATTATCCACAGAGGATGGCAGGGCTTTGCTCCCAGATCTAGGGAATCTGTCCTGTGATTCATCTATAGGGACTGGCCGAAGGCTCCAGACAGCATCGTCATCTGCCAGTGACACTTCAAGTACATTGGATCTGTTGTATCATAATGCCCAAGTCGTGGAGCAGGGTACATAGCAGCCTGGACTTATTGCAGAGACTTCTCCTGCTCTGGGCTCTATGCAAAATTAGAAGTTTTTTAGGTCACTTGGTAAATGGGCCCAAGTAACACACACAGATTAGGAATATGCTGCCTCCAAAATCCAAAAGAGCCCCACTAGGCATTATGTCTCTTTTGTGGGAGGGGCTGGATGAATAATTTAGCTTTTATCCTAGAAGGGTTATCTCAATATGCCCCACACTGTTTTTACTGTTTTTATTTTAATTCCATGATAGTTAGCATACAGTGTTATATTAGTTTTGGGTGTACAATATAGTGATTCAACACTTACGTACATCATCTCGTGCTCATCATGACAAGTGCCTTCCTTAATCTCCATCAACTATTTCACCTATCCCCAACCCACCTCCCCTTTGGTAACCATCAGTTTGTTCTCTACAGTTGAGAGAGTTTCTTGGTTTGTCTGTCTCTTTTCTTTTATTCATTGCCTGTTTGTTTTTTTTTCTTTTTTTTTAAGTTTTTTTTTTTATTTATTTGGCAGAGAGATCATAGGTAGGCAGAGAGGCAGGCGAGAGAGAAGGGAAAGCAGGCTCCCCGCCGAGCAGAGAGCCTGATGTGGGGCTCAGTCCCAGGACCCTGAGATCATGACCTCAGCCAAAGGCAGAGGCTTTAATCCACTGAGCCACCCAGGTGCCCCAACTCGTTTGTTTTGTTTCTTAAATTCCATATATGGGTGAAATCATATGGTATTTATATTTCTCTGACAGACTTATTTCACTTAACATTATTCTCTCTAGTTCTATCCATGTCGTTGCAAATGGCAAGATTTCATTCTTTTTATGGCTGAATAATATTCCATTGTGACCACATCTTCTTTATCCATTCATCTGTCAGTGGACACTTGGGCTATTTCCATAATTTGGTTATTATAGATAATGCTGCTATAAATATAGCATTATATTCATTAGTTTTCAAAAAATGTTCAAAAATGTTTCAAAAATGTTCAAAAGTACCATACACACAGTCCCTCAGCTTCTTGCTTGGTTTATTAGGAGTATCCAATGGAGATACTTTGCATCTCTCGATCACCAGGTCACACCATGGACTATCTGTGCTCTCTTTGGAAATAGAAGCCACTGGTATTTTTTTAAAATTTAATTTTATTTTTTCAGTGTTCCAAGACTCATTGTTCATGCACCACACAAATCACTGGTATTTTTTTTTTTTAAGCCACTGGTATTTTGAAGTCTAATCAGATTAGAGAATCAATTCTAGAAATCCCAGGACAAATTCAGAAAATTCATCCCTATAATTCTGTACCTCTAGAATCACTCTCAGTACCAAAATCTGTATTAGTCAGAGTTCTCTAGAAACAAAGAACTGATAAGATATATATAAATATAAAGTATTTGTTCTATTCAGGCCCTCAGTGGATTGGATGATGTCCACCTATCTTAGGGCGGATAATCTGCTTTACTCAGTTTATGAATTTTAGTGTTAATCTCATCCAAAATACCTCATAGAAACACCCAGAAAAATGTTTGAACAAATATCTGGCCACCCCATGACCCAGTGAAGGTGATATATAAAATTCACTATCACACCACTTTAGGAATAATTTGGTATTTTTTCCCTAAAAGTTAAACACATATTTAGGGGCGCCTGGGTGGCTCAGTCGTTAAACATCAGCCTTCGGCTCAGGTCATGATCCCAGGATCCTGGGATCGAGCCCCACGTCAGGCTCCCTGCTCATCAAGGACCCTGCTTCTCCCTCTCCCACTCTTGTGTTCCACGTCTTTCGCTGTCTCTCTCTCTCTGTCAAATAAATAAATAAAATCTTTTTTTTAAAAAAAAGATACAATAAATAAATATTTTTTAAAAAAGATTTTATTTATTTATTTGACAGAGAGAGAGATCACAAATAGGCAGAGAGGCAGGCAGAGAGAGAGGAGGAAGCATGCTCCCCGCCGAGCAGAGAGCCTGATGCAGGGCTTGATCCCAAGACCCTGAGATCATGACCTGAGCTGAAGGCAGAGGCTTTAACCCACTGAGCCACTCAGGGGCCCCAAATAAATAAAACCTTAAAAAAACCCAAAACCCCAAAATAAGCACATATTTATGTGACCTAGAAATTCCATTTCCAGGTATTTACTCAGGAAAGATGGAAGACATGATTACAAAATGACTCATACTCAAATATTCATAAAAGATTTATTCATAATAGTAAAAATTTTATACAACATAAATATCTATCAAAAGAAGTGAATGGTTAAATTAATTGTGGGGAAAACTTACATACAATGAGAATAAAAATAATGAAATACTGTTCTGTGCAACAATATAGGTGAATTTCAAAAACATTATCCTACGTTAAAGAAGCCAAACACAAAAAGAGAACATACTATCTGGTTTTACTCATATGAGACCCAGAAAAGACAAATCCGTAGTGACAGAAAGCAGATCAGTGGTTGACAGGGAGTGGAAACAGTGGTGTTTTTTTTGTTTTGTTTTGTTTTGTTTGTTTGTTTTGGTAGGAGGATGTTGACTGGGAAGAAGCATAAGAAAATCTTTTGGGGTGGTGAAAATATTCTCTTTCTCTAAATATATTTTAAAGATTTTATTTATTCATTTGAGAGAGAGAGCACAAGCTCAAGAGAGGGAGATGCAGACTCTCCACTGAGCTGGAAGCCACTGACATGGGGCTTGATCCCAGGACCAGAGTCATGATCTTAGCTGAAAGCAGATACTTAACCATCTGAGCCACCCAGGTGCCCCTAGAAAATATACTATATCTTTATTGTGATAGTAATTTTACAGCTGCATATATTTATTAAAACTTAGAGAAGTATATACTTAAAATAAGTGAATTTTATTAGTTTAAATTATAACTTAATAAAGTTGATGTGAAAAAAAAGCATACTCTGGTTTCTCCTCAGATTGGATAAATATATCACCCTGTTTCCTCTGATGATACCATTTGTAAAACTTTAGTATAACATAGATTATATCATGACAGCATATCAATGCTGATAAAATCCACTAACTTTAATCAGGTTTCCTCAGTTTTACTTATGCTCATTGTGTGTGTATGTGTGTATGTACACACACACTAAGTTCAATTAAATTTTATCACTCATGTAGGTTCATATACCCAATACGGCAGTTAAGACGTTCCTGTTTCAGTTCATGTATTACAAGTGTCTCCCATATCGCACTTTTATAACCACACCATCCTCCTTCCTTTTCTCTTCTCCCAACCACACCCCCACGCCCAGTGCTTAACTCCTTGGTATCACTAATTGCTCTTCCATTTCTAAAATTTTGTCATTTCAAAAATGTTGTATGAATGGAGTTATACAGTGTGTAACCTGTTGAGATTGAATTTTTCCACTCAGCAAAATTCCCTAGAGAGTCCTCCAAGTTGTTAGATATACCAGTAGTTCACTCCCTTATTGGGCAGTATATCCTGTGATTAGTTTTATGCCTCAACATGGCTAGGCTATGGTGCCCAGTTATTCAATCAAACACTAATCTAGGTGTTGCTGTGAAGGCGTTTTGAAGATGTGGTTACCACCTACAATCAATTGAGTTTATATAAAAGAGGTTACCTTTGATAGTGTGGGTAGGCCTCATCCAATCCATTGAAATCCTTTAGAGCAAACATCAAGGTTTCGCAGAGAAGAAGAAATTCTGCCTCAAGACTGCAGCATCAACACTTTCCAGCCTGAATTTCCAGCCTGCCTCCTCCCCTACACATTTTTGGGCTTACACTCCCTACATTTGCATGAGCTAACTCCTTAGTATAAATCTCTCTTCTCCCCTCCCTCTGAACCTCCATTTTTGTATATCCTTCTATCTCTTTGTTCGTCTATTGATCCTGTTTCTCTGAAGAACTCTGGTTGATACACATCGTATGGTGGTACCAATTTGTTTAACTATTCACCTTTTGAAGGACATCTGGGTTGTTTCTAGTTTTTGGTTATTATGAATAAAGCTATCATAAACATTCATGTACAGGTTATTGTAGAAACACAGTTTTCATTTCTCAGAGATAAAGCCAGGAGTGGAGTTGTAGGTCACATAGTAGTTGCATGTTTAGTTTTTTTTTAAGAAATTGCCAAACTGTTTTCTAGAGTAGTTGTTTCCCAGAGTAGTTTCGCCATTTTATATTCCAGCCATCAACGTTTGAGCAATCCAGTTCCTCTGTATCTTCTGCAGGACTTGGTGTTTTCCTATTTTTTAACTGTTCTGATGTTCTGATGTTAACTATTCTGGTGTTAGTAATATCTTTTTGTGGTTTTAATTGTCATTTACTTAGTGTTTAATGATACTGAACATGTTTTTCATGTGCTTATTTGCCATCCTTAAATCTCCTTCAGTGAAATGTCTCGTCATGTCTCTTGCCAATTTTCTAGCTAGATTTTTTTTTTTTTTACTGTGGAGTTTTGAGAGTTCTTTATATATTGTAGATACTAATGCTTTGAGGAGTCTCTTTTCTGGCTGCTCTGAAGTCAAATGTCTCTGAGGTCTGTGTGAGTTGTGGTACTTATTTAACTTAGAGCTTCTTCACCCTGACTCCTAAAGTCCCACACTGTGCATCTGTGACTCAGTATTCAGGAACAGATGAAAGGGCAACCTTTTGCTGATTTCCGGAGCTTTTTTTTGTGATCAGCTCTTTTTCCTTATCCTCATTCCTTAAAATCCAAGCCTTTCTGTCCAAACTCCTATCTCTGTGTCTTCAGCTTAGTGAGATGCCAGGCTCTGCTTAAATTCCCCTTTCATACACCACATCCTGGAAGCTGCCTTTGGCACAAGGTAGGACAGTTACAGGATTCATGCCATTTACTTCTCTTCTCTCAGGGACCATGGTCCTGCAACATCTGTTGTTTGAAAGCTGTTGTTTCATATATTTCAAAATATTTTTTCATATATTTCAAAATATATATATTTTCATATATTTGTTGCTTCAAATATTTATATTCATATATTTGTCCACTTTTCTGGTTGTTTATGGTGAGAACATTAGTTTAGTTCCAGTTACTCATCACAGCTGGAAGCAGAAGTATTAATCTGTATTCTTATAGTTGGTTAATGTAAGCATAAACACTGGGCTATGCAGGTTGGTGATGTCTAAGAGTTGGAGTGGATGGGTAAGATGAGTGGCACTTGCTCTTTTACTGCTTCTGACTTTTCTTAGGTATTTTCCAAATCTGTCCTGTACTAGTTACCTAGACTGCATATGCCCAGATATACGGAGAGCTAAATGCCTGACCTGTTCTCTGCAGGGTTTTGAAGATCGGAATATAGGGATCGCTTTATTTGATATGTTAGACAAATATAAAGAAATAATAAATAAAATAAAAATACAGATGTATAAATATATTTATATCTATCTACACAAGCATATAAAGTAATATGCATTTGGACTATATGGTCAAAGTCATGATTAGAAGAGCCCTGAATTGGAAGTCCAGCAGACCTTGGTTAGAGTTCAGACTCTCCCATTTACGGATCCCTCTGACTTTGGATGACTCGTGAGAATTCACCAAACAAATGTCCTCTGGGTAAACATCTCATAGTAAAGTTGGAGAGGGGGAAAGAAATTGGGCAGAGGGCTGAGGATCAAGTGAAATAACTTTTGTAAACTGGAGAGCACTATGCAAAGGTAGGGTGTTCCTGTTAATTTTACACAATCTATGTGGGCAGGGAGCAGATGTACCCAGATGCCCAAATCCCTCTGCAGTGCATTTTCCATACAGCAGCCAGAACTCTCTTACCAGAGCATCAGTCAGATCACCTCTTTTTCCTTAAAGGTTATCAATGGTATTCTATTACATAAATCTTGAACTTTTTATGAAAGACGGCCTTTAAGGCTTTGTTACCCCAGCAGTCTTCTTGCCAGCCACTTCTTCCCTCACACTCTGTGCTGAAGGATTATGTTCTATTTCTGCAACACACGGAACTCTCTCCTGCCTCAGGAGCCTCTAGAGATGGGACTGACCTCTTATTACATCACCTGACTCTCCTTCCTGTATTCCCCTCATCTTCTTGAATCATGCCATCTCCTACCATGGCTGTTTCTGTCTTATCGTGAAGGTTTCAGCCCAATATCCTCCCCTCAGTGAGGTCTTCCCATGGCTCCCCATGCAAACAAGTTCCTGCTCTGGGATTCTCTCTCCTTAATGGTAATTATACCAGGTTCCGACTTCACAGTCACTGTGTGTTCTCTTGTTTGCTATGTCTTTCTCCCACTGGACAAGAGCTCGACGAAGGAAGAGCTACGTTTATTTTTTCCCTTCTCATCCCAGAGCCTCACATGGGGCCTGGAGGCTCAATAGGAAATTAGCTGAAAGAACTCATCGTTTTACCAAGTGCAAAAGAGTTACTTTCTTTTGAAAGTTTAAGCTGCCCTCTAGTGGAAAATACAATCCAAAATTCGGGCCTGGTTTGCTTTCTTTGTTTTTGTTCTTGCTAATGGGGTCCCCAGACTTTCAAATCAGAGTAGCAAAGACCTAGTGTCTTGTCTCTCCCTGCAACAGAGTGGACATCGTGGCATACCTGCCCAGCCTGGGCCTACATGGAGCTCCCTACAACAGTAGTGGAGGGACAAGCTTCTCCCAATGGGACCCCTCCTAGGCTCTGGGGCCCCACCCTACCCTCTGTAATGGTCAGAATTTGCACTGTTTATTCTTTTTTTTTTTTAAGAATTTATTTATTTATTTGACAGAGAGAGAGAGATCACAAGTAGGCGGAGAGGCAGGCAGAGAGAGAGAGGGAAGCAGGCTCCCCGCTGAGCAGAGAGCCCAATGCAGGGCTCAATCCCAGGACCCTGAGATCATAACCTGAACTGAAGACAGAGGCTCCGACCCACTAAGCCACCCAGGAGCCCCGCACTGTTTATTTTTATGGGCATTAATCTGTAATTCATGAATCAGGCAGCATCCTGTCTAGCAGATAGAAAGGAGCTCCAAAAAGCTGAACAAAATGGGGGATTTTATAAGCAGAAGGGGACAGGGGCAAGGAAAAAGTGTGACCTCATCTTTCTTTGAGGGCAGAAGGGGTCTATCAAGTGGATTACCTCACTAGTGCTAACCAGGAAGTTTCAGATTTAATGGTTTAAGATTACAGTTCTGTTATATTAGGTATTAAATCTAGGTTTGGTGATGTGGATTTAGCCCAAGTGACTCCATTTTGGGCCTGTTGTCTATTTATCTCTCTTAACACATTATATATAAAAAGAGCAGTCTTAATTTGGTTTGTCCCTTTACTAAGTGAAGTTTAGTAGTCAGTGCCAGCAATACCAAGATGAATGAGATGAAGTACTTGTCTTCGAAGAACCTACAGCAGTGTCTCTGATGCAATGTCAAAAGTTGATTAAATCTCTGAAATTGCAAACTGATGTCCTACAGATATGTTTATTTGGCTGGCACAGTGTTTTTTTTCCACCCCAAATACGTTTATTTTATTTTTTCACTGTCACAAGATTGATTGTTCATGCACCACACCCAGTGTTCCATGCAAAACGTGCCCTTCTCAATATCCACCACCAGGCTCAAACAACTCCCCACCCCCGCCCCTCCAAACCACTCAGTTTGTTGCTCAGAGTCCACAGTCTCTCCTGGTTAATCACCCCCTCCGATTTCCCCCCATTCGCCCTTCCCTTCCTTCTCACGATGCCCTCCATGATTTTCTTTATACTCCACACTAAGTGAGACCATAAGATAATTGACTCTCTCCGCTTGACTTATTTCACTCTGCATCATCTCTTCTAGTCCTGTCCATGTTGATACAAAAGTTGGATATTCATCCTTTCTGATGGAGGCATAATATTCCATTGTATAGATGTACCACATCTTTCTTATCCACTCATCTGTTGAAGAGCATCTTGGTTCTTTCCACAGTTTGGTGATTGTGGCCATTGCGGCTACGAACATTGGGGTACACGTGGCCCTTCTTTGTACTGCATCTGCTTCTTTGGGGTAAAGACCCAGTAGTGCAATTGCAGGGTCATAGGGTAGCTCTATTTTTAATTTCTTGAGGAATCTCCATAGTGTTTTTAAAAGTGGCTGCACTAACTTGCATTCCTACCAACAGTGGAGGAGGGTTCTCCTTTCTCCACATCCTCTCCAGCATTTGCTGTTTACTGTCTTGTTAATTTTGGTCATTCTAACTGGTGTAAGGTGGTATCTCAGTGTGGTTTTGATTTGAATCTCTCTGATGGCTAAAGATGATGAATATTGTTTCATGTGTCTGTTAGCCATTTGTATGTCTTCTTTGGAGAAGTGTCTGTTCATGTCTTCTGCCCATTTTTTGATGTGATTATCTGTTTTGTGAGTGTTGAGTTTGAGTTCTTAGATCTTAGATATCAGCCCTTTGTCTGTATTGTCATTTGAGAATATATTCTCCCATTCTGTGGGTTGCCTGTTTGTTTTGTGGACTGTTTCCTTTGCTATGCAGAAGCATTTTATCTTGATGAAGTCCCAAAAGTTTATTTTTGCTTTTGTTTCCTTTGCCTTTGGAGACATGTCCTGAAAGAAGTTGCTGTGGCTGATGTCATAGAGGTTACTGCCTATGTTCTCCTCTAGGGTTTTGATAGATCCCTGCCTCACGTTGAGATCTTTTATCCATTTCGAGTTTATCTTTGAGTATGGTGTAAGAGAATGGTGAAGTTTCATTATTCTACATATAGCTGTCCAATTTTCCCAGCATCATTTATTGAAGAGACTGTCTTTTTTCCACTGGATATTTTTTCCTGTTTTGTCAAAGATGATTTGACCATAGAGTTGTGGGTCCATCCTTGGGCTCTCTATTCTGTTCCACTGGTCTATGTGTCTGTTTTTGTGCAGGTACCATGCTGTCTTGGTGATCACAGCTTTGTAGTAAAGTTCGAAATCAGGCAATGTGATGCCTCCAGTTTGTTTTTCTTTTTCAACATTTCCTTAGCAATTCGGGGTCTTTTCTGGTTCCATACAAATTTCAGGATTGTTTGTTTCAGCTCTTTGAAAAAAGCTGGTGGAATTTTGATCGGGATGGCATTGAAAGTATAGATTGCTCTGGGCAGTATAGACATTTTAACAATGTTTATTCTTCCGATCCATGAGCATGGAATGCTTTTCCACCTTTTTGTGTCTTCTTCAATTACTTTCATGAGCGTTCTATAGTTCCTTGAGTACAGATCCTTTGCCTCTTTGGTTAGGTTAATTACCAGGTATTTTATGGTTCTTGGTGCTACAGTAAATGGAATCGATTCTCTAATTTCCCTTTCCATATTTTCATTGTTAGTGTGTAGGAAAGCAATTGATTTTGTGCATCGATTTTATATTCTGCCACATTTCTGAATTGCTGTATGAGTTCTGGTAGTTTGGGGGTGGAGTCTTTTGGATTTTCCATATAAAGGATCATGTCATCTCTGAAGAGAGAGAGTTGACTTCTTCATTGCCAATTTGAATACCTTTTATTTCTTTTTGTTGTCTAATTGCTGTCGTTAGGACTATGTACTATGTTGAATAAGAGTGGCAAGAGTGGGCATCCTTGACGTGTTCCTGATCTCAAAGGGAAGACTGTAAGCTTTTCCTCACTGAGAATGATATTTGCTGTGGGCTTTTCATAGATAGACTTTATGATATTGAGGAATGTTCCTTCTATCCCTATACTTTGGAAAGTTTTAATCAGGAACGGATACTGAATTTTGTCAAATGCTTTTTCTGTATCAATTGAGAGGTTCTTCTCTCTTCTCTTGTTGATTTGTTCTATCACATGGATTGATTTGCGAATGTTGAACCACCCTTGCATCCCAGGGATAAATCCCACCTGGTCATGATGAATAATCTTTTGAATGTGTTGTTGGATCCTATTAGCTAGGATCTTGTTGAAAATCTTGGCATCCATATTCATCAGGGATATTGGTCTGAAATTCTCCTTTTGGATGGGGTATTTGCCTGGTTTGGGGATCAGGGTAATGCTGGCTTCATAGAAAGAGTCTGGAAGTTTTCCTTCTGTTTCTATTTTTTGAAACAGTCTCAGGAGAATAGGTATTATTTCTTCTTTGAATGTCTGGTAGAATTCCCCAGGGAATCCATCAGACCCTGGACTCTTGTGTTTTGGGAGGTTTTTGATCACTGCTTCAATCTCATTACTAGACACTGGTCTATTTAGGTTGTCAATGTCTTCCTGTTTCAGTCTTGGAAGATTATGGGTTTCCAGGAATGCATCCATTTCTTCTAGGTTGTTTAGCTTATTGACATATAGCTGTTGATAATAATTTTTGATGATTGTTTCTATTTCCTTTGGATTAGTCATGATCTCTCCCCTTTCATTCATAATTTTGTTAATTAGGGTCCTCTCTCTTTTCTTCTGGATGAGTTTGGCCAGTGCTTATCGATCTTATTGATTCTTTCAAAAACCCAACTTCTGGATTCATTGATGTGTTCTACTGTTTCTTTAGTTTCTAACTCATTGATCTCTGCTCTAATCTTGATTATTTCCCTTTTTGTGCATGGGGTTGGCTTGATTTGTTGTTGATTTTCCAGTTCTTTAAGGTGTAAAGAGAGCTGGTGTATTTGGGATTTTTCAATTTTTTTGAGTGAGGCTTGGATGGCTATGTATTTCCCCCTATGGACCGCCTTTGCCATATCCCATAGGTTTTGGATTGATGTGTTTTCATTCTCATTGATCTCCATGAATTGCTTAAGTTCATCTTTGATTTGCTGGTTTATGCCAGCATTCTTGAGCAGGTTGTTCTTTAGTCTCCAAGTGTTTGAATTCCTTCCAAACTTTTTCTTGTAGTTGAGTTCCCGTTTTAAAGCATTGTGGTCTGAGAAAATGCAGGGAATCATCTCAATCATTTGGTATTGGTTGAGTCCTGATTTGTGACCCAGTATGTGGTCTATTCTGGAGAACGTTCCATGTGCGCTCGAGAAGAATGAGTATTCTGTTGTTTTAGGGTGGAATGTTCTGTATATATCTATGAGGTCCATGTGGTCCAATGTGTCATTCAAAGCTCTTGTTTCTTTATTGATTTTCTGTTTAGATGATCTGTCAGTTACTGAGAATGGCGTGTTAAGATCTGCTGCTATTAATGTATTCATATCAATATGACTCTTTATTTTGAATAACAGTTAGCTTATGTAGTTGGTTGCTCCTATATTGGGGACATAAATGTTTACAATTGTTAGATCTTCTTGGAGGATAGACCTTTTGAGAATGATGTAGTGTCCTTCTGTATCTCTGACTACAGTCTTTAGCTTAAAATCTAATTTATTTGATATGAGAATTGCTACCCCAGCTTTCTTTTGGGGCCTGTTGGCATGAAAGATGGTTCTCAATCCTTTCACTTTCAGTCTGGATGTATTTTTTGGTTCCAAATGTGTCTCTTGTAGACAGCATATGGAGAGGTCCTGTCGTTTTATCCATTCTGCAACACTGTGCCATTTTATGGGAGCATTTAGGCCGTTCACATTGAGAGGGATTATTGAAAGATAAGTGTTTATTGACATCATGTTGCCTGTGAAGTCTTTGTTTCTATAGATGGCAAAGTTCTGTTCTAAGTCACTCATGTGTTCTTTCTACTTTTATATAACCCCCTTTAATATTTCCTGGAGTGCCAGCTTGGTGGTCACATACTCTTTTAATCCTTGCCAGTCTTGGAAGCTCTTTATCTCTCCATCCATTTTGAATGACAGCCTTGCTGGATAAAGTATTCTTGGCTGCATGTTCTCATTTAGTGCCCTGAATATATCGTGCCAACCCTTTCTGGCTTGCTTCTGTGGACAGGTCTGACTTTATTCTGATGGGCTTTCCTCCGTATGTAAGGAATCTCTTCCCCCTAGCTGCCCTCAGGACCTCCTGTCTAAAATTATAATTTGCACATTTTAAGATTATGTGTCTTGGTGTTTTTCTAGATTCATTGGTCCTGGCAGGGGTTCTTTCCACTTCTAGGACACGATCACTTGTTCCATTCCCCAGATTGGGGAAATTTTCATTCAGAATTTGGTCAGCTATATCTTCTAGACTTCTGTCTCTCTCTACCCCCTCTGGGATGCCAGTGATTCTGACGTTGCAACGTTTCATGTTGTCATTTATTTCCCTAAGTCTGTTCTCATGATTCCTGAGCAGTTTGTTCCAGCTCTCCTCCTGACCTTTCTTCTCAACCATTTTATCCTCTAGATCATGAGTTCTATCCTCTGTCTCCATAACTCCAGCTGTTAGACTATTTAGATTGGTCTGGATCTCATTAATAGCATTTCTTACATCTGCTATACTGGATCTCATTTCTGCCCTTAGAGATTCTATAATGTTTTTCTCCATCCTAGCCATTGTTTGGATAATTGTCACCCTGAATTTCCTTTCTGACATACTGTTGATGCCATGTCCAATAGTTCTGAAGGAGAGGGTGTAGTCTCTGGGTTTTTCTTCTGTTGGGTGTTCCTCCTCCTAGTCATTTTGATGAGAAGTGGATGAGAGGACATATAGCTGGATATATCATCCATGATCCAGGCAGGGTGCACCCTGGAGGGTTTTGGAGCAATTGGGATTTACCACCTAAAAGAAAGAATAAGGATAAAAAAAGATAGAGAGAAAGAAAAAATAGAGGAAATCCCAGCCAGAATGGGCCCCCAAAATAAGATTTATAAGGTATGTAAGCAAACACGAACAAACATATAGACCAACACATACATATGACAAAAAATAAAAGAACCCAGCAGAATGAACCCCAAGAATAAGATTTATATAATACCAGAACAAAAGCAAATATGTAGAAAACTGACAGAAGGATCAGATGAGAGCATGGTTATAACTCCTTGCAGGCAAGGAAGGTTATTTCAGGTCCTTCTGGGTTAATAGTTGTATTAAACCTCTGGTTGTAAAATAAGTAGATAAAAAAAAAAAAGAAATGTGAAAGCAAGTGAATAATAAAAAAAAAAAGGAGAGAGAGAGAGAGAGAATAAGAAAGAGAGAAAAAAAAAAACCTTGTATCTATGAAATATACAGGTTTGAGGGTATTACCAGGAGGTTAATATACTGATTTCCCCTGGTGTTGGGGATTTAAAATTTTAAGGGGACCCTGTGGTTATAGTCCTTTTTTTTTTTGCCTGGTCTTTTTGGGGGAGGGGCCTGCCGCATTGTTTTCCAGTCAGTCTTGCTTGGGTTGTGTCACCCTGCCCCCCAGTCAAGGGGCTAAGCTCTGTGGGAACTGGTTTCTCAGTCTTTTGCTCTCTGAAGGTTTTTGGCCTTTTGTAGCTTTTTCATCTTTTCAGAGAGTCCAAGCAATGAATCTGCCCAGAAGCACTCAGACCTCTGAGTTGCAGGAAGCCCGAGTCTCTCTCCCCTCTGTGTGGTTCAGAACACACACTCCCCTCCGTGAAATTTCTCCTCACAGAGCAGCCTGTCCAAGGTGGCGAGGTGGCGCGCGACTGTAGCCGCCCTTCTGTGGCTCCGCAAGTGCGGACCTGGGATGGGCCGCGAATGTCGCGACCCCAGCCACCTTTCTGCAGCTCTGGGGTGGCTAGGCCGCTTGCCTGCATTCTCTCCAGGGTGGGCGGGGATCCCCCCAGGCTCTGCAGCGGATCTTGAACGTCCGGGCGCCCCCAGAGAAAAGCTGCGCCTCCTGGACCACAGCAGACTCTCTAAAGGCGCTAGCAGGTGCACACCTGGCCCACAGAATGGTGCGGAGAGCAGAAAGCTGCAGGTTCAGGAACCATGGACTGGTTCCCCCCAGTAGTCTCACTTTGGGGCGCTCCTTCCTGGGAGGGTGGGTCCAAGCCAGTGCCCGTGACTACCCCCTTCCACTAGTTGCTCCTCAGAACATTTTGGTCTTCTTAAGTGTTTTTAACGGACTCTACGTTAATGTTGGTCCCCCACGACAGGGCACTTTCCTTTGGAGTATTACTGTCAGTAGATCACTTCTGGAGGCTCCCTCCCTCTTTGTTTATCCTCTGATATCAGTTCAAGTGTTCCCATTTTGCTTTTACCTCTCCACTGCTGTCTTCTGCTCTCGGAGAGATCCAGGAGTGAGAAATCTTGCTCCTCAGGGTGATTTCATGGGTGTTCAGCATGTTCTGGTAGATAGCCAGCTCACTTTTGGGGACCAGTTGCAGCAGGATTTCCTACTTCTCCGCCATCTTGCCCCCCTCCCCAGTGTTTAAGTTTTTAAAATTAGTTGCCAACCTTTTAATATGGGAGATTTCTTAAAAATCAGATTTCTTACTTCTCTTGGAAAACCAACATGGCAACACTGGGTCCACCACTACTTTCCATAGGACTTACTTACAGGAGCCCACTTCTTTTCTTATGTCACTTGCATGGCCATTCTGGGTATCTCTGCTTGAGATCCTGTAGTAGGAGCAGCAAACGGGGAGCAATTAATTCTGGAAGCAAGTGAGAGCGTGGGTGAAGTCTTCTCAGACAGGGTGACTTCCCAGGTGCCATCTTGACACCTGAATGGGAGATGGTGGTGACCCTATGGAACTGTGGCAGGGAAGGTGGGGCTAGATGAGTGTCATATATGCTGAGGTAAACTGCAGTTGGGTTTGGCTTTACAGCACAGCAAATGTGAATCATGGGCAAGAATTCTAGGTCAAGTGTTCTGGCAGAAAGATGAAAACTGAACTGTCCTCAGGAGAGATGTCATTTGTGAAGGACTTTGTGTCAAATATGAATGACGTTGTTTGAGGACTAGGGATCTTGTTGAAATGCAGACTCCCATCCAGCAGATCTGGAGTGGGGGAGAGACTCTGCATTTCTAACAAGCTCCTGGGTCCTGGGCTATACTTTGAGTTGTTGGGGCTTAGAACACCGGCTGCAATCTATTGGGCCATAGGTCAGATCTAACCTAGAAAATAAGTTTTCTCTGGGTTGCATAGTGTTTAAGTTAAAAAAAAAATAGTTGTTACTTGAAAACCAGGCATTTTCACATAAAAATCTGAATTTTTACTCTTCATTTATGATTCTCTATCATATCACTGTTTTATTTTTATTATTTTTCATAATAGACTCTTGTTAATTGTTTTTTTTCATTGTTCATTATTTATCCTCACAAGGCTGTGAATTACATGCTATCTTGTTTGCCCATTTCCCTTGAATCTAGTCTGGCACACAGTCTACACTCTATATGTTTATTATTTGTCAAGTGAATCAGCAAATCCACTTTCCTTTGTGCTCATAGTGATTGCCACAGTCCATACTTGGTCCTCTTCACTCACTTATGTTACCTCCTAAGAAAGGTGGAGTCAGGACATGCCCTTGGGAAACCCCTAGGTCTAGGGAATCTGAGGGGAAGGAAGAGGAACAAGGGCAGGAAAGAAGACTAGGAGAGTGAGCACCCGGAGGCCAAGGGAAGAAAGACTACAGAGGAGGGGTGCTGGGCAGCCAGTGCTCCTATGAAGTAGAGGATGATGCAGGGAGTTACTGGCCTTCAAGAAAGCAGGAGAGGAATGCACTATAGAGAAGGAAAGCATGTAGGCTATATCTTAAGATTGCTACTGGGCTTGGGGAGTTTTTTGGGGAAGGCAGTTTTGAGTCCTTGTGTACACATAGTATAAGGACCTAGTGGTGGGAAAGAGAGCAAAGATATAAAAAAGGATTGCCCAGTCAGTTGAACGTCTGCCTTCCTCTTGTGTCATAATCTCAGGTTTCTGGGATTGAGCCCTGAATTGGGCTCACTGTGCAGTGGGAGGTCTGCTTCTCCCTCTCCCTCTGTGATCTCTCTCACTCTCAATCTCTCATATAAATAAATAAAAAAATTAAAAAGATATAAAAGAGAGTGGGAATAATGGGTGCCATCCCAACTTAGGGTAAGTGGAAGGTTGAGATACACCACAAGTAGAAAGGAAGAAGGAAAAAAAAATCCATTCCTTAGTATAAAGGGGAGGGGTCAGGGAAGGCAAACTGCCAAGAAATGGTTGCACCTTACAGGTCTCCATTTAGGGGAAAACTCTAAAAACTTTTGATATAATTGAGCAAGTAACAAATAAACATTGGTGAGGGTTTGGAAATGCATTCAGTTTAATGAATAATTTGTTCTTAATGGAGTTTGCAGCAGCATAGGTGTTTTGTCTCCAACTCTTGTGGCCTCCTGTTCCTTTCCAAGACTTTTCCAGAAGTACTGGTTTGGGTAATATATTGACAGCTGATGAAATATTTGGTAATTGAACAAGAAGAGAGCTATGTTGTCTCCAGGGTTGAGGGAGAAAGGTGAGGAGAAATCCTGCTACCTGTGGTGATTATGGGCTGGAATGTTAAAAGGACAATAATGAGAAAGCTAGCTTCATCTTCAAGGCCTGATACTTGTCTTGATTTTATTGTTTTATGTGTGTTCACCTTTGGAACTCAATAAATATTTGCTCAGCAAATGAATAAGGTCAGACACTGTACACAAGAGTCAAAGAAATCGTATTTCCTGGAAAAGCTAGTGGAATTAAGTGCAGGTTTCCACAGTTGCCTCCCCTGGCTCCATTTCAGTCACAAGGGATTGGAGAGATTTATCCCAAGGTCTTCCTTCAAGGCAGTAAGTGGATACATTTTCCCTATGACAAGACTGCACAGCCTAACTGTCACATCGAGGTTGTTGTCCTTCTGTGGGACTCAGCCCACATGGTGTTCTGGTAACCTCTGTCATTACCTGCCCACCTCAGCTCTGACAGGTAATGGCCCCACTGAAGCATAAAGGGGTGGCTTCTGGAATCTTGGCTGTGCTGGGTTAAATTGGGCAAGTTAGTTTACTTCTTGGTAACTCTCTTTCCTCAAACGTAAAATGAGAATAATAATATTTACTCTCTCATAGGATTTTTTTGAAAACTGAATAAAATAATGCAAGTTTGTAATATACAACATGATGACTATAGCTAACAGTGCTGTTTTATCTATAGAAATGTTAAGAGACTAAATCCTCTCATCAGGAGAAAAAAATTTTTTTCCCTTCTTTTCTCCTTTCTTTTAATTTTATTGTATCTATCTTTGAAGATGGATGTGAGCTGGACCTACTGTGGTAATCATTTCACAATATATGTAAATCAAATTGTCACACTGAATGCCTTAAACTTACAGAGTGATGTAAATCAATTATTTCTCAGTAAAACTGGAAAAAAGATAGTATAGGTAAAGCATGCAGGAGGGTGTCTTGCATGTAATACTTGATACATGTTAGCAGTTATCTATCATTGGAGATTACAGTTGCCTTTGATTAATAATTATGTGTAAAGCATAATTTAATTACTAAATTTGATTTTACATTCTTTGAAAATATCGTGTGTGCATACATAGCAAATGAGAGAGAGGTGGGGGGATGCTGATAAAATTCTACTTACTAAATTTGATTTTACATTCTTTGAAAATATTGTGTGTGCATACATAGAAAACGAGAGAGAGGAGGGGGGATGCTGATAAAATTCACAGCCACTTAGGTCAATACACTATAATAACTGAAGATAACATTCTGACAGGTGAACGACTTGCTTAAGGTAATACCACTAGTAATGGCAGAAACAAGTCTAAATACTATATTTTTTTGATCCCCAATTCAGTGCCTCTAATGCTAATACCCATTTCCAGGGATGGGTTGGTAGTGTTTCAGAAATCATCCCAAATTATGTTCCAGTTCAATTTTGTCCACGTTAGTCACAGCAAACAAAAGACCAAGAGCTTGGAAGAGAACAGCAGCGGTCCGTCCGGCCAGTAGGTGGCGCAAAGGCGCTGTTACCTGGCGAGAGGACGCTGGAGAGGGCGGAGCTCGTTTGGAAATGGGGCAACGTCCGCTTTCCTTTAATTGGCTCGAGAGCCTCGGCCTCCCATCCAATCAGAAGCGCCTGCGTCACCTTGTTCCCGAGCTAGGCGGCTGCCCGCGGAAATTTGAAATGGCTGACGGATTGCTGGCGGGTGGCGGGCTGGGGTCGCAGACTATGACACCGCAGCCAGAGCACACGGGTTGGGCAGTCGAGGAGGAGCCAGCGCCTCTGGAGAAAGGTGAGCGCCCGTCTTGTCGGGCCCAAGGAGCCGCCTCCTAGCCGCCGACCGTGTCCGCCATGGCGTGGGGCGTCGGGACCCTCCGAGGGCTCCTGGTCTTATAGGCCTTCCGGACCGACTGGCCAGGGTGGCGGCGGTGACTGTGAGAGGCTCCGACCGCTTCTCAGAGAGTCAAGGTCGGGAGGTACCCTGAGCATCTCCCCTTCTCCTCGCCCCATCTGGCTTCAGCTTCCTTGACACTGAAAGAGGTTGGGTCCGCTCAGGAATTTTCAACAGGGATGTTTAGGTGGGCTTCCGGGTGTGTGGGTGTGTGTGTGTGTGTGTGTGTGTGTGTGTGCGCGCGCGCGCGCGCCTTCATCTATGGAGAGACTTCTCTTTTTCATCTCGATCTCAGAGGAGCTCATGAACACTTTCTCAAAAGAGAAGAAACGTGAACCCTTGGCCTCAGTAGCTGCCCAGAGCTGACACGCCCAAAGTTAGGGGAGCCAGAATGGGGCAGAGTCTAAAAATAGAGCCCAAGTGTAATTTTCAGTCCTGTGTACCTCTTTATGGAGATTCCGTTATTTTTTATCCTGATATTTTAAGCTGTTCAGACTTTTCCTTTAACATTTTCAATTGGATTATGTAGTGGAAAGAGTCCTGGCAAAGGGAGAAAACATGCGACTTAATTCCACTACTAATCCCTCTTGTAAACTGGCAAAACTCACTTGGGCTTAGTTTTCCTATCTGGAAAACAGAGCCTGTGGTCCTACAGAATGTTGAAGATGAATTGAAATAATGCATAAAAATTAGTACTTTCAAAGTGGCTGTAAAGAATTGTGCTGAATAGGGTGGCTCAGTGGGTTAAAACCTTTGCCTTTGGCTCAGGTCATCATCTTAGTGTCCTGGGATTGGTGGCTCAGTGGGTTAAAGCCTCTGCCTTTGGCTCAGGTCATGATCTCAGGGTCCTGGAATCAAGCCCCGCATCGGGCTTTCTGCTCAGTGGCAAGCCTGCTTCTCCCTCTCTCTCTGCCTACCTCTCTGCCTACTTGTGATCTCTGTCTGTCAAATAAATAAATAAATCTTAAAAAAAATCGTGCTGAAGTAAGGTATTCTTTGCTTTTTTGTAATTGTTAAAATACACGTAAAGTTTACCATCTTATACCATCTTAACTGTTTTTAACTGTATAGTTCAGGGGTGTTAAATATATTCACACTGTTGTGCAGCTATGACCACCATCCATTCCCATAACTCTTCCTCTTATAAATTGAAACTCTGTACCTATTAGACTTCCTATTAGATGGGGAGTTATTCTCCCCATCCTCCGCTCTTTCAGCCCATAGCTACCAGCATTGCACTTTCTGTTTCTATGACTTTGACTACTGTAAGTACCTTGTATCAGTGAATTCATACAGTATTTGTCTTCCTTTGACAGGCTTATTTCATTTAGCATCATGTCCTCAGGGTTCATCCATGAGGTAGCAGTTGTCAGCATTTCCTTCCTTTTTAAGGTTGAATGATATTCCTTTGTATAGATATCACCTTTTGCTTATCCATTCATCCATTGATGGACATTTGGGTTGCTCCCACCTTTTAGCTATTGCGAGTAATGTTGCTATGAACGTGGGTGTACAAATATCTTTTGGAGATCCTGCTTTCAGTTCTTTTGGATATATACTCAGAAGTGGAATTGCTGGATCATATGATAATTCTATTTTTAAATTTTTGTGGGACCACCATACTGTTCTCCATAGCCCTGTACCATTTTCCATGCCTACAGCAGTGTATAAGAGTTCCTGCTTATCCACATTCTCACCAACACTTGTTTCCTGGATAGTTTTTCTTATTTTTTTTAAAGATTTTTATTTATTAATTTGACAGAGAGAGAGAGATCACAAGTAGGCAGAGAGGTAGGCAGAGAGAGAGGGGGAAGCAGGCTCCCTGCTGTGCAGAGAGCCTGATGTGGGGCTCAATCCCAGGACCCTGAGATCATGACCTGAGCCGAAGGCAGAGGCTTTAACCCACTGAGCCACCCAGGCGCCCCTCTTATTGTTTTTTGATAATAGCTATCCTAATGGGTGTGAGGGGAAGGTATTGTTTCTTTAATAAACATTTATATATACTATTTGATGGTTAAGTGATTAATTTATTGAATTAATTAATTGAAATAGGCATGCTATCTTCATCTTCACTTTTTTTTATTAACATATAATGTATCTGTGAATCATCAGGCTTACACATTTCATAGCACTTACCATAGCACATACTCTCCCCAATGTCCATAACCCAGCCACCCTATTCCTAACCCTCTTACTCCCCAGCGACCCTCAGTTTGTTTCGTGAGTTTAGGAGTCTCTTATGGTTCATCTCCTTTCTGATCCCTTCTTGTTTCATTTCCTCCCACACCCTCCATGACCCCCAACCCTGCCTCTCAAATTCTTCATATCAGAGAGATCATTATCTTCATCTTCACTTTATAGGAGAGGAAGCTGAGGCAGAGAGAGATTGCCACACAGCTAGTGAGGTATTGATGTCTTCTGAGGCTCATGTGCTTTGGCATGTGAGCAGTAGACTTGAGTAAGCTGTGGGTCATTAGTGGGGTCAGGTAGTTCTGGTGGCCTGAAGAGGTAAAGAAGTTGAAGGAAGGAAAAAATATGAGGAGCAGGGGGCAGTGGGGTGTGGTGTGGTGGAGAGAAAAATTGCTGTTAATAACAGTCTCAGATATTCTCCCTGAAACAACGTGTGGAAACTATTTTGCCAGCTGAAATGCTACCCTCAGCATTGTTTATTTAGTAGTGGTTTTGTCTATCAAAAACATTGTATTATACAGAATTAGATATGCTACTGACCAAATCATGCCTTATGAAACATAATTACATACAGCCCAAACCTAATGTGATTAGCATTTTCTAATCTTTTCTTTAGTCACGGTCACTGAAATTAATGAGGAAGAACCTTTAGTGAAGTAAGTTTAGCGAAGTAAACCTTATGCATTATTAAGCATCTCTCATCCCTGTTTATTGAGGGACCATTGACAGACTGATATTGCAGAAAATAAAGGGAGGCTTCAACTCATTTGTGAAGGAATTTAGGAAACTAGCTCCTAACTTTAATGCAGCTTTATGGAATTGTTTTGGGGAAAAAAATAACTGTTAGCTATTTAACCATTATAAGTTGCTAGCTATAGTAAGAATCATAACTTTATCCTTTGAAGGAGATTTTTAGTGATTGCCAGTGAATCAAAAAACCCTTTTTCTCTGCCTCGCTGAAAAACTTCACAGAAGACCTAACCTATGAAAGATTTTAAGTTCTTATTGTTTTGAAGTAGAACTTGGATTTTGAGATATTGTCAAGTTTGGAAAACTGATTTCTTCTGACAGTGATAAAGGGAAATAAGCATCACACCCAAATCCTTATTTGTATTTTGTTTGGAATTTCTAAGCAAGGATATGAAATTAGAAGCAGTCTGTAAGCACTGGAAGTGTCTGGGATAGTTAAGCCTGCTTATTTTCTTTGTAGTTTTAGGTCTGTTCCAAGATGAAGATTCATGCAGTGATTGTAGCAATCATGATAAGCCAGGTTCTAGTTTACCAAGTTTTGTGCCTGAAGGAAAGACTCATTTTCCAGAAATATTCCAGACAAGTCAACTTTTGTTCTATGAGCGATTCAGAGCTTATCAAGATTACATTTTAGGTGAGTAGGTTTTTTTTTTTTGTGTGTGTGTTTTTGTTTTGTTGTTTGTTTTGGTGCTATTATCTTTTCAGGTTACAAGTATATTGTCTGTCTCAGTCTCCAGATTGCCATTTGGTTCTGAGAAAATGTATTTACTAACTTTTCTCTGCTTTATGCAGTCTCAATTCTTATTGTGTTTGTTTGTAGCTGACTGCAAGGCCTCTGAAGTAAGAGAATTCACAGCTGAGTTCTTGGAGAAGGTCCTTGAACCATCTGGATGGCGGGCAGTCTGGCACACTAATGTGTTTGAGGTGCTGGTTGAGGTAAATTTAATTCTGTTGTTAAGACATTTGTCTCTAGCTAAAAGCACTTTCCTTCAGACTGTTACAGCCAAAGTGCTTTTTTTTAAATTAAAGTTTATGAGCTGATTGAAAATAGCATGTTTTTCACATCTAATTGTCATGGTGTATGAAGTGTTTCACAAATTTTAAAGGCAGCCAAGGAGGAGCTACCAGGGAATTGAGGTGGTTAAAGTTCCAGTGTCCTTTGACAAGGGGAAATGGATTATAAACCTATGAAGTGGAGGAGGTATTTGAAACCATTTAAAAAATAAAGAGACCTCATTATGAAGTCAATGGAGTTTTAATTAATTTTTTACCTTCTTAGTTGTAGCCCATTAAGTAGCTCAAACCAAACAGGCATTTTAAAACTGGTCTATTTTTTGCCTAACAAATTTGTAGATATGTGGTTAATCTCTTGATAATGTGTCCTACTGTCAAACGTAAAAACAATCTTATTTTTCAACTGACTGGGCCTTTTACACTAAATTTGCACTCTGATTACAGCTCTGAATTTTTCTCAGTGGACCACAGAAAACCCTGTTAACCTAAAATGTTAAACCAGGGAGTGAGAATACAAGTTGTTGCTGCAGCTCTTTGAGAAAATGACATCATTTACTGCAGTGATTATGGATGAGGCTGTGGGTTGCAGCTGTTCCTGGTGACTTAAATTTTGTTCTATGTTAATATCTTTGGTGGCAGGAAAGGCCTATTAATTTGGTTAAGATAGTGTTGTCATCGGCCATGTCCTCCATGCACGTCCAACCCCCACCTCCACCCTGATGCACTCTCCAAAAGTTGTCAAAGTCATTGTTTTAAAAGAGAAATGTGTCATTCCTCTGCTTAAAACCTCTAATGCATTGCATTTACCACAGCCCTGGTGTTGGCTTTGTGGCTTCTCATTGTCTAGAGAACGCAAAATCCAAGCTCCTTCCAATGCCCTTTCTGTCCTAATCTCTTTGTCCTTTTCTCTTGCCTCATCTCCTGCTGCCCCCGCCCCCCCGCCCCTGCACCCGTTTCTTTCCTTTGGTTCCAGCTAAAATTATTGCCTGTCTGCTGCTCCAGCAGCCAAGCTTTTCTCTGCCACAGGGCCTTTTCACCTTCCTGCTCTTCAGATGGCTGCTTCCCTTTCGTCCTGTACATCACAGCTAAGAAATGACTTCTCCTGACCATCCCAGCAAAACCAGACCACCACCCCTGTTGGTTATACTTTGTCACATGCTTATCACCATCTTGTTTGTCTCCTCAATTACAATGTAGGCTCCATTTGTGTAAGAGCCAGGCCCTTCTCGTTTATTTTTATATTATGGAAAAAGGCTCCCTGTTCCCATTACCTGTATAAAAAATCAGGCTATTAGTAGTGTTTTGTATGTATCTTAATTTTGATTTCCATGTAAGTCACATTATTTTAAATTTCAGGTCACAGATGTGGACTTTGCAGCCTTGAAGGCAGTGGTGAGGCTTGCCGACCCATACCTCTGTGAATCTCAGGTGAACTCTTTTTTTTTATTTTTATTTTTAACTTTTATTTTTTTAAAATTTTTTATATTTGCCCCAGGGTACATGTCTGTGAATCATCAGGCTTACATATTTCACAGCATTTGCCATAGCACATACCCTCCCCCATGTCCATATCCCTACCCCGCCACCTCCCAGCAACCCTTAGTTTGTTTCGTGAGTTTAGGAGTCTCTTATGGTTTGTCTCCTTCCCCATCCCATCTTGTTTCAGTTCTCTTCCCCACCGCCCCATAACCCCCTGCCCTGCCTCTCAAATTCTTCATATCAGAGCAATCATGTGATAATTGTTTTTCTCTGACTTATTTCGCTTAGCATAATACCCTCTAGTTCCATCCATGTCGTTAAAAATGGCAAGATTTCGTTTCTCTTGATGGCTGCATAGTATTCCATTGTGTATATATACCACATCTTCTTTATCCATTCATCTGTTGATGGACATCTAGGTTCTTTCCAGAGTTTGGCTATTGTGGACATTGCTGCTATAAACATTCGGGTGCATGTGACCCTTCGGATCACTACATTTGTATCTTGAGGGTAAATACCCAGTAGTGCGATTACTGGGTCATAGGGTAGCTCTATTTTCAACATTTTGAGGAACATCCATACAGTTTTCCAGAGTGGCTGTACCAGCTTGCATTCCCACCAACAGTGTAGGAGGGTTCCCCTTTCTCCGCATCCTCGTCAACATCTGTCGTTCCCTGACTTGCTGATTTTA
>CM052803.1:17985284-18001848 GCA_028533885.1 Nasua narica | reverse complement strand
TCCATTTCTTTGTGTCTTCCTCAATTTCTTTCATGAGCACTTTGTAGTTTTCTGAGTACAGATTCTTTGCCTCTTTGGTTAGGTATCTTATGGTTTTGGGTGCAATTGTAAATGAATTGACTCCTTAATTTCTCTTTCTTCTGTTTTGCTGTTTGTGTATAGGAATGCAACTGATTTCTGTGCATTAATTTTATATCCTGACACTTGATTGAATTTCAGGTGAACTCTTTTACCTTGGAGTGTATGAATGAGCTCCTCGATCTGAAGGAACATCGGTTGCCCCTGCAGGAGCTGTGGGTGGTGTTTGATGATTCTGGAGTATTTGACCAGACAGCCCTTGCAATTGAGCATGTCAGGTAGGAAGAGAGGGAGAGTGGATAAAAATAACCTCATCGCCAGAAACTTTGGATGAAATGCAATAATTCTGGTCTGTGTTATGTACCCAGATTTAAAACTATTACTGTAAATTTGGTCATTGCAGTATTTTAAAATATTCAAAGATAGGGGAATCTTTTTTAAATTAAAAAGATTTAAAAAGCATTTAAAATTTTCATTTTGAGATAATTTCAGAATTACAGAAAAGTTGAAAAAAATATAAAGAATTCCTCTATGACTTACATTCAGTGTCCCCAAATGTTAACAAAAGATTGGAGATTCTTCGTTTGATTTGCATATGTTTAGAAACTCTTAAAAGTTTTGGATGCTCTGGTTTGGCTTATGGTTGATGTACTTGAATATGAGGAAAGGCGATAAAGTGAAGGAGGTGATACACCATGTCTTATGCCCTGATAAGACACACATTTTTTTTTTTTCAAGAATATGTCTGGCCAAGGAAAGTGTCTTCTTAGGTCATTTCCAGGATCTTTAGGGGATATGTTCATGCCTTTCAGTCTTTTTTGGCATACTTGATTTCCACTTGAACAAGTGCTTTCCTTGTCCTTTCAATGAGGAGGAAAGTTCCTACTTGGATTAAGTGGTATACTGTTTTTTTTTTTTTTTTATTTTAATTACAGTATAGGTAATATATAGTGTTATAAGAGTTCCAGGTATACAATATAGTGATTCAGTAGTCCATACATCACCCTGTGTTCATCACAAGTGCACTACTTAGCTCACATCACCTATTTCACCCATCCCCCAACACCTCTGCTTTGATAACTATCCTCAGATAAATCTTTTGTCATGTAGTTCCTGATATAGGTATTTCTTTTGGATCTTCTGTGTTATAAGTATATTCACTAAGGAAGGCTGACTTTTATCTATTTAAAAATGGACTTCTATTCCTCTAGGAACTGGGAGACTGAATAATATAATGATCATGTTAATAGTGTGGCATAGTGTTTTATAGTTTTCAGTTTTTGTACCATTAGTGAGTTAACCGGTTTTGCTGAGCTTAATTTGAATGCTCTACACAAGAAGCAGAGTATCTCAGGCCCTGCTTCCAAGATCTTATGGAAAATTTCCAATTGTACCCAAGAAATTTTAACCCTGTCTGTTCAGTATTAGGCCAAGCAATATAAATCTAAAGAACTGGCCTTGGTCCAGAACCAATATAATTCTCTTACGTTTCTATCACTTGAAAAAAATCTGTCAATTGAAGCATTTGAAGGTAAAGGGTAATTGATGGGTTTAGGAAATTAAGAATCAGGGAGTTAATCTCTAGGGTATTAAAGTTGGTAGAAAGACGTATTTAGAATTAGTAATGGTATTATTTGAAGGTGAGCCTGGCTAAATTTATTCTTCATTTTGAGGGCTCAAATTCTGGTCAATACCCAGAAAAATTCAAATTATGCAGGTTCTTATTTGTTTATCCAATGAATATTTAAGTACTGGGTCCTGAGTTGAGGGGGAGATGTGACTGTTTCATGAAACTGACACAATCCCCATCATCAGGGGCTGTCGATCTAAAGGTGGGAGATGATTCTTAATCACACAAATGTGTAAATGTGATTGGAAACTGCAGTGAGTGCAGTGAAGAGGTAGAGTGTTCTAAGAGTAGGTCAGGTGGCTATTACATGGTTGTCTCCTGAGGAAATGGCATTTGAACTTGGATCTGAAGTGTTGGCTAGGTGAAAGGGGATGTGGCAGGGGTAAGGAGGGAATAGGTTTAGGAGCTGAGTGAATTTAAGGTGCTGAAAGGCCAGTGTAGCTGGAACAGACAGTAGTGGAGGAGGCTTAGGAAACCAGTTTAGAGGTTGTCAGGAGTCAGAAGATGCAGGGCTTTGTCAGCCAGTTAGTCATTTTTGTTTTTAAGAGCACTGGGGAAGCACCGAAAGGTTTTTATTCTAAGACGAATAGGATCAGCTTTGTGTTTTAAAAGGTTCATTCTGGCTGCTGTGTGGAAAACAAATGCAGGGAGATGGACTAGGAAGACCAGGTTAGGGGCAAGAGAGTAGACTAGAGTGGGGTATGGAGAGGACACATGGAGCTCCCTCAGAAGGTAGAATGGCTGGGACTTGGTGGTGGAGTAGATCTGGGGGATGAGGAGATATGAGTATATATGGCAGAAGTCAAGGTTTCTGTCTTGAGGGAATAAACACTGAAGGAGGTGCAGATATGCATGATGTATGAATGTCCAGTACGGTAGTGGTGAGCTTACTACTTGAGAGGGGTCTTAAAATGTAAGTATGAGCTCACCAGGTGGAGAATGTGGACAGCCTGACCAGCATGTCACATGGAGGTTAGAAAGAGCTTATGAAATGCGAGTTTGAATGTAGGAGGTCTGAGGCAAGAGAGGTGCTCTAGAGCTGGATCATGAACCCATGGAATACCACCACGCTCAGGATTTTGAACTTCATTCTGAGGGCAGGAGCCAGCTGTTTTTTCTGTTGAGTAAAGACATGCTCAGGTTTTTTTTTTTCTTTAAGATGACCCTAGAGGGGGCGCCTGGGTGGCTCTCAAGAGAGAGCTCTTGCTCTCTTCTCTCTCTCCCTCTCAAATAATAATAAAAAAAAAATCTTAAAAAAAAACCCAAACCAAACAACAACAAAAAAGGTGACTCTAGAGGATGAAGAGACTGGCAGTCTAATCTACAAGGATTAAGAGATGGCTTCATTTTCACCACTCCTTTTCACAGCAGAACTTTTTTTTTTTTAAGATTTTATTTATTTATTGGACAGAGAGAGACACAGTGAGAGAGGGAACACAGGGGGATGTGGGAGAGGGAGAAGCAGGCTCCCCACCAAGCAGAGAGCCTGATGTGGGGCTCCATCCTAGGACTCTGGGATCATGACCTGAGCTGAAGGCAGATGCTTAACGATAGAGCCACCCAGGTGCCCTGCACAGCAGAACTTCTTGACAGAATTCTATGTAGTCTCAGTCTGCATTTCTTGGCATTTCAGTAATGCTTCTGCTCCACAGCACCACCGAAATTGTGCTTGAGGTCATCAAAGTCCTCCTTGTTCTCCTTCCCCATCATCTCTTCTCTGATCTCATCTTGCTTTCCCTCTTGGTCACATTCTAGTTATTTGATCATTCCTATCTTCTTAACACACTCTCCCCTCAGATGCTTAGTCATTTTGGCTCTTGCTCAAAACTTTAAAATGTTGGAGTTACCCAGGGATCTGTCCTAGGCTAGCTACCCTTCCCTCTCTTTAATCAGACTTGGAAGCACATTAGAATCACTTGGGAATTGTTTTTTATGAGTATTCCAACTAATACATGAGGAAAGAATGATAGGATCAGAATATCAATATTTTACAGCTTGTAATAAATAAAATAAAGGTTCTAGGCAATGATCATGATTGGCTGCTACAACCATTGGTTGAAAACTCATAGGGAACATTGTAGTGGATGGATCAGGCTGACAAAACTGAATCCGGTGATTTCTTAACCTCATCATCAGAAGAAATGACCAGGCATCATATGCTTCCTAATGGAAGTACATTGTGTCTCCTTTTAAGTATCCTTGCCCAAAAAAAAAAAAAAAAAAAAAATCTTTCCTAAAGCTGATCAAGTCTTTAGATCTTACTGTTTACCAGAAGTGAAAGAAACAGAAGAACATATTAAATGAACCCATGAAGATGCAATCAATAAAATTCAGTGTATGGAAAACTTAACGAATTGCAAGGAGAAAAGGAGGGAGGCATAATCTATAGAATGAAAGTGATTTAATTAAGTGCAATGGTTGACCCTTGTTTGGATCCTTATTTGAACAAGCCAATGATAAAACAAGAGCAACAATAGTGGAAGAGACAAACAGGGAAAATTCAACACTAACTGGATATTTGGATATTAAAGAATTATACCTTCTTCTTGATATAAAGATTTATTTAGAGCTACATACGAAAATTTGTGAATGATATTATATGTTTGACATTTGCTTTAAAGTAATCCAGTGTCAGGATGGTGGGGGTTGGGAGCAAAGAAGTGAATGGGTAGGGTAGAGATAAAATGAGATTGCCTATGTGTTGATAGTTGTTGAAGCTGGGTGATGCAGCTTCAAATAGTATCATGGTATTCATGATACTATTTGCTCTTATATATGTTTGAAATTTTCCATAATAAAAATTTGCTAATCACTTGGAGAGGTTTAAAAAAATTGGGTTCTGTATCTAATTCCTGCCTCCCCCAAAGATTCTGATTTATTGGTCTGGAATAGGTTTGGGAACCAATTTTTAAAAGCTTCCAAGGGGACTCTAACATGCAGCTGGGTTTGAGAACTGCTGCTTCTCATAACTGCTGCTTTTATGCTATTATGTCCCTAGGTGATCTCATCTGCTGCTTTAATGCCATCAATAAGCTGACAACTCCCAGATTTATATCTTTGGCCCTGACCTTTCCCTGGGCTCTGGGCTTGTTATATTCATCTTTACTCCTGATATCATCCACTTGGAGATCAGATAGGCATCTCAATTCAAACATGGAGAAAACAACTCTGTTTTTAACCTAAACCTGTTTCTCTCCCAGTCTTTTCTGTCTTAACAAATGGCACTACCATATACCCAATTATAGATGGTCAATAATTTTTTTAAAATTTTATTTATTTATTTACTTATTTAGAGCACAAGCTGGTGGGGGAGGGACAGAGGGAGAAGCAGATGTCCTGCTCAGTTGACCTGGGAATCTATCCCAGGACTCTGGGATCATGACCTGAGCTGAAGGCAGACATTCAACCAACTGAGCAACCCAGGCACCCCAATAAATAGTTCTAATTAAAGATCATAATGGAATCAGTATTGTAGAAAAATTTCTTTGGCCAATCCATAGAATTTCTATGACTCATGACTATCAAATCTAGCATTTATGCAACATTCTCTACTGTAACTGGTACAGTTGTTTTGATTTACTCTTTAGCTTGCACCCCTGCAGAACCCTAACACTGAGCCAGTGATTGAATTTGAATGATTTGAATTTCCTTTTCAGATTTTTCTATCAAAATATTTGGAGGAGCTGGGATGAAGAGGAGGAGGATGAGTATGATTATTTTGTCAGATGTGTTGAACCTCGATTAAGATTGTAAGTATTTATTAGTGACCTCGTACATGTTGGAAAAATAGCTGTCCATGGTTTAATTTACCCATCTGGTGTATATATACTTCAGGAGCCCACACACAGAGCAGGCCACCATACAGATAGTATAACCCATTGAAAAGTTATTAAATGAAACTTGTGCAAGTGCAGAGAAACCTACTTTTAGTTTATAAACTGAGTAACAGCAGAGTTCAGGGACACTGAAGTTAAACAGCTAACTTTTATAAAATAAAACTCAGTTGCGCTAATGTGTTTAAAAAATGCCCTCTAGTTCCATCCACTTCGTAAATGAAACAAGATGGGATGGGGAAGGAGACAAACCATAAGAGACTCCTAAACTTATGAAACAAACTAAGGGTTACTGGGAGGTGGGGGGTGGGTAGGGATATGGACATTGGGGAGGGTATGAGCTATGGCAAATGCTGTGAAATGTGTAAGCCTGATGATTCACAGACATGTACCCTGGGGTAAATAATACATTATATGTTAATAAAAAAATAAAAAATAAAAAAAAATGCTCCTTGTGTTAAATTCAAAGACAATTGTTTGAAAAATAGTGAAATTAGTTGAATTATAGAAGACTTCTTTTGCTTTAATTTTTAAAAAGAGAACTTTAAAAGATATTTGGCTTTATTCTAAGTTCCTACAGTAAAACAGTCTAGGTAAATTAACAGAATTATTTCAGGGTGTTTTATAGGTTCTTGTCCTTGAATCTTATTTGACAAATGGATGAAAATATGAAATAGTTAATATTGGTGGTGCATAAAAATTTCCTAAATACTGAAACACACTCTTTTTCTAATATGTCATATTTTAATAGGGAAAAATGCTTACATTACAAAAAAAACCTAGCTTAACCCTGCAACCCAAGTAGTTGTTCTGCACTGATTTTGTTAAATGTCGCATTCAGATTTCCACTAGATGGTACTCTAAGACCAGGTAATTTTTCTTGTATTCATAAGTGGTAACTTAAAGGCAGTGCTAATATAAGAATAAAATTAGAACTGGCACTCAAAAAAAATTTGTAGAAGGTAATATTTTTTTTCCCTGTTTGAAAGATGATTTGGTTACATAAGATAAGGCAGTGACCCTTTACATTTTTGTGGAACCCAGTTAGATTTAGTAAGTTTCTCTTGGTTTATATAGTAAATAATAAGTAAAAAAAATATGTGAGAAGTCTGGTTAATGTTTCTACCTGATCTAGAATTATGTATGATTTCTATTTAACCTTTCCAATTTTGCCATTGTGCATTTCCTATTTTCCCATAGTGTATTCAATAAAATGCCAGGATTTCAATAAGCTTGCATATTTTCTAGTTTTTGGTATGCTTGCCCTTAGAAAGCAATGATTGGTTTTGATTGAAGTGAAATGTAATGGTAGGTGAATATTGTGTATCTAGCAAATTTGATTTTGGAAAGGACCGTATTCTGATTTGACAGCTTTACATGTTCAAATAACAAAAAATGATTTACATACATACCTTGTACATCACTGGCAGATGGGAAAGCATAAGGGAGGAATTGTTTTCAGTTATGGAGAAGAAACTATGGTACCTGATGGGGAAACTGGAATGTTATTAAATGTAGGCAGACTCTTTATAAAGGGTCCCTGGGCAAAGATAGGAATACTGTTACCAACAAGCAGGACTTAAAGGGAATCAAACCATATTGTCTTGATTTTGCACTATGAGATAAGTGTTTTTCCTTTTTAAATTCAAAACGCTGTGTTTCAAAGCTTATAGGTCTGAGACACAGATATTGGTTCATTGCTTCAAGACCACAAAGTATCACTTTAATGAGAAGAAATAAGCTGATGGCATGGATATTTGAAATGCTGAGAAACTTATTTTAAAATTTGAATCTTAATCTTCATAACTTAATAGACCTGATCAAGCAGTCAGTGGTTTGGTTCCCAATTTTTTGTTTGCAAAGTGGATTTCTAGAATATCTTTAAATGAGTATGGATTAACCAAAGCAGACAAAATCCATGCTTTTCAAGCTTCACCTAATTCATTTACTCGAAAAGTGGAAAAAAATTATTTTTTATTCATTTTAAATACTGTTTGAATGTTAACTGTAATTTCATGTAAATTTGTTTAGGATGTGGTTCTGTTTTTGCCCCCATCTTATTTAGAGCATGACTAAGTTGAAAAAACATCATCTAAGGCAATAGTTTTCAACTTGACTGCACATTAGAATCCCCAAGGAACTTTAAAAAAACCTCTCTGCTTCTAGAGACCAATTTAATTGGTCTGAATGGGGACCTAGGCATTTGTATTTTTAAAACCTCCCCAGTGATTCTAATATGCAGCCAAGTTGAAAAACTCTGGCCTCAGGCATAGATAGTCAATATACTTTCAACTGAGGAATAAAGCAATTATTTTAAAACTATAGGTAATGACAATAATATTGCAGTATATTTTCAAATCTATTAATTTCACATCCATTAACGTGATTGTACTACATTCATAAATTATTTTATTGCATCTAGAAATACTTTTTGTTCTGTCTATATGTTTGAGAAGTATATAAACTAATCATAAATTTTAAGTGCCAGTAAAGTTGTCCAATGCAAGGTTATTTTGTTTTAATCACTCTCTAGTTTAGTAATGGGAGCTTTATATTTTTTTTCTGAGACTCTCAAAGGTTTACATTTTTGAAACATACTGTAATAATCTTCCTAAGGGAATATTCAGCATAATTTTGTGCTGTAGGGTTTAAGTGTGAGGAAGGACTAAAGCCAATGCTTAATCATTTTTAATGTTTGATCCTATAAATATGGTAATCTTCACAATTGTCATGAAACTATTGAGATACTTCCCTCCTCACCCTGCCCCACACCCCCAGATTGCCTTCTGACATCTGCTTACTAAGATTTTGAATCTAATATATGAGGACATAATTTTTTATTAAATAATGATACTAATGGTAAAACATGAACTTTCAGTTTTTCTAAAGCACAAACTAAGGACAAAACCCAGCAACTCCCCAAAAGAAGAAACATTAGTGACTTTAATGAAGTGGTCCTTAAAACTTTGAATAGCTTCCACTTATAATAGAGTGATATTCAGAAAGACTATACATGTATCTGAGTTATGTATGATAAAATGCTTTTCTTCCTGGTCTTTGAGGACTAAATGGGCTGTTTTAATGATAGGAAAATGTGTCAGAAAGGCAGTGGATTTCAATTTGCTTTTAAACTTTCAGGCATTATGACATCCTTGAAGACCGAGTTCCTTCAGGACTTATTGTTGATTACCGCAATCTGTTGTCCCAATGTGAGGAGAGTTACAGGACATTTTTAAATCTGAGAAGCAGTTTGTCAAATTGTAACTCTGATTCCGAGCAGGAAAACATCTCCATGGTTGAAGGGTTAAAGTTGTATTCAGAGATTGAACAGTTGAAACAAAAGCTAAAACTTATTGAGAATCCTTTGTTGAGGTATGTGTGTCTTTGTTATTCCTAGTTGGCATCTTTTCTAACCAGCTATCTTACTATAAGAACTGATAGGTCTGTTGGTTTCTCTAAGATACGTGTTTGGTTATCAGAAGAATTCAAATATTCAAGCAAAGGGCATTCGTCCAAATGGTCAGAAGGTCATGCATGTAGTCTCCTTCGCCATGATGACTGGTCTGCTTCGGTCTCTGCTCAGGGACAGGCTTTGTCAGGAGCCTTGTAAGGAGGAAACAGAGATTCAGGTAAAAGGAGTTTTTTGCCTCAAGTGGCTTTTTTTCTTTGAATTCACTCCAGGTTTTCCTGAATTCCACAAAGCATTTACAGGAATTTACCAGAATTGTGGGTTTTTTTTTTTTGTTTTTTTTTTTGTGCAGTGGGTAGTAGTGAGAGCCCTGCCTTTTTCATCAGCATTAGTAACTTATCAAGCATGTGTTGATTATGAGGAGATACTTAAGTATGCAGTTTTGGCTCCCTTTATAAAGTGAAACATGAGGGTACCTGGAGTGATATGTAGGTTGTCATTTTGGGGGTATATATTTGCAATCTGTTGTTTTCTAGTTCCATAATGATCCGTTGTCTGCTATAAATGCCTGCTATGAAGGTGACACTGTGATTGTTTGTCCTGGCCATTACGTGGTACATGGCACATTTGCCATTGCTGATTCCATCAAGCTGGAAGGTAAGTCTGGAATATCATGCAACCAAATTCTCTTGCATGATATGCTTAAGAAAACAGTAAGTCACTTGGAGCTTGTTGAAGCTCCAGGAATATGATTTAATCCATTTGATTTCAAATGAGTTGCCTTAAAATATTGTGTCTTTAAAGTGTATGGGGGATTGACTCAGTGAGAACTTGAGGTATGATTATTTGTATGTGTTGGGAAAACAAGCACATAGAGAAAAAAAGACCATTAGGAAGAAGTATATTTTCCAAATTGTAGGTGGTTTATGGAGAGAAAATCTCATTTCTAGAATAAACATTTTTCTTAGCAATGTTTTTTTAGAGTTTAGTATTTTTATTAACTGCTTACTCTTATTTCTTGTATGTTATAGATATGTTGATGCAAGGTTTTTTGTTTTTAAATTTAATATATTTTTGCATATGTATAGGTCCAATGTGAAAGTGAACCAAAAATATTTATCTTATCAATTCTTTATTTTTTATTTTAAATCATTTTTAATTTTCTTTTTCCAAAGATTTATTTATTTGAGGGGCGCCTGGGTGGCTTAGTGGGTTAAAGCCTCTGCTTTCGGCTCAGGTCATGATCTCAGGGTCCTGGTATTGAGCCCTGCATCGGGCTCTCTGCTAAGCAAAGAGCCTGCTTCCCCCACCCCTCTGCCTGCCTCTCTGCCTACTTGTGATCTCTCTCTCTCTCTGTCAAATAAATAAATAAAATCTTTAAGAAAAAGAGATTTGTTTATTTGAGAGAGAGTATGAGAGAGAGTGAGCCCAATCAGGGGGAGGGGCAGAGGGGGTATCAGACTCCCTGCTGAGCAGGGATTCCATCCTGGGACTCCCAGGATCATGACCTGAGCTGAAGGCAGATGCCCAATTGAGCCACCCAGGCACCCTTTTAATTCTTTAAAAGCTTGCTGAGGGGCTTTGCTGAGCGTTTGACTCTTGGTTTTGGCACAGGTCATGTTCTCAGGGTCTTGGAATCAAACCCAGCTATAGGTTTCATGCTCTGCAGGGAGTCTGCTTCTCTCCCTCTCCCTTTGCCATTTTCCAACTTGTGCTCTTGTGCTCTCTTTCCAGAAGGGAAAAAAATAAAAGCTTGCTGAATGTCAAATTCTATACTTTGTATCTTGACCAAAGTGTACTTTTGAGAACATTTATGTTGAAAGATTCTATTAAAAATAACTTTTTAGAAGGCATAATCTTATTGTACATTTAGAGTGATTCCTAAATTTAGGTTACTTTACAATTGTTCATCTTGGTCCTGTGTATTTCCATAACATGTCAAATTTGGATGCACCTGTTCAACTATTTACCAAAAGAGCTTCAAGTTAGCAGTAAAGCTTGTAATGCAAAAAATTGTTTATCATTTTGGGACTTGTGCAGCTGTTCACAAACTGCTTAAGCTATGTTCTTTATCTTGTCAAAACTTCTTAATGGAAACAAGGCTAGGAGTTTAATTTCCTGCTGTTCATTAGTACATCACCTGACCCCCTTTTTTGTTTTATGTATGTAATTTTTGTTCTTTCTCTTCTCCAATATTTGATATATAATAGATGTGTGTGTAGTAATAACACATCTGTAAGATGAATCGCTGCAATAAAAACACTTTATTTTTTGGCATAGTGAAAATAGCATTGATATTATAGATTGCATGGTGGATAAGAGTTCTTCCTAGATTAGTGAGGATATTAATAATGAAATTGCCAAAGTGTAATAAATAACCATATAGAATTCTGATAGTTAAGTGTAAGCAGATTTACTGACAGAGGGCATTTCTGAGAATTTGGGAAATCCTATGGTATCTCTAGTGTGAATTTATGGAGTACTTATTCATCAGTAAGATTAAAGGTTATCTGATATCTTTTCTGCTCTATAGCTAAACTTATCCCAGGAGATATATAATTGAGTACCTACTGTGTGTAGGGTGTTAATAGTACTTACAATAGGGTTTTTCTTTCTTGTTTAGAACTTATAGTAGAGTTTTTCTTGTTTATATTAAGTGATGGTTTTATGTTTTAAACTACTAAGAATATAGCACCGAGGGGGCTTAGTCATTGTCTACCTTTGGCTTGGGTCAGGATCCCAGGGTCCTGGGACCCAGCCCCGCATCAGGCTCCCTGCTCAGCAGGAAGCCTGCTTCTCCCTCTCCCCCTGCTTGTGTTCCTGTTCTCGCTGTCTCTCTTTCTCTGTTAAATAAATAAATAAATAAATAAATGAATAAAATCTTAAAAAAAAAAACCAACTAAGAATATATAGCTTGTTTATGCAATAATCTGTTTTTTCTCAACATGACAATTCTTTTATTATTTTTTTATTTTTTTGATGATAAGAAAACAGTGGTTATTATAGAAAATGTTCCAACTACAGGCAGACAAAAAGAATTGGAAAAAAAATACTTAAAATCCAATCATCCAGAGTCCACCACTGGCAGCCTTCCTGAGTATAGAGTCCTCTTGCATTCTTATCCAGTGCCCCTGAAGTTGTGACTGTGTCCTTTGAGAATAGAAAACTTCACTTTGCCTTTAATGTAGTGCCTGCTTTCATTTACTCAAGCAAAGGCTCATCTTAGACAATGAGAGTTATTTCTTATAGCTTTGTCTATGTGCTTTTGTTTTATGATAAAAGTTAGGCAACTTCTCTGGTTTTCTGATACTCCAGTTTTTTGTAAGCCCATTCAGAGGTCTGGCCTATATTATCAGTTTGGGATTTGTAGAGATCCAATATTTTTTATTGGTTCACAAGGTAGACCTATTTTTTCAATAACTAACATGGGTTTAGGTTGGTTTGTCAGATTTGAAGTTAGTCTGTTTAAGAGAATACTAAAATTATTGTGTTATGTTAGTCACCATACACAATTAAAAAAATGAAAAATAAATAAAGGCCAAAAAAGAATACTAAAATTAGAAAATCTTGAGAAATGCTTAGGCTTTTTTAAACCTAATTTATATAAGAATAATAGAATTTCAGAGTTAGGAAAAAAACATAAGATTTAAGTGCTTTAAAGCTTTTTGAACCAGCTGTATTTAGAATTATTTAAGCAGATTTAGTGCTGAGCTGGTCTGAGATGGTTGGTGGGGTAGTCTTCCTGACATGGGGGGAAAGTGAGGAATTGTTATTATTAAAAATTGTATACTCTGGTTTAAATTAAACAAGATATGTAGGGAGATAATTAGATCTTATTTAAATGCAACTTGGTTGACTGATCTCATATCATTTGGAGCTATTTGAAATAGAGAAATCTATTGTAGCAGTTTTAGTGTAGACATTTCCCCTCACTCATCTTAAATGCTCTTGTTCTCTTCCTTAGGGTATGGTCTACCGGATGATATTGTGATAGAAAAAAGGGGCAAAGGAGATACTTTTGTGGATTGTACAGGTGTGGATATTAAAATCTCAGGCATAAAATTTATTCAGCATGATGCTGTAGAAGGAATCTTGAGTAAGTATCTGAATATTTCCTGTTTTATTTTGTTCTAGGTTTTAAAAGAAAACTTTACTTTTCCTAGAAGATGCAATTTAATAAACCACTTTTGAGTATGTGAAAAGGCTGATTAATTATTTATGTATATAATATGATGACTTAGGAAGATACTCTAAAGTAAAAAAATAGTATGGCCTATTCTTAAAAATTTGTTAGTTTAATATTGGTATTCCTTGTGATCGTTTTTCTTTTAAACATTTCAATATTGTGGTCTGTGTTCTTTGTATTCAATTTAGCCCTAGACTCAGTGCAGCTCTATTCACATTGTACTGGTATTGGTTTTCTAGAATTTGTATCCCCTTTCTTAAATTGGGTCTCCTTTTCTTTTTCCTTCCAAGATACTCATGAGAGTTACTTTCTGATACTTTTTTTGGTAATGAAAAATGCTTTTTAACTTGATTTTGCATTTCTGAGATCAATTCATTCATTTTTAAGAATGCTGCTTTTAAATTTTAGTATTTTATAAATTATGAATTTGTAATTCTAGTATCAAAGTTTAAATGGTAGATAGAAAAATATTTAGACCACCTAATGTCAGCTCTAGATCATTTCTAATATTGGAAAACTCATTACTTAAAGCATTTGATTGCATGTTTTCATCCTAGTCATTCACCGTGGTAAGACTACATTGGAAAACTGTGTGCTGCAGTGTGAAACTACAGGAGTCACAGTGCGAACATCAGCAGAATTTTTAATGAAGAACTCGGATTTATATGGTGCCAAGGTAAGATAATCTCTTATCCTTTGGGGAAGTAGTTTATGTTAAGTTCTAAATATGTAAACAAAATGTGGGACCAAGATGTAAGTGCATACTCCTGTTCTCTTTCTTCAAAGAGTTTCAGAAACTTTTATGTACTAAGTCAGCCAGACTCAGTTGTATAAGAAAAAAAAATAAGAAATCTCCGTTACTCTGAGGTAACTCTGAGAAATTTAGACTCGTCACATTTGTTAACTTAAAAATGATTTTGTAGCAATTGAAGCTCAGTTGCTTTTGTTTTTTAATTAGACTTTTTATTTAGAGAGAATTGCTGAGATAAAATGTTGTAAGAAGTAATATGGAGAGTTCCTATATTGTATTCTGTACTAGTTTCCCCAGTTGTAACATCTTGCAAAACTATAGTACAGTAGCACAGCAGATAACATCCATTCAGTCAAACTGAGTACTTCCATCACTCTAAGAATCCTGCATATTGCCTTTTGAGAGCGGCATCCACTTGCTTCTCCTTCAGACTTCTTTAATCACTCTCTTCTCCATTTCTGTTGTTTCACCATTTCAAGAATGTTATGTAACTGTAAGTCATCATGATCTTCTGGGATTGGCTTTTTTCACTCAGTACAGTTCTTTGGAACTTCATCCAAGTTGTGGTACCAAGTATTTGTTCTTTTTTTATTGCTGAATAGTATTCCATCCTATGGTTGTTGCAGTTTGTTTAACTGTTCACCTGTTGAAGGATATCTGGATTGTTTCCAGGTTTGGGCTATTGTAAATAAAGCTGCAACAAACATTTGTATATAGGTTACTATGTGAACACTTTTTATTTCTCTGAAGTAAATGCCCAGGAGAGCAGTCATAGGACACATGGTAGCTGCATGTTTACTTTTTTAAAAAGACATGGCCAAACTTTTCCACAGTAGTTATATATATCATTTTACCTTCACATCAGTGATGTTTGAGTGATACAGTTTCTCCATATCCTCACCAGCATTTGATATTTTTACTGTTTTAATTTACCTATTCTGATAGGTGTATTTAAAAAAAAAATTTAAAGATTTTATTTATTTATTTAATAGAGAGAGAGTGTGTGCACAAGTAGGCAGAGCAGCAGGCAGAGGGAGAGGGAGAAGCAGGCTCTCTGTTGAGCAGGGAGCCCAATGTGGGGCTCAATCCCAGGACCTTGGGATCATGACCTGAGCTGAAGGCAGCCACTTAACTGATTGAGCCACCCAGGTGCCCTGATAAGGTGGATAGTTTTAATTTGCATTTACCTAGTAGTTGGTGGTGTGAAACATTTTTTCATATGCTTGCTTGCCATCCTTCTCTTCAGTGAAATGTCTATTTGTGACTTTTGCCCATTTTCTAACTGGATTATTTGTTCTTTTTTACTGTAGAGTTTTGAGAGTTTTTATATTCTAGATATTAGTCCTCTGGTGGGTATTTGGATTGCAGATTTTTTTTTTTTTTTTGAGAACATGTGCACATGTGCACATCTCTGAACAGGCAGGGAGGGAGGGGCAGAGGGAGACCGAGAGAGAGAGAATCTCAAGTTCAGCCATGGCACCATGTCCAGCTCAGAGTCCCACATGGGGCTCGATCCCATGAACCTCAGGTCATTACCTGAGCCAAAATTGAGAGTTGAATGCTCGTCTGATTAAGCCACCCAGGTAGGTACCCCTGCAGATTTTTATGCTAGTTTATAGTTTTTCTTTTCATTTTCTTCATATGGGCTTTTATAGAGCAAAGCTTTAAGTGCATACTCTTTTGTATGCACTTAAAGTGCATACAAGTGTATACTCCTTAAGTGCTTGCTCCTACAATTTTGATGAAGTACAATTTATCGATTTTTCCTTTTATGGCTAGTACTTTTTATGTTAAATGTAAGAACTCTGCCCAGCCTTAGATTTCAAAGATTTTCTCTTATTTTTTTTCCTAAAAATTTTTATAGTTTGCATTTTATACTAAAGGTCGTAATCCATTTTTGAGTAAATTTTGGTATAAATGTGAGTTTTAGATTAAGGTTTATTTATTTGCCCATAGATGTCCCATTGTAACCACATCATTTCTTATTGTATTGTATTGCATTTTTTCCCCAAATATGTTTATTTTATTTTTTCAGTGTCACAAGATTGATTATTCATGCACCACACCCAGTGCTCCATTCAATACATGCCCTTCTCAATACCCACCACCAGGCTCACCCACCCCCCCACCCCCACCCCTCCAAACCCCTCAGTTTGTTGCTCAGAGTCCACAGTCTCTCCTGGTTCATCGCCCCTTCCGATTTCCCCCATTTACTCTTCCCTTTCGTCTCACAATGCCCTCTATGATTTTCCTTATGCTACACATGTAAGTGAGATCATAAGGTAATTGACTCTCTCCGCTTGACTTATTTCACTCTGCATAATCTCTTCTAGTCCCGTCCATGTTGAGACAAAAGTTGGATATTCATCTTTTCTGTTGGAGGCATAATATTCCATTGTATAGATGTACCACATCTTCCTTATCCACTCATCTGTTGAAGGGCATTTTAGTTCTTTCCACAGTTGGGCGATTGTGGCCATGCTGCTATGAACATTGGGGCACCTGTGCCCCTTCTTTGTACTGCATCTGCTTCTTTGGGGTAAATACCCAATAGTGCAATTGCAGGGTCATAGTGTAGCTCTATTTTTAATTTCTTGAGGAATCTCCACACTGTTTTCCAAAGTGGCTGCACCAACTTGCATTCCCACCAAGAGTGGAGGAGGGTTCCCCTTTCTCC
>CM052803.1:17963509-17984784 GCA_028533885.1 Nasua narica | reverse complement strand
AACGTCCTACCTTTCCGAAGGTGGTCAATTTTCTGCTCCTAGAATTGCTCTTCTTCCTCTCTTCTCCCTCCTGTTGAGTACGCTGGCTTTTAGAATGATTTATTAACTATCTAGATGAACTTCTGGGATCCGACTCTATCTCAACCTCCTACTTCTCCGCCATCTTGCTCCTCCTCCTCTTTAGATTTCTTATTACTGAGAAAAACAACCTCTTATCTTTAGCTATTATATTTGGGTTTTTTTAGCTGAACACATTTCTAACTAGGGAAACATATCTGGATCAAGTAGCAACACAGTCTTAATCTGCAAGTTCTGGACAATTCTGGAGAGGAATTAACCCTCTATCCTCCCTCCCTCCCCTCCTTCCTTCCTCTCATCCTTCTTTCCTTCTATCCTTTTATTCATTCTCCCATCTGCCCAGCAAATATTTATTTGACATCTACAATGTACTTTTTTGATGTTGGGGAAACAATAGTAAATAATAGACAAGTACCTTCTCTTCTGGTGCATAAGCACTTTCAGGGAGAAAGTGAAACTGATAATATAAATGACAGACAAGATAATTTCACAGTAGCAAGTGCTAAGTAGAAAACAAAACAGGGTGATGTGATTAAGTGTGAAGGGGCAGGAGTGACAGGCCCACTTTAGATGGAGCAGGAAGACCTTTCTGAGGAAGCGACATTTTTGTTGCACACTGAATGGCCAGAGGTGCCAGTTACACATAAATCTTAGGAAAGTATTCCAGGTAGAGGGAAGAGCAACTGCAAAGGTCTCCAGGAGAGAAAAGGCTTGACTGGCCAAGGAGTTGGAAGGAGGACAGTATGGGCAGAGATTTATAAGGAAGAAGATGAGGAGGAGATGATCTTGGAGAGTGGCAGAAGCCAGGTCATGTGGGGCCCTGGAGGACTTGTTAAGTCATTTATGAGGTGCCCCCCAGAAGATATGGACACTTGAATTCAAACTGGTTGAGCGGTAGAAGTTGGGAAGCCAGTGCTGTTCTCTCTCTCTCTCTTTTAAATATTTTATTTATTTATTTGACAGAGAGGGATCACAAGTAAGCAGAGATGCAGGCAGAGAGAGAGGGGGAAGCAGGCTCCCCGCTGAGCAGAGAGTCCAACGCGGGGCTCGATCCCAGGACCCTGAGATCATGACCTGAGCCGAAGGCAGAGGCTTTCACCCACTGAGCCACCCAGGCGCCCCTGCTGTTCTCTTTTGAGCTATGGCATATTGTCTCTGTCTCAGTGGAGCCCTTCAACCCCCAATGATGCTCTCTTGGGCACCTGATCATCTTGGTTCCCCGGTCCCTACCTGAAGAGGATGCTGTAGAGCAGCCCACCGAGATTAGTCAGGATTCTTAATTTGTAAGGGATAGAACCCAACTTGAATTAGTTTGAATGAAAGAAGGAGTTTTTTGGATGTACCTCCAGGGTGCCCAACTGAGGGCTGAAGGAGCTAGAGTACTTATCTACCAACTTTTCATCTACCTATGGTTGAGATCTTCCTTGGAGGAAGTGTTTGACTTGCTTTGTTTGGCCAAAAAAATCCACTGGCAGAGAAAGTTTGTAAGAAGCGGCTTTGGATTCCAGAGGTACATACTTAGGGGATGCCGCAACAATATTCCTTTGACAGCTCTCCTCCCTCTTTGTGCTTTGCAAGCTATGGAGGCAGTTGACAGCAATCTTGCATGGCCCTGTGTTTTTACAATAGTATTATATCCTTTTGTTGAGTTGTTAACTGCTTTAAGATAGGGGTTGGCACATTTTTTTCTATAAAGGGTTAGTAAATATTTTAGGCTTTGTGGACCGTATAGTCTGTGCTGTAACTACTCAACCCTGCCATTGTAGCATGATGCAGCCATTGACAATACATAAAGAATGAGTGTGTCTGTGTTCCCTAAAATTATATTTGTGAAACAGACAGAGGGTTGGATTTGGTGCATGAGCCATAATTTGCCAAACTTTGTTTTGGAACATCCTCTGGGTTCATTATGGGAGGAGTGAGTAGGGGATTCTTTATAAAAGAGTGTTCCTTCCTTAGCTAAGATAAAGAGGCTTTTCTGTCAAGGGATGTCAGATGTGTTTTGTGGGTCTGCAAGTTGGGGATGTGAAGGGAACCCCCTTTAGTGGTGGTGACGGAGTCATTCAAAGGTGAACTCTAAAGAATTAACCATCATAAGGGTCATTATAGTCCAGTCCCTACAGAGATGAGTGTGACTCATGCCCTGTTCCCTTTTTACTTTCCCAAATTCCCCAAGAAACAGATATGCCCTGGCCATAATTTCTTCCCTGTATCTTGCTATCAAGCTATGCAGTATCGTCCCATGTGACCCTTAATGAATTGAAAGGACTGGCCATTCCTAGTTTCCTGCTGACTGTTATCATGTTGAATTGACCATCTCCTGAAAGCCCTCTAGACACTATAAAACTTGTATTTGATATATTTTGCACACCATTACCTGCTTGCATTTTGATAGACCTTACAGGTCAAATCTGTTTATTGGATCACAGAAAATGGCAGAACAAGAGATCACAGCCAAATAAGTTGGCAGGTTAATACCATCCAACTGTGCCAGCCACCTGGCTGGCTATAAGAGTGAAGAACACTTCACAGGTCTTAACAGTGAGATGAACATATGCATGTGGATTTCTGAGATGGGTGTACAGTACAAAAGCACCCCTGTTTAAGGGACAACTATCTGTTATATGCAGCACTTCCCAGTTTTGCCTGACTATGGATCTATTAATCATGGAGCAGAGCACAAGTTTGAAAATCCTTGATCTACTCATCTTGCTTTTGCTTATTGATAGTGTTTTATGACTCTGCCTCAAGGAGCTCCATATTCCCAGAAAGGGGAACCCTCCTACACGGTTGGTGGGAATGCAAGCTGGTGCAGTCATTTTGGAAAACAGTATGGAGGCTCCTCAAAAAGTTGAAAATAGAGCTACCCTACAATGCAGCAATTGCACTACTGGGTATTTACCCTAAAGATACAAATGTAGTAACCTAAAGAGGCATGTGCACCCCAATGTTTATAGCAGCAATGTCCACAGTAGCCAAATTACAGAAAGAGCCAAAATGTTCATCAACAGATGAATGGAATAAAAATGTGATATATATACACACACACACACACACATATATATATACACACATACACAATGGAATATTATGCATCCATCAAAAAACCTGAAATCTTGGGGCACCCGGGTGGCTCAGTGGTTTAAAGCCTCTGCCTTCAGCTCAGGTCATGATCTCAGGGTCCTGGGATCAAGCACCGCATCGGGCTCTCTGCTCAGCAGGGAGCCTGCTTCCCCCCCTCTCTCTCTGCCTGCCTCTCTGCCTTGTGATCTCTCTCTGTCAAATAAATAAATAAAATCTTAAAAAAAACCCCTGAAATCTTGCCATTTGCAGTGATATGGATGGAACTATAGGGTATCATGCTAAATGAAATAAGTCAATCAGAGAAAGACAATTATCATATGATCTCATTGATATGAGGAATTTGAGAAACAAGACAGAAGATCATAGGGGAAGGGAGGGAAAAATGAAAGAAGACGAAACCAGAGAGGGAGACAAACCATAAGAGACTCTTAATCTCAGGAAACAAACAGAGTTGCTGGAGGGGAGTGCAGTGGGAGGGATGGGGTGGCTGGGAGATGGACACTGGGGAGGGCATGTGCTATGGTGAGTGCTGTGAATTCTGTAAGACTTGATGAATCGCAGACCTGTACCCCTGAAGCCAATAATACATTATATGTTAATTTTAAAAAAGGAGCTCCATATTCCCTATCTGATAGATAAAATTGGAGAAATTTGGAATCTTCAAGGCACAGAATTAGACACAAATTATGGTGAGTGTTGGGAAACCTGGCATAATTGAACATGTCCAGAATTAATGGACAGTGTTGTAAATTGAGGGGTATTAGAAAGATAGATCAGACTCCAGAAAGGGCATCAAGAAGCCTCCTCTCCTGCTAACCCTCATGGGGATAGGTTGGGAGAGAACTGGGGTGACACTGGAGAAGATAGTGTACCTGGATGGAGGAGTCTTCTCTGAGACAGGCTGGAGGTACACTGTAACTGTGTTAACATGTGTTTATTGAGTGCCTACTGTGTACTATTCTAGGTACTGGGGATACAGTAGTACAAGAAAACATCCCTGCTCTCGCTTAGCTCATAGGCTATTGAGGGAGGTGCTACAAATAAACAAATAAATGTAGAATGTGTCAGATGGTGAAAGATGAGGCAGAATAATGGTGAGAATGCAGGCTTTCCCCCAAGGGCAGTGGGCCTGAGGAGGGATACTGAAGATGGGGGTGCCTGGGAGGTTACTTTTTATATAAGCTAGCCAGGGAAGGCCTGCCTGATAAGCTGTCATTTGAGCAGACACTTTAAAGAAGGTGTGGTTATCTTGAACAAGGCTGTGCTAGGCAGAGAGAAGAGCAGGTGCCGAAGATTGAGGAGTAGGGAGGCCAGTGCGGTTGAAGCAGAGGAAATGAGTCAGAACGTCAGGCAGGGGACTAATCATACAGGACCTCCAGGCCTCATTAAGGAGTTTAAATTTTCTTGTAAGTGTGAAGGGAAGCTGATGGAGGGTTGATGGCAGGGACTGACACAGGGTGCTCTACGTCCCACCAGGGCAGGGACTGAGATAGGGTGCTCTATGTTCTAAGAGCTCCACTGCAGCTGCCCTGTGGACACTCCACACCTGCCAGGGCTGGGAGACCAGCTAGGGGCTGTTGAAACCATGATAGATCAAGGGGCATGGCCTAGGGTACAGCTTTGGAGGGGATAAAAGTAGTCTGATTTCGAGTGAGGTTTAATATCAACCAATGAGATGGTTGTGTGGAGAGGAAAAAGAGGAGTCGAGGGTGACTGAAAGGCTTTTGGCCTGAGCTGCTGGAAAGATGGAGCTGCCTGTTAGTCTTTTTCATACAGTCAGTTGGTTAACATCTATCATCCAGCGCCTTCTCCGTACCAGTGCTAGGCCCAGTGCTGGGGCTAGCACCATCAGGGAGATTGGCAAGTCCCTTCTGTGATGGGACTTTTAGCAGGTAAAATGTGGAGCACGTGTGAACAGACAGATGAAATTGAAATGGAGATGAGTGCTGTGAAAAAAAAAAAACAAAAAACATGAGGCGAGGTGAAGAATGACCAAAGAGGGGGCTGATTTAGCTCAGCTGGTAGGTGGCCTGCTCAGGGGGTGACACTGGAGCCAGGACCTAACAGAGAAGGAACCAGCCAAAAGGTGGGGGGAGTGCACATCAAAAAGCGTGGCCCCATGCAATAAGGGAAGAGCTTGGCATGCCCGAGGGAGAGAGGTGGGCCCAGTATGGTTGGAACTTGGAGAACAAGCAAAGATAGACTGCAGTGAGACCACGTAGGCAGGCAGGCGGGGACACCCAGGGTGAGAGTGCAGGCTTTCCCCCAAGGCCAGTGGGCCTGAGGAGGGACACTGAACCCTGGACCAGTCGGCAGGAGGAGATCTGTGGGGAAAGTGGGGCGCACCCTGTGTGCCTGGCTCCAGGGCCTCAGAGCACCTGCTCTCCCCAACTTGGGAGCTGATTTCCTTTGTCACTGGCTGTTTCCAGGAAGGGGAAGGGGGCAATATGCCTTGGAAACCCGCCTCAAAGCCATCCCCACCTCTGAAGACTGCTCTGGTTTTTTACTTGTATTTTACAACATATTAGTTTCATTAGCCTCTGATACTATTTTAAATGGTTTAATTAGACAATGTGGGGTCTATGTGAATCCATGAAGAGTGTTAGAGTGAAAAGAGTAAGTAGGAAATTAACTATATTAGCTTAAACCTCTAATTGCTTCTGGGAAGACAGAGAACATTGAAATACCCACCTGCAGGAGTTTGTCAGATCTTAAGATTAAAGAAGACATTTCGCTAAGCTGGTAATAATCACTGCTAAAGAAAAAAAATTTCCCCTTCGAAATGGAAGAAAAACCAAATGACGCTGTTATGGTTCTTTTTGTTGCCACACGATGTCTGTAGGCCTCGGGACGAAAGGGCTCCATTGATGCATTCATTGCAATAACCAGGGTTTGAACCTTGAAGGGAGGGGGCACACGGTGAGGAGGGCCAAGAAGAGGAGAGAAGCTTTTCAGTGACAGCCCAGGAGGCTTCTTGATGTTGTGACAGGCACTCAGCATTGTTGCTGCCACAGCCACAAGGCCACATTGAGGTCCTTCCTACCCCAGTTTTGTCCTGGCTGTTCTTGGGACCCTTTCCTCAGTTAGGTGGGCTGTACTCAGGGGTGGGGGGCTTCACTGGCAGGGCTCATTCCGAGCCCCAGGAAGGTCATGTCCCTGAAGGACTTCCCATGCAGACGGTGAACGTCTCTCCAGCTGCATGCACACTCTGGAGGAGAAGGAGACTATGTTTATCCAGCAACTCAAATCTACGTCCTATTCTCACATTGCATTGCCTCTAGAACACCATGAATTTTTTCATGGTGTTTTATTTTATTTTTTTAATTTGATTAATTTAATTTTATTTTTTCAGTGTTCCAAGATTCATTGTTCATGCACCACACAGAATGCTCCATGCAATACGTGCTCTCCTCAATACCCACCACTAGGCTCACCCAACCCCCCAACCCCTTCCCCTCCAAAACCCCCAGTTTGTTTCTCAGAGTCTACAGTCTCATGGTGTTTTATTTAAAATTTTTTCTTAATTTTTAAAAATTTAATTTTTTTAAATTTAAATTTTAAATTTAATTTTTAAATGTAATAAATTTAAAATTAAAAAAATTAAAAAATAATCATTTTAACAAATTCTGTAATTAGCTCGTGAGCTTCATCCATATTACAGTTTTTGGTCTTAAAAAATTTATTTGTCTGTAGGTATTTAAAGTATACCTCAAGGTGGTGAGGTGGCAAGACTAGATGAAACAGGGCTGGGAAAATGTTGATAATTATTGAAGCTGAGTAATGGGTACACAGGGGTTCATTATACTATTTGATATTTATGTGTTTGAAAATACTTCATATAAAAGGTTAAAATAGAATTACAAATATACAACTATGTTTTGTATTCATTGTTTTTATTATGGGAAATGGCCCCATGTCCCTGACAACTTCTGATGGCAAGACTTAGCACTTTTGCTGATCGACATGAAGAACTTTCTGGAAGAATGATGACTGTTTCGGGGAAGCGTTACAACTGAAGGCTTTGAGATGGGCTTTAGCTGCCAAACAAGTGTGCTCTCCATTTGCTCTCCCCATCATTCTGTTTCCCTAAAGATCTGATGAATCTGTAGCTCTCCCCCAGGTGGTGCTGGGATGGTGGGAACGTCTGGGATCCTGTCTACTGCCAGCCTCGACTGTGTTGCATGATTCATTTGGAAAACCTTGTCTCCTCATCCTGTTCTTTGCACACTGAAATTCCTCCCTGAAACCCTGTCTGACCACCCTGAGCGAGAGTGGATGTTGCCTCCCCTTTGTTCCACAATAACCACACTGGTTTCTGTTGATATGGTGTTGAAATGAAATGTGTGCTCCTTGGGGGAGTGATGTCCTCATCTGAGGGGTGACCTGTGGTCTCCTGTGAACAGCAGGCTCCAGCTCCAGCTCTAGGATGCTGTCATCTCTGGGCCTTCTTTTCTGACACCATTGGGTGAAGGGCTGGGTGGCGCTGTTTTAAGGGTAGGAGAGCCCTGAGTACTAATCTTGGCCCTGGCCTGCATGGTCTTGGACAAGCCTCTTTGCGGAAGCTCGGGGGTCTGAGGCACACAGTGATCTCCTTCAGCAAGAGGAGCCCCACCTCTGAGTGGCCCTTGGTGTTCCGGAGCCTCACAGCTTGGCTCCTTTTCACTGGAGCTGGTGTCCAGTTACTCCGCTGCGTGGTAGAAAAGCGTGATACATGCAGGAGGGGAGAGGGCCTTTCCCCGGAGGTGCTCACATCCCTGCCTGGTCGTGACACTAATTAGCAGAGACACATCTGAACATGTCTGTGGTGCAGGGCCCTGTGGCAGCTGGAATTGGGCTCCTCCCCGCACGGAACTGTCAGAATCACAAACCCGTCAGCGGCGGAAGAAAGCAGATTGGTCCTCTTCTACTAGTAACCTCTCCACGGCAGAGGAGTCAGACCCATGTTCTACTTTTTGCTTCTCTGAGAGGGTCTGGGCAGGTCCCTGGAGGAAGTCCCAGGGAACAACTGGCAAAGGTGTCCAAACTCTCTTTTCCTTTCCTTCTGGGCTTGAGGAATTAAATGACATTGTTTTATTTGAGGAAATTTCAGTGGTTTCTTTTGTCTCAGGAACAATAGAGGATGGGAAGAAGAAAAATAGTGTCTCACCACTGTTCCTCCAGTGGCTGCGGGTCTGTAGGGTCCTCTTGAGAGCAGCACCGAAGTGCTGGAACCTACAGCTCTCTTCAGGGGACTCCTGAGATTGTAAGACACACCATTATTTTGTGTAAGAAGGAATATGTTTAACTTGTGACATGATGCTTTGTCACTTGGAATTTTTCTTGTGCATATATTGGAAAGAGTTCTTACATTATTGAAAATAAACTTATTTAGATATGTTTCATCCTGTATTATTTTGTCACACACACAAATAGGAAAATATAAACAAAATAAATTGGTTAAAATATTGCTCAAACTTCTTCATGTTCAGAATCTGAAATTTCTGAGTTATGTTTTGATTGTGAGTCTTTGATATCTGTGCTTTTCTACACATTCTTGTTGTGGGTGCTGTGAAGAACCCCAGTGATCAGTGTTTCCGGGATTTTCTTCCAAGCCTGTATATCACTTCTGCAAGTTTTGATGGCTGTACATAGGCAATTACAACTGTGTCACAACTGTGCCTGGCCCACCATGGTGGTTAAGCCACATCCCATTTCAGAGAGTTTTAGAGTTGAAGGAATACAGTAACACAGCACGTCACCAGAGGAACAGTTTTCAAGATGTGGGAGCAAGGGGAGGGTGCAGGTGACCATTGCTATGAGCAGGAGACATGAAAAGAGATATGGTGTAGGCCAGGAAGGCTTCATGGAAGAGATGGGCCCAGAGCTGGACCATGATTAGATGGAGAGCAAGGGGTAGGGTTAAAGCAGGGGCACCAGTAAGGCTATGGAGGCTAGAAGCCCTATGAGCGTAAGTGAATGGGAGCAGAGGGCTGTGGGGTTAGTCTGAGTGGCAGGCAGAGACACTGAAGTTTCTAGTCAGGCAGTGCTACATGGAAAAGTGTTTTAGAAAGAATATTCTGGGGTGCGGCGTGAGACTGAGGCAAGGGCAACATTCAGGAGGTTGTGGAGGGAGCTGAGTGGTGAGGATGGAGAACATGGAGTGGGAGGTGGGAGTGGCAGTGGGTGGCGGATGCGGGGAGCACAAGGCAGGATAGGTCAGAGTCATGCTCACAGCTCACACCCTGTGAGTCATGCTCACAGTCATGCTCACACCCTGTGTGGCCTCCTCTGCCCCAGAGGTTCTGAGTTTGAGTCAGTGGCTCAGAAACTTGTCCTCCCTTTCCACCCCCACTCTCCAGTCCTATGATCCACTCATAGGACCCTTGTCCCTTCTAACAGTTGAAACTCCTGAACTGGTTCCATGTCTTCCATAGACAGAGCAGCATGTTGCCTGTAATGATCCAGGTGTTCCAGACACAAATGGACTGATGTGGGTTAAGGGGCATCCAAAGTCACTGGAAACAACTGGGGAAAAGCCTCCTTCTTCTAGAGCAGTGTTTGACTGTCTTGATGACAGTGGGCACTGAAATAGGGAGGCTTATTCACACAGAACTCTCCCCAGATCCTTGCCCAGGGATAGCATCTGTGTTGTCTAATGATGCCTTCCCTTGAGGGGGACCAAAATGCTTCCTGGTACAAGCTAGAAACCTAAGCTAAATCTCCAGTGGCTGCCAGGCCAGGAGGCAGGGAGAGGAAGCTACAGGAGGGCTGGGTGTTTGCAGAGACTGCTAGCTCAAAAGAATGGTGTTAATGTGAGGATGACAGCAGGGAGCCCACAGCAAGCCCCAAAAGTGGCCATCCCTTCTAGATCAAGGTCACCTGAGGGTTTGGTGCCAGCCCCAGGGGGCACCCTCATCCCTACACTCCAATTCTTTTCTGTGGAAACTTCCCTGCCATCTCATGGAGGCCTCCTTGTGCGCACAGGCCCCTCTCCGAAATGACTGGATCAAAGCCATTAAGCTTAAGTCTGTTATGACTGAAGACAGATTTAATTCACCCCAGAGGTGAAAGCTAAGTGCACTGATTATCTGTGCCATCCTGCTCACGAAGAAGGGTGGTTGACCCTAGGGTTGACCCTAAATTAACTGCTTAATTTTTAGATGGAGTTTAAAATAAACATCTCTAAGTTTTGAGGGCTTAATGAGTCATAGGATCATTCTAAATTATATGCCACTATAATATTTAATTTCTACACATTTTCCCACCTTTCACAGGATCTTGGGATTCCTTAACTCCTAGTTATGAAGACTAGAGTTCATTGATGGTAGGAGGTAGTCGGGATTTGTTGAGAAGTTTCCCTCTAGGAAGATGTGTGCCATATGCATGTGCGTCTGTGAGCGCCCATACACATGCATATGTGTAAGGTTGACGTTTGATGGGGAGTGGGGTCCCCATGCATATCATGGTTGGTATTGTCTCAGAAAGGGGAGGAAGTAAGTCACAGCTGTGTCTCTCCAGGTCCACCAATGAGCATGCACTGGGTGCACATGAGAATGTTTGCAGAACTTAATCCCACATGAAATGCACACAATGCCATGATGCCTGTTACTAAAACTAGCCTTGAAAAGCCCTTTCCATCCCGGCCCAGTGGAGCACACAGGGCTTTCTAAGTAGCATTGTGGAGCACCTCCTGGGCACACTGAGCTGAACGCACAGAGGACAGTGGAGATGGCGCTGTGTGGCCACACTCCCCTAGGAGGCATCAGGTCGCTCCCAAGCAGCAGGCAAGGGTGTTTATCCCTCAAGGTTTACTCCTCTCAATTTGAAAAGCAAGCCCCTTGAACATCAATTTCTGAAAATAGACTTGTTTCTTGATGTCAAGATCAAATAAGACAGTGGGATTGCATCCTCTACACTGAGTTAGGGTCTAGGGTGAGAGCAGTGTGCTCCACGGCATAGCATTCAGTTTGACATCTGGCATGCAGAAAATGCTCAGATAGGTGCCATAACTATTAGAGAAGAGTGATATGTACTTCCTTGATGAATGTGCAGTGGAGTGTCAGAGCTGGCAGCAACTTTAGAAATGAGGGCAGGAAATGGAGAGGAAGTTTGGCAGAGGCAGTACCCGAACTCAGGCCTCCAGGCTCCTGCCACATCATCAAGCTGTCTCCCCCACACATTGTCTGCTGTCTCCTTCAGCTCCTTTGGTTGTTATTCCCTATCTTGTTATAGACAAACATTCAAATGACTTCTCAGCATCAGCACATACTGTGGGGGCTGTTTTCTGTGAAGGAGAGCCTCAATGCCTATCCCTGACCCCGTATTTGTCATTTAACTTACTAATTTATTATATGTATTATTTCACTGCTAGAATATAAGTATCATGAAGGCAGGATTCTTTATTTATTTTGTTCACTGGTAGATTCCAAGTACCTCGAACAGTGCTGGAATATAGCAGATGTTCAGTAAATGTTTGTTGAAGTAAGTAAAATGAATAGCACATGCGCGCGCGCACACACACACACACACACACACACACACACAATGGTGGAGGGTTGATTTTAGGGAACAAGCCAAAAATCTACCAATTTAACAAGGCCCAGCAACCATTGGTTCCAGCAACAGATGTGGTGTGATCTAGGTCGAAGTCCCCACTCTACCACTTGTAGATTACTTCTTATTGTGTAGATGAGGAAACTGAGACTGATAATAAGAATATCAACCTCATAGGTTGCCTATAAAAATGAAATGAAACAATGCACATAAAGCAGATATGTTCCATGACTACTTAGGTACTTTTTATATTATCTTATTTAATCCTTATAAAGACCTCAAGGCAAATAAGATTATTATTTCCATTTTAAGAGATAAATAAAAAACCCTTAGGCATAAAGAGGTTGAATGATGGCAGAAGTCACATAGCTTGTCAGTGGTGGAGCAGGATTCAAACCCAGGCCCTGGCTGTAGAATCAAACTGGGAAATTTCACTTACATGAGCCCAACCAATTTCCAAATCCAGGTGCTCTTTTGGAGCCTCCCAGTCTTCCTAGGAAATCTTTTGCCATGCTGTTTTCTGCCATGTGGCCTCAATGTCAATATCAGCTGCCATATTTGTACATTCTGATCTGCTGTGAATGCTGATTGCTTTTTTATTCAATCAGGCACCATGTGCCTAATTATTCTTAAAAGAAGGCCTTGAATATTCATAAGGAATATGTCTTTATGAATATCACAGTTGCTTTGTCATTGCTGTTCTCTGCAATAATTAGTATTAGCTACTGACTTTGTCAGTTGCTATTCACTCTCAAAGCCTCAAGGAGATCTATGTTCTTAATGAACTGCCATAATGAAAGTGTCCTACATTCACCTCACTGGGATTGATGTCTCAAACACCCCTAAGGTGAGATAGTAGAAAGCAGACCTAAGGTCCTAATGTCTTAGAACACTCCATCTGAGTGAGCATTGCACTTTCTGATTTCATGGGGGTTTCTTTGTGAATTCTCACTTGTTTTGCCTTTGTGTGACTTCTTTGAGTTTGATTTCATGAAAAAAGGGCGTGTTACTTCAGATGTACCAGCATATACTCACAGTCACATGTAGAGCTAAACTGACAGCCCAATCCCATAAGATCAGGTAAGATTTCTTCGTGGAGACTTTACACTGAAGAGAGGGGGACAAATTATGAGAGAAGAGGGGGAGGCTATTATTACGTGCATGTGATGACGTGAAAAAGCCACCATCAGGGACAATAAGAAGGATTTAGGATGGAATAGAGAGAAAACTGAGATGGGATCTGGGGCATGAATTTACCTGAACTTTGGAGAGACAGGAGGGAACACGGTGCTTACTTAAGAGTATACTTGCTGGATGGAGCATGAGGCACACATCTCAACTTTAAACCTAGCTCACTGTGTAATCCTAGAAAATTACTCAACCCTCCAAACCTCCCTTCTCTCATTGATTCTTAGCTTGAGTGAGGTGAGATGTGTCACAGAACTGGCCACGAATGATTGAGCAAGGCTATGTGCCTGGTGCTCTGCTACTGATATTATTTGGGTGTGCAGTGCATCTCAGTATTGCAAGGGAGCTTTCCAGACTCAGCTCTGAATACGGTGTTCTCAAAAACCAAAAGTCCAGGGTTGGAAGTAGATTTATCACCAGAGGGTGTGATCTCTGCTCTGTGGTTTCCCTGATTGAGTTTCTCACCATGTCATGATACAGTGACTTTACAGTCTTCCAGGGGCTCTGCAAAGCTGATATTGCAGTTGGCAAGACTGCATCACCTAGTGAGCTTCCTCTGTCCCCTCCCATGCATGCCAGCCAATGCTACCTATGCCTTCTCTCCAATCTTCTCCCAGACTGCTTATCTGTGACACCTGCCACTTTGTGCAGCTCTGATAACTCTGTCTGAAGAGCTGGTGGAAGGTGCTGACCTTGGAAGACAGAATTTTATCTCACCCATGGGAAGGCAGGCTTCTTCCTATTCATTAACTTGCCTTCCTCCAGCCTCCCCCAATTCTGCAGATTAGCGGAACAAGCTGCTTAAAATAAGCCACGAGCTTGCTTATAACCCTCCAGCAGCTTCCCATGCCCTTAGAATCAACTCTGTTTAGGGGTGCTGAGTGGCTCAATTGGTTAAGCATCTGCCTTTGGCTCAGGTCATAATCCCAGGGTCCTAGGATCAAGCTTCACATCAGGCTCTGTGCTCAACAGAGAACCTGTTTCTCCCTCTCCCTCTGCTTCTCCCTGTCCGTCTGCTGCTCTCCCCCAGCTTGTGTGCGCACATGCTCTCTCTCTGTGTGTCAAATAAATATAAAACCTATATATAAAAAAAAGAATCAACCCAGTTCAGTTACTTTAGTTCACATGTCCTGTGGGATTGGCTCCTTGTGGCCTCTCCCTCACCTCTTCTTCACACTCACTGTTCTCTTGGCTGCTCCCAAAATTCCTCAGACTTGCTGAGCTCTTTGCTGAGGTCCTTCCTACCTGAACCCTTGTTGTTCTCTCTTCCAGAAACAGTCTTCTCCCACTTTTTGCCCGGGTAGTTCCTTTTCATTCTCCTTCTGTCCAGAGAAGGACTTCAGGGAGGCCTTTTGGAGCAAGGCCTGCCAAAATGCTTTTCCCCACTCACAGCATTTACAAATATATGCATGAATACAAATTGTGTTGTGTTTATTTGTTTGACACTAGTTTCTCTGGCTAATCTATAGGATCCACAAGAGCAGGGACTTTGTCTATTTTGCCTTTAACTATACTCCCTGAGCCCAGGGCTGTCACAAGTCCAAATGGTGCAAAGTGGGCAGGTGCTCCTTTCTGAAATGCTTGATGTATCCGTTGGAAAATTATTTTAGCACACTAACTTTGTTAGAACAAGGCACATTGTTACCACGTGCTAGAAAATTATCATAATAAATATACCATTCTATGCCATTTATGATGGGACTGGTGTTTCCTTAGATATGGTATTCTTGCACAGTGCACAAACTAAGCAAGTATACTTGGCAACCCTCCCCACTACCTACCACTAGTGCCTGGGCCCTAAAAAATATCTGTTGAATGAATTAATGAGGAAGCTATTCCAGGACAAGGGTAAGATTAATGGATATGGAATATAACCGACTAGAGTTTGGATCCTGACGTCTCTCTCTATCAGCTTATTGGCTTTGGCTGTAAGATAGGATTTATGACCCTGCCTTCCTCTCAGGTTTGCTATTAAGATCTAGTGAGATCACTGTACAGAGCTTACCCACCTGGTTCATAGGGCCCCTGTGTAACAGACCCAGTTGGTGCCCACACTGTCTCCTTGCCCTTCCTCTGCCTTTGACTATAGCTGCAACCTTCTTACCTCAGGCATCTCATCTAGTGCTTCATCTGCTCTGCCTCAGAGCTTTCTCTGAACTGTGCATTACTCAACCCTTGAGGTCAGTCCACGGTGGGATTGCTGGGGGTGGGGGGTGTTGTTAATGCACGTGGGACACCAGCCCTCAGTGGGGAAGTGGCATATGGATAATGCCCAGCCTCCCATTCTTTGGAGAGACACAATTCTTTTTTTTTTTTTTTTGAGAGACAATTCTGAGTGCAGTTCCCCAGGCAGTCCCCAGCAGGAGGGAGCCTTGGTTGCCCACAGTGGTAACCAGCTCAAAACCCCTACCAATGGCTTCTTTCCCTTTTTGCCTTTCTTTCTCTCTCTTCTCCCTCTCTCCAGTTTTCTGGGATCTAATCTTAGAGAAATCTACCATACCCAAGTCCTTGCCTCAGCTCTGCCTGCAGGAGAACAACAAATATGCCCATAATTAAGGGAATCAGACTCTTAGGATATTTTCTATTTTCTTCCACTGCAATGTCCTTGAGGAAGCAGCTGTGTTTTCAACCAGGACAGAAGTGTATTCTGTGTGTGTGTGTGACACACATGCACGCACACACACACACACACGCATATGCGCACAAGCACGTGCATACACGTGCTCAGTAGGATTCAGGTGGGACTTGGGCTCCTGGTAGGGGGAGAGGGGCAGAAATGAGGGAAGAAGTGGAGGTAAGGGTAGAGCCCAGGAGATGCACTTCTGATATTTTTACCTTGGAAGTAGGTTATCGGCTACTGGCAGAATAGCCTGTTATTTCAGGCTGGGAAAGAGGTTGCAGGTTCTCCATGGCGCACTGGCTGGTCTGCCCACTCTTTCTTAAATTTATTTATCAGCTATTGCTATAGAAATACTACATAATGAAGCACCCACAAGTCAGTGGCTTAAAACAGCAGTCATTACTTAGTGTAGTTTATGCTGCTGGCACTGTGCTCCAGGTTGGGCAACTCTGTGCCATGTGTCTCTGTTCCTTCTCCTGGCACCAGCAGGCTAGCCCAGGCTCACCCTTCTTACAGAGATGGCAGAGCCCAGAAAGAGAAGCCCTGCTTTGCAAGTGCTTTTCTTGAGGGTCAGGTTTACCAACATCTCATTAGCCAAAATAAGTCACATGACTGAGTCTGGGTGGGGAATTACTTTCTGTCCATGGCACATTAATTTGTGAAGGTGGACACCACAAGGAGGAAAAAATTTGAACCATTAAGCATTCCACCTGGGGTATGGGAGAGGCTCTCCAGCTTCTCTACAGAAGGAGAGCCTTTGGGACGCCTGGGTGGCTCAGTTGGTTGAGCAGCTGCCTTCGGCTCAGGTCATGATCCTGGCGTCCTGGGATCGAGTCCCGCATCACGCTCCTTGCTCGACAGGGCTCTCTCTCTGCCTCTGCCTGCCTCTCTCCCTGCTTGTGTTCTCTCTCTGTTAAGTGAATAAATATAATTTAAAAAAAAAAAAAGGAGAGCCTTTGACTGCAAAGTGTCTGCTTTCTGGGGATCTGACAGTGACATGATCAGCACCAGGGAGCAGCCACTGTCTGGCCTTTAGAACAAAGTTGTCCACCATGAACTCTAATCTGGGCAAAGTCCACTTCTTCTGGAACACCTGACCTTGCAACTGTTTAATTAACACACACTGGTCTAAGATACAGGTGCAGCCGTTTCACCAACTTTTTTTTTTAAAGATTTTATTTATTTATTTGACAGAGAGACAGAGCACCAGCAGGGGGAGTGGCAGGCAGAGGGAGAAGCAAGCTCCCCACTGAACACGGAGCCTAATCCCAGGACTCTGGAACGGTGACCTGAGCCAAAGGCAGCCGCTTAACTGACTAAGTCACCCAGGTGCCCTCACCAGCTTCTCTGATTAATTACCTGTCTGCCTAGCAGAAAGTCTAGGGCTCCCTACTACCCTCCCCAACCTGGCTTAGGAGTCCCAGAGTCAGAAAGATGGGAGTCTTGGTTTGTCACTGCTTATTTCTCTTAGAGAGCAAATAATAACTGGGTGGCCCCTCATGACTCACCATCCCAGAACTGACCCTTCTTTCCCTGCTGTCTTCCAAGTTTCAGTCTGGACTCTGTTTACTTCATGGGAGGTTCTTTCCTGGGGCCCAGAGGGCCTTTTCTCACCAATAGGCTTAGGAAGGGTTATCTAAATCCACCTGAGGGTCATCAACCTGTCAGAACTCTGAATGTAAGGTCAGTCTTAATGCTTTTCCTCCCTTTGCCCCTTTGTGAATTTGCCCACCCTTTCCCCTGGAAGCAGTGTGCCACCAAAGTCCTGTTAACCTTTCCTCAGGGCCTCACCTTCACCTTCTCCCTTCCCCTGAGGGGGGCAATCAAGTGACCTCTCAGAAACAGACTTTAATTAGCTTGAGAAGCTGATTGGCAGCTTTTCTTGAAAACAAACACAATCATTTTTCATTCTATTATGTTGGTGCATTTGTTTTTATTCTTCTGCTTAAGGTATATTGAGCTCAGGGCCCTGAGGCGAGGAAAGCTACAGATCTGGGTAGCCCCCAGCCTGTACTGCTGTGACATTCCACAGCCCACAAGAGAGAAACTTTTGACTCATTTTCCTATCCTCCTTCCCAGGCCAGGGTCCAACTTACTTTGGGTGTGTTTCTTTTTTTTTTTTTCTAAAGATTTTATTTATTCATTTAACAGAGAGAGAGAACAACACAAGCAGGCAGAGAGGCAGGCAGAGGCAGAGAGAGAGGAGCAGGCTCCCCGCCGAGCAAGGAGCCCGATGCGGGACTCGATCCCAGGACGCTGGGATCATGACCTGAGCCGAAGGCAGCTGCTCAACTAACTGAGCCACCCAGGTGTCCCCTTTGGGTGTATTTCTGACTCCAAATGTCCCTCTGTCCCTGGGCCCTGAATTCCAGACATACTCCACTCCCAAAGCTGGTTTTAAAAAGCAGGAAAAAGGGCACCTGGGTGGCTCAGTCAGTTAAGTGACTGCCTTTGGCTCAGGTCATGATCCCAGAGTCCTGGGATCTAGTACCACATCAGGCTCCCTGCTCTGTGGGGGAGCCTGCTTCTCCCTCTTCCTCTGCCTGCCACTACCCCCCCCCACTTGTGCTCTCTCCCTCTGTCAGATAAATAAAATCTTAAAAAAAAAAAAAGCAGGAAAAAGATGAGGAGGCTAGTGGAAGGAAGAAGGAGGAGGCATGGCTAGGGGGGATTTCAGCGCTGCAAACATTTAGGCATCTGTGACTAATTTAAGACCATTCTAATTAAGCAGCTGTCTTGGCACAGCTGGCTATCCTGGTGTACACCAGCCATTGAGTAAAGAATGTATTTAATATGATTTATGCAAGCGATGCCATAAAAGTATCCTAGCCAAAATACGGCCTTGGAGATAGCAATAGTGGGCGGAGTTTTGACATCTGTGTTGGGGCTTAGTTTCCCCTTTACTTTTGGAGGGGTATGTGTGTGTGTAGCAAAATTGTCTCAAAATTATAAAGATAGTGAATTTTGTCTTTCTGGAGCTTGAGTCTCCATTTTAAACTTCCTTCACTCCCAGATACCTCTGCTTATCCAGTTTTCTACTACCTTCCTTCTATCTGTCCATCCAAACATCCATCCAGGGCTAATGACCATGTTTGTGCTGTCTTCAGGAGCTCACATGTTATTAGATGCTGCCAATGTCCAACCCATATCCCCTTGGCCCATGAAAGAAGCCATCTGCAGGGTTGGTGGACACTTTCCATACATACCTACCATGAACCCTTGAATCTCTGAGCACTTCCTCTGGCCACAGGTGCCCATGACCTATGGTGCATGGGGCTCAGACCATGGAAAGGGAAGCAGGAGGGCTGAGATATTAGCAGAGCTTAGGCATTTAGGGGTGGGAAGGATGGGTGATGAATTCCTCAGGTTCTTTGGTTCTTGGTAGGATAATTCCAAGGTGTGTCCTACAAAATTCTTTGTAGGGTCCCCGGAAGGACTGAGCCCCATCCCTACAGAAGTGGCCAGCTCAATTTTACCCACTCATTGGTTTTCTCTCTTCCCTGTTTCAATTTCCCATTCCTTTATTGATTCTTGGGATCACCTCCAAAATTAACTGGAGCCTGGACAACATCATAGAAATACAAACAATTATAAGAGAATATTATGAAGAACTATATGCCAACAAATCGGGGAACCTGGAAGAAATGGATAAACTTTTAGAAACATATAAAATACCAAAACTGAAATAGGAAGAAATAGAAAACTTGAACAGACTGATAGCCAACAAAGAAATTGAAACAGTAATGAAAAATCTACCAACAAACAAAAGTCCAGGGCCAGATGGCTTCACAGGCAAATTCTACCAAACATTTAAAGAGTTAATACCTATTCCTCTCAAACTATTCCAAAAAAATAGAAAAGGAAGGAAAACTTCCAAATTCATTCTCTGAGTCAAGCATTACCCTGATACCAAAACCAGATAAAGACTCCACTAAAAAAGAGTACAGGCCAATATCCCTGATGAACTCAGATGCAAAAATTCTCAACAAAATACTAGCAAAGTTAATCCAATGATACATTAAAAAAAAAAAAAAAAACATTCACCATGATTAAGTGGGTTTTACTCCTGAGCTGCAACAGTGGTTCAATATCCTCAAATCAATCAATGTGATACATCACATTAATAAAAGATAAGAACCATATGATCATTTCAATAGATTCAGAAAAAGTATTTGACAAAGTACAATATCTATTCATGATAAAAATCTTCAACAAAGTAGGTTTAGAGGTAACATACTTCGACATCATAAAGGTCATCATTGAAAAACCCACAGCGAATATTATCCTCAATGGGGAAAAATTGAAAGCTTTTCCCCTAAGGTGGGGAACAAGGCAAAGATGTTCACTTTCACTACTTGTATTCAACATAGTACTGGAAGGCTAGGACTTCCTAGCCTTCCAGTACTATGTTGGAATTAGCAATTAGACAACAAAAATAAATAAGAGGAATCTAAATCAGTAAGGAAGAAGTAATACTTTCACTATTTGCAGATGACATGATACTATACACAGAAAACCCAAAGGACTCCACCAAAAAACTGCTAGGACTGATAAACAAATTCAATAAAGTCTTAGGATACAAAATCAATGTACAGAAACTTGTTGCATTTCTTTATTTTATTATATTTTTTTCAGTGTTCCAAGATTCACTGTTTATGTACCACACCCAGTGCTCCATGCAATACATGCCCTCCTTAATACCCACTACCAGGCTCACCCATCCCCCACCTCCCTCCCCTCCAAACCCCTCAGTTTGTTTCTCAGAGTCCATGTCTCTCATACTTCATCTCCCCCTCTGATTTACCCCAATTCACTTTTCCTTTCCTTCTCCTAATGTCCTCCATGTTATTCCTTATGCTCCACAAGTAAGTGAAATCATATGATAATTGACTTTCTCTGCTTGACTTATTTCACTCCACATAATCTCTTCCAGCCCCATCCATGTTTGATACAAAGGTTGGGTATTCATCCCTTCTAATGGAGAGGTAATATTCCATTGTATATATGGACCATACCTTCTTTATTCATTCGTCTGTGAAAGAGCATCTTGGCTCTTTCCACAGTGTGGATATTGTGGCCATTGCTGCTATGAACATTGGGGTACATGTGGCCCTTCTTTTCATTACATCTGTATCTTTGGGGCAAATACCCACTAGTGCAATTTCTGGGTCATAGGGTAGCTCTATTTTCTAATTTTTTGAGGAATCTCCACACAGTTTTCCAAAGTGGCTGCACCAACTTGCATTCCCACCAACAGTGTGAGAGGGTTCCCCTTTCTTCACACCCTCTCCAATACTTGTTTCTTTTCTTGTTAATTTTGGCTCGGTTAATTTTAACTGATAGCCAACAAAGAAATTGAGTTAATTCTAACTGGTGTAAGGTGGTATCTCAGTGTGGTTTTGATTTGAATTTCCCTGATGGCTAAAGAGGATGAACATTTTTTTCATATGTCTGTTGGCCATTTGTATGTCTTCTTTGGAGAAGTGTCTGTTCATGTCTTCTGCCCATTTTTTTGAAATGCTTATCTGTTTTTTTTTTCTCCCCAAATTTGTTTATTTTAATTTTTCAGTGTTACAAGATTGATTGTTCATACACCACACCCAGTGCTCCATGCAGTACGTGCCCCTCTCGATACCCACCACCATGCTCACCCCCCCCACCCCCCCCTCCAAAACCCTCAGTTTGTTGCTCAGAGTCCACAGTCTCTCCTGGTTCAACACCCCCTCCGATTTCTCCCCATTCGCCCTTCCCTTCCTTCTCACAATGCCCTCCA
>CM052803.1:17942414-17963009 GCA_028533885.1 Nasua narica | reverse complement strand
AACTCAACCACAAGAAAAAGTTTGGAAGGAATTCAAACACTTGGAGGCTAAAGACCAACCTGCTGAAGAATGTTGGGATGAACCAGGAAATCAAAGATGAACTTAAACAGTTCATGGAGACCAATGATAATGAAGACACATGGATCCAAAACTTATGGGACATGGCAAAGGCAGTCCTAAGGGGGAAATACATAGCCATCCAAGCCTCACTCAAAAAAAAATTGAAAAATCGTTAACACACCAGCTCTTTTTACACCTAAAAGAACTAGAAAATCAAGAACAAATTAAGCCAACCCCACACACAGGAAGGGAAATAATCAAGATTAGAGCAGAGATCAACGAGTTAAATCCTAGAGAAACAGGAGAATGGATCAATGAATACAGAAGTTCATTTTTTGAAAGGATCCGTAAGATTGATAAGCCACTCAGTGAACTAATACAAAAGGAAAGAGAGAGGACCCTAACTAACAAAATTATGAATGAAAGGCGAGATATCATAATTAAACCAAAGGAAATAGAAAAAAATCATAAAAAATTACTATCAACAGCTATATGCCAATAAGTTAAACAACCTAGAAGAAATGGGTGCATTCCTGGAAACCCATAATCTTCCAAGACTGAAACAGGAAGAAATTGACAACCTGAATAGACAAATATCTAGTAAAGAGATTGAAGCAGTGATCAAAAACCTCCCAAAAAACAAGAGTCCAGGACCTGACGGATTCCCTGGGGAAATCCACCAAACATTCCAGGAAGAAATAATACCTATTCTCCTGAAACTGTTTCAAAAGATAGAAAAAGAAGGAAACCTTCCAGACTCTTTCTATGAAGCCAGCATTACCCTGATCCCCCAACCAGGCAAAGACCCCTTCAAAAGGGAGAATTTCAGACCAATATCCCTGATGAATATGGATGCCAAGATTCTCAACAAGATCCTAGCTAATAGGATCCCACAGCACATTAGAAAGATTATCCACCATGACCAGGTGGGATTTACTCCTGGGATGCAAGAGTGGTTCAACATTTCAAATCAATCCATGTGATAGATCAAATCAATAAGAGAAGAGAGAAGAACCACATGGTCCTCTCAATTGATGCAGAAATAGATTTGACAAAATTCACCATTTTTTCCTGATTAAAACTCTTCAAAGTATAGAAAGAGAAGGAACATTGTTCAACATCATAAAGTCTATCTATGAGAAGCCCACAGCAAATATCATTCTCAATGGGGAAAACCTGACAGCCTTCCCTTTAAGATCAGGAATATGTCAAGGATGCCCACTCTCAACACTCTTGTTCAACATAGTGTTAGAAGTCCTAGCGACAGCAATCACACAACAAAAAGAAATAAAAGGTAATCAAAATGGCAATGAAGAAGTCAAACTATCTCTCTTCGCAATGGACATGATATTTATATGGAAAACCCAAAAGACTCCACCCCCAAATGACTAGAACTCATACAGCAATTCAGTAATGTGGCTGGATACAAAATCCATGCACAAAAATCAGTTGCTTTCCTATACATTAACAATAAAAACATGGAAAAGGAAATTAGAAAATTGGTTCCATTTACTGTAGCACCAAGAACCATAAAATACCTTGGAAAAAGCCTAACCAAAGACATAAAGGATCTGTACTCGAGGAACTACAGAACACTCATGAAAGAAATTGAAGAAGACACAAAAAGGTGGAAAAGCATTCCATGCTAATGGATCAGAAGAATAAAAATTGTTAAAATGGGGTGCCTGGTGGCTCAGTTGGTTAGGCGACTGCCTTTGGCTCAGGTCATGATCCTGGAGTCCCGGGATCGAGTCCCATATCGGACTCCCGGCTCTGCGGGAAGTCTGCTTCTCCCTCTGACCTTCTCTCCTCTCATTCTCAGTCTCTCTCTCTAATAAATAAATAAATAAATAATCTTTAAAAAAATTGTTAAAACATCTATACTTACCAGAGCAGTCTATACTTTCAATGCCATCTGGATCAAAATTCCACCTTTTTTTTAAAGAGCTGGAACAAACAATCCTTAAATTTGTATGGAATCAGAAAAGACCCCAAACTGCTAAGCAAATATTGAAAAAGGAAAATAAATTGGGCGCATCACATTGCCTGATTTTAAGCTTTACTACAAAGCAGTGATCACCAAGACAGCATGGTAATGGTACAAAAAACAGACACATAGACCAGTGGAACAGAATAGAGATCCCAGATATGGACCTACAACTCTTTGGTCAAATAATCTTTGAGAAAACCTGAAAAAATATCCAATAGAAAAGACAGTCTCTTCTATAAATGGTCCTGGGAAAACTGTACAGCTATATGTACAAGAATGAAACTTGACCATTCTCTTACACTTTACACAAAGATAAACTCAAAATGGATAAAAGACCTCAACATGAGGCAGGAATCTATCCAAGCCCTAGAGAAGAACATAGGCAGTAACCTCTTCGACATTAGCCACAGCAACTTCTTTCAGGGTATGTCTCCAAAGGCAAAGGAAACAAAAGCGAAAATGAACTTTTGGGACTTCATCAAGATAAAAATCTTCTGCACAGCAAAGGAAACAGTCAAGAAAACAAACAGGCAAACCACAGAATGGGAGAAGATATTCGCAAATGACACTACAGACCAAGGTCTGATATCTAAGATCTATGAAGAACTCCTCAAACTCAACACTCACAAAACAGATAATCACATCAAAAAATGGGCAGAAGGCATGAGCAGACACTTCTCCATATAAGACATAGAAATGGCTAACAGACACATGAAAAAATGTTCGTCATCTTTAGCCTTTAGGGAGATTCAAATCAAAACCACACTGAGATACCACCTTACGCCAGTTAGAATGGCCAAAACCAACAAGACAGTAAACAAAAAATGCTGGAGAGAATGTGGAGAAAGGGGAACCCTCCTCCACTGTTGGTGGGGATGCAAGTTGGTGCAGCCACTTTGGAAAACAGTATGGAGATTCCTCAAGAAATTAAATATACAGCTACCCTATGACCCTGCAATTGCACTACTCAGTGTTTACCCCAAAGAAGCAGATGCAGTACAAAGAAGGGCCACATGTACCCCAATGTTCATAGCAGCAATGGTAACAGTCGTCAAACTGTGGAAAGAACCAAAATGCCCTTCAACAGATGAGTGGATAAGGAAGATGTGGTACATCTATACAAGGGAATATTATGCTTCCATCAGAAAGGATGAATATCCAACTTTTGTATCGACATGGATGGGACTGGAAGAGATTATGTGGAGTGAAATAAGTCAAGCAGAGAAAGTCGATTATCTTATGATCTCACTTACATGTGGAGCATAAATAAAATCATGGAGGGCATTGTGAGAAGGAAGGGAAGGGCTAATGGGGGGAAATTGGAGGGGGCGATGAACCAGGAGAGAGTGTGGACTCTGAGCAACAAACTGATGGGTTTAGAGGGGAGGGGGTGGGGGGTTGGGGGAGCCTGGTGTTGGGTATTGAGAAGGGCAGGTATTGCGTGGAGCACTGGGTGTGGTGCATGAACAATTAATCTTGTAACAGTGAAAAAATAAAATAAACGTATTTGGGGGAAAAAAAAATGAAGCAGGCCGCATTCTGTCCTGAGTGGACTGGGCGTTCCCAGCTGCTAGGCTTCTAGGACGTATCTTGTCCTCTCCCCCATAGGCCTGTTATCAGTATTTTTTTTTTAAGAGTATATCTAAGCATGCTTGCCAGACTAGTACAAGGTCTCATAGGTTATATTTTAAGTAATACATTATTTTGAGGGATAGTTAAAATTTTTATTCAACACAAACAAAAGCAATATATTTTGAGATCATTTGATTTTTCTTTCCAAAATTACTGGTCCTCCTTGATGAGAAGAAACCCAGCCCTAGAGATTCCTAGTAGTTCAAATATCTTATCTATAGGACTGAGAGTGAGGGCAGTTAAGTCATTTGATAGAAAACAGAACCCCACAGTGTTCTGGATGGAAATAAACAGTGCACCTGTGGGAATATTAACTGGGAAGATGTGATGAATCCACCAAGGATGGAGTGGTTTGGGACGAAATGGTAGGGATAAGGAACTGTTGGGTGCAAAGAAAGGCTTGTCCTTGGGAACTGTGTGGTCTGAGTCTCAGCTTCCTCATGAAGCTGAGGGGAACAGACTATACTTCCAGGGACCATTCTTATTTATAACCACATTTTATACAAAAAACAATCTGAACAGATTAACTAAACACAGCCACTTAGACTCAAATAAATAGTGTATAATGAATGGCTGAAGGACAAAACAGATGTGATGAAATTATACTGTGACACAAGTAAAATTTAATTCTTTTGGCTCTTCATGCTGTGCTCTTTCTGCTACATGGATGGCTGCCTTAGCAAAAAATATAAGTCACTGGATGATGAGGGCAGATGTCCTCACTATCAGTATCCTGGAGCTGTTCCCTGGGTCTGCCTCTTCCTCCTGGCCTCTGGACATTGTTATTAGACCTAGAGCGTTTCTAGATATCTTTCCTATACAGGCTATACCCCATATTTAATGATTTTTGTTCTACATACTTTACTGACATTGTCAAGATGCCCTAAATGTCTACAGTCACTTTTCTTTTTTCAATAAATTACAAAACATCATGAGTAAGAGCTATTTTTCAAATTTAGCTCAGCATCCTATATTTTTATTTTCAAAGTCTGGCAGTTATTGCATGCTAGACACTGTGTCATCTCACTTAATCTGCACACAACCCCATGAGAAAATTGCACCTATTCTCACCTACTCTCACTTTACCAAGAGAAAACTGGACATAGAGTCAAGAATTTGCCCAAGACCATCAACACTGAGTACTGAGATCTGGCTTCACAACTACACAGCCCTAATCAGGAGGTCACATTGGGTGGATACTTAAGCCAGGAGCAATGAATAAATGTGTGATAATTTTAAAACTAGATAAAAAGCAAGAACCATCTCTCTTCACTTTGACTTAATCCCTCTGCAGGCTCTGAAGCATCAGGAGCTGTTCTTAGGGTATAGATGAGGGTGAACTGGCCAAGCAATGTAGTGGGAATGGGGGTCAGATATGAAGCTTGCTGGAGACAGAGATTAAGGGCAGAAAAAAGGGTAATAAGGGCAAAAACAACAAATCTTAGAGACACAGAAGACCATTGGGAGCAAGAGAGAAAACCCACCCCTAGCAGGACTGACTTCACTAGGCACAACAGCACAATGCCTAGGGCCCATGACTTGTTGAGGCCTATAAAAATATTTAATTTTCTTTTAAAATAAGAAGGTAAAAAGGAATATAATAATATAATAATGAATGTAGCTTAGATTACATTCATCTCTATCTGGAAGTCATTCATAAAGTATAATTCATATTTTTTTATGGAGGAAAAACCCCATGAAGACAAAAGTGCTCCAGGCCCACAGTCATAATGTGGCCCTGCCCTGGGGTGGGGACTGTGCACAAGCTTTCACACACAACTGGTGCTTGGGATGGACTGCGTCACCTGGTGTCTGGAGGATTGGGTAATCACTGATCTTCCATACTCAGTAAGAAAAATTCTAGTGCTAGTTTGTGCTTCCTCAGTGTTCTTAGTACTGCACCCAGTTCCTCTATAAGCAGAAAGCAGCTGAGAGTCAAACCAGGCTTTTCAAGCTCACTTTTCATGGTGTGCTGCTGCAGTGGGGAGTGGTCAAAGCTGAAGGAAGGAGGGGACAGGTAGGGGGACAGGAGGGTGAAGAGGAGGAAAAGGGCCAATGTGCATGCCAAGGGGCAAAGGTTGTGCTGGGGTGCAAGAATTCTGCATATTGGATGCCTTATCCCAGTCAGCAGGGTCACATTGAGCTGTGACAACCTAGCTTTTACATGGTCCCCACCTCTTCCCCAAACACCATGGTTACTAATGGGAGGAAGAAAAGCCAGCTCAGGAAGAAGAAATACACACAGAGACACAAATATACGTATACACACAACATACACATCTATACATAGACACACATATACACACCTACACACATAGACCACACACTTATAGGCACACCACTACACAATACTGATATATGAACACATGTACACATAAATACACACAGAGGAAAAAAATTGAAAATAATTATATATAGAAATAGGTGAAAACTTAAAAGTCTTCCACTGGGGAATGGCTAATTTTTATAGGAGTCTTTAGATTAAAGGCTAATTAATAATGGAATGTCAGAACACAGAACTATCCTGAAGTTCATTTAGTCTGGTTTCCTCATTTTACAGACAAGTAAACAAGACTGGGAAAGGAGAAAGGGCTAGTCCAAAGTCATCTATTGTCAGTGGAAGACACAGTCTTTAATGGTGAAACTGCCAGCACTGGTCATCAGTTAGCAGAGGTTTTCACAAAGACAATGAATACCACATACAGTGAAGAGCCTTCCCAAGATCACTCAACGCATGTGAGCCCCTCACAGACCCCAGTTCACAGTTACTCATAAAGAATATACCCAATCTGCAAGAAAAGAATCTTCCCAAGAATGCAAGGGAACATCAAAAAGGAGACAAGTAGCTCTCACCTAAACTCTGAATAAAAATTAGTCATTCTATTTCAACTTCATAGACTCCTGGAAGGAATGCAATTGCAGCATTCAGTAGACTTGCACAACATACCCAGTGATCTCTCTATCTGCTTACTGGTGGGTAGACAGGATTCCTTCTTCCTGAAATAATGGAAAGCCTGGATTACATTCATCTTTTTCTGAAGTCAGTCATAAGGTACAATTCATAATATTTTTCATGTTCCTCAAGGCTACCTGGCCTCAACCATCAGAGTTACTCAGGATTCCTTTCCTTCCTAGAACTACCCTTTCCAGAGATCCTCCTTTAAACTGTAAACCTTTATAAGGAGAAGCCCCTGCAGTGCCAGACAGTGCCTTTCAGAGGGAGTACAGATACATACAGGGGACCAGGATGGGAAAGGGGCCTAATCCCCAACCCTGCCATCTTAGGAATGATTGAAGAAGTTGAGCATGCTTATCCTATGATGGAGATGACTCACAATGAACAGAATCTAAAGCAACATTTCTTGACAACAACAACAACAAAAGATCCCCTTGGCCAGGACAAGGGTGGGATGGGTGGGGGGTCATGTATCTCACCCAGAGAAAAACTCCCAATCTAAAGGAACAACTTGATTAATGGCTCAGACTTCTTTTGGCAGTTATTAAGAGGAACCCTAGACCAGAGTAAGTGAGAATTTGCTAACAATTGGCGGATAGAGTCAACCAGAAGAGAAACATACTGAATCAACCCTACATTCTGGAATTAAAACATGAAATTACTCATGAAGTCATTGGTGAAGTTTTCATTAGGGGGTGATGTGGGCTTGGAAAAAGTCCATGTGTAGATATTAGAAATTGAAAACTTCCAAGTTTCCAAGAATGTTTGGAAACCCATTCATGTCCTCATTGAGGTGAGGTGTCCAGAGGAGGCATCTGCAGGAATTCTACATTCTTGCCATCTCAAGAACATAGCTAAAGTTCAACCAAGGAGAGCAAAGGATCAATAACAAAGTATAACTGGCCACTCCCCTGATTCTTCATGCTAATGCTTATGACATGATAATGAAGTCAACTGTAATTATGGCAGAGTAACAGCGGAGTTCTAAGGACCCCAACCTCAAACAAGGTTTTGGGTGGAGTCAGGAGATCAGAAAGAACAAAGACTAAGATCATCAAGGAAGGATTTGGAAGTGAGTTAGAGGAATACAGAAGTCTGTTTGCAAATGTCTGTGAATCCAGATTTCCTCATCTCCCCTGAAGATGGAAACCACATAAGGCAATTGACAACATCAAGTTCTGTGCAGAATAGAAGTTAAGCTGTGGCTAGATAATCATTTGGTGAACATGTTGACCAGAGAAATAACAATTATAACACAATTATTGACACTTATTATGCAGCAAGCAGTATTCTAAACACTTTGCATCAACCTATGAGGTGAAAATTGTCATGATTCTATCCTACATATGAGGTTGTATTAGGGCTCCCAACAAGTAAGTGGTGGAGTCAAGTAAGCAAACCCAGGAGTCTGACCCAGAGCCTGGACCCCTCTCCACTCTACCATTTAATTGAGCACTCATGTGAGACCTGCATGGTGCTCAACATTTTATAACATTTTATATATTATATATAACATCTTATATATAATATATAAACATTTTTAAAAGATTTTATTTATTTATCTGAGAGAGAAAGAGAGTGAGAGCATGGTAGGTGAGAAGGTCAGAGGGAGAAGCAGACTCCCTATGGAGCTGGGAGCCCGATGCGGAACTTGATCCCAGGACTCCGGGATCATGACCTGAGCCAAAGGCAGTTGCCCAACCAACTGAGCCACCCAGGTGCCCCTAATATATAAACATCTTGACAGTATTTGTCCAAGCCAGAGTTGAGACGGATGGGCCAGGAAGAATAGACAGGCCCTTTGGGAAGCTGCTGTGAGCTCTGAGCTGAGCAACCAACAATCTTCCCAGGATGATTCCAGGCATGTTCCCCAATTCACTAGGACCCAGGAGCCCTGTGGGAGTGACCTAAACCCAGTCATGCCTGGCTTTCATAAATATGTAGACATAACTGACAGACTAGGGCAGGCCAGTCTAGGAAGAAAGGAACTAGCCACATGGCAGAGCAGAGCAGTGTGGACAATAAAGGTAAAGGCTACACCAGGCCATTCTCTAACTCCATCCTCATTGATGCGGTTTTGGAATATAAGTGAGATTTGTTTGGATGAGGTCCAGAGCCCATGACCAAGAATCTTTGAGTCATCTTTGGTGCAAAATGATTTTATTAAAGCACGGGGACAGGACCTGTGGACAGAAAAGGCTGCTGCACCAGGGTTGTGAAGGGTAGCTGAATACATACTTGGGAGTTGGGGGAAGTAAGGAAAACGGAAGTTTTCAAAAGGATTTTCATATGTTAAAAAAGACTCACAGGATACCAGAGGCCTTGCCTTTGTCAAGTTCAGGTTGTTTTTCCCTCTAGCAAGGTATTAACATTAAAAGAGTTGGGAGCTTCCTGAAAGAATGTCACACATATCCTACCCAGGAGTGTATGTGTGGGGGGGGGGCGGGGAGTGCAGCTTGTACTTTGTCTTCAGCTTGCCTTCTGCTCCCTGATCATCACTGCCTGCCCCCAATGCTTCAGAATGGACAGGGGCATTGTAGAAAGATGAGTCAGTCACTAGGTGTCCACAGCAGAGCTAAGGGGACAGTCTCCCAAAGGGAAAGACAGGAGAATCAAGAAAGCTAAAGGAGGCCATCAGAGGAGTAGGTAGTAGCCAGTGGGCAGGGATCAGAGTGATTTTGAAGGGGCTGGCAGTCACCAAACAGGCACTCACCCTGGGCAGCAGAGTTATGAGGACAAAAGTGAGGCTGTGAGAGGGGACTTTAGATAGCCATGGTGAAATGCGTGAACACTGCCCCCTGCAAGGATTTCTGTTGGACATCACTGGGGCCGCCCGCTGGTGAGGAAAGGCGTGGCTGAGGGCCAGGATCTTGCAATAAATTGTTTACATTTGCATTCATCATCAGTGAAGGCTGAGACCACCAGTTACACTTCCTTGGGCTCCTTTAATTTTCCAAAATCCTGTAAACAGGTACAATTTATAATCTCAAATTACAAATGAGGAAACAGCACACAAAGAGTAAGTAAATGTCTTAAATCTCATAGCTACTAAACAGGAGGACCAGGAACCAAACTGAACAACAGCTGGTTTCACTGTAAACATCATGTTCTTCCTGAGAAGTTGACCTAGATGATGTCTCAGAGAACTTCCACCCTGAGTACATGTCCTAGGAAGTCATTAACACCATAGTATAAAGATAACAATAACAATAATAGAAAATATTTATATGATCTCCACAACAGCATAAGAATATGAAATACTATTACTCCTGTTTTATAGATGAAAAGAAGTACAGTAAACATTATTAATATTCAGTAATATCCAAACTTCCTCTACTTCCTGGTCCCTGAAGAATTTCAATTCTTTTGAATTTAGTCACTGCCACATGACTGATTGTAAGTAGTGAAAGAAGAAAAGAAGAGATTTGTAACACATCCAGGCCAAAGCATTTAATTGCAGGTTTTTGTCTGCCAGCCCCACTCTCTCTTTCCTTTGCTATGGCAGAGCAAAGGACATCTTTCCTTGTGCAGAGATGTTAGTAGTTTCTGTCAATCTGGATCCCTGATTGATGAATTTATGGAGCAGTTCCACATCCCCACCCCAGTCCTACATCGAACTTGCAGCATGCCTAAGATTTGGGGTTGTTCATTATCCAGTCTCTCCTTGACTGATACACTGAGACCTAGAAGGTTAAACAACTTGCTCAAACCCACCCAGCTATTAAAAAGAGGTGGAGCTGGGATTTGAACTCTCAGAATAAACCATTTCACTAGGTTCTTGCCTTCTAACTCAGCAATGTGAAAAGGGCAGCAAATGTGAAAGCAAAGGGAAAGAATTCCCAAGGGAGAGGATCAGGTGAGTATAGCAGCTCCAGACCAGCTGGGGATTGATAGTGACAAACAGGATGGTGTGGTTGTGTACCAGAGACAGGGTTGACTGCAGTGGCTGTCAGAGGCCCAAGCTAATTCAGTAGGAAAGTTATGCAAACACAGCTCCCCTAGAACATGAGTCAGGTAGGAATCACCTTTAACAATGCAGCGACAACCACTTGCCAAAGCTGGAGCACCAACTCCCAGACATTTCTGCTAGAGCATAGCCCATCAGTGAGCCTGGGACAAGCTGTCCTTCCAAGACAGGACACACATGACCACTTCCAATGACAATTCATACCACAGGGCTTACTTGGAGGGCTGGGCAGAGACTAGGGACAAAGGAGAGTAGCTTTTCCCAAGAGACCAAGATGGCGAACATCTTACTGCCTGCTGCCCTTTGTCCTCATTAGCGACATGCTTTCTAAAGGCACTGGCTCTCAGCCCAAACTGAAGGCTAGCTCTGGGCAGTTGGGCATAGGTAGGCTTTAGAAGGATAGAAGGGAAATGGCAAGGTGCATATCAGAAGTAGAAAAGCTGCACATTGGGCTTCACATTCTTATATGGAGCCACCTCTGGCACATCCTTTTAGTGGGAGAAAATGAGTCCTGACATCATTGTTCATGTATTCATCATCACCATCTCATGTCTGTAACACCTTTGCCATCTATAAATCTGTTTGAAGCATTTTCTTGTTGACATCTCCCAGTAACTCAGTGACATCAGCCAGCTGGACAATGGCCTCTCCCCATGTTATAGATGGGGAAACAAACTCAGAGATGCAGGGCTGGCCCACACCCAGTTAATAAAAACCACAGCCACACCTAGTATTTAGCTCCAGTGCTCTGATTCCACCCCCTACCCCTCAGGCCAGCAGTCACTGCTTAACCCTCAGAAGCGGCTGGGCAGAGGGAACATGCAAAGATAATCTTAGGCTGGGCTTAGACCAGAAACAACTGCAAGTGACTCCTGTCATTCTTATATCCAAGACAATCAAGTCTTTTATTCCTGAGTCAGAGATGAGGTTTAGAGCTCAAAATCCTGTGGGATTGGGAACAGGGAGACTTCAAGGTCAGCCTATGGGGAGGGGAGATCACCAGGTCCCTCCACACTGACTTGGAGCACAGCATCTTGTTGCAATCCCCAAGTCTCCTCTGCAGGTCTGCTGCCTGGGGCTCAAGTGTCATTAAGTCTACAGGATAGAGGTAAAAAAAAAAAAAAATGCAAGGGAGAATTGGCAGGGAGTTTCTGTAAACACACAAATGGCCAGCCTGAGGGCCTCTGTGGATAAAGCCTGAGGCAGAAAATAATTCTGAGATCCTTTATAAGGTATAATCAGGCCCTTCATAGAGCCCTTTAAAAACAAGAAGGTGGCAGGTGCCTGAGGTCCTCAAACCCAGCTGTTCCCCATTATCACCGCCTCAGTGAGTCCTTTGTCATGCTTTTCACAGCCAGTAAGATCCTGAAGCTAAGAGTTTTCAAAACATAGCTCTGGGACCTGGAATGAGTAGTTCATTTGTAAACACAGGAGCAGGTGGCCAGAGATAGTATAGTAATTCAGATAAGCTGAGGCAAAGGGCCCTTCTGAGCAAGAAAGTGCTTCCAAACATTGCCTGTCCCCTCTGTTCTCAAGTCCTGTCACCTCCAAAGCAACTGGATTTTCCAGCCAAAGGGAAAACCTCCTAAGTTTTCCTCCTAGAAGTGATTATTTTCTGGCCAAGACATTTGGCATGGTGGATGCTCTTTTTCTTTCATGCTTGGCTTTAGGTAAATCATGGTTGTTCCTTCTTTCATATAGTGGTGGAATTAGGAACTTCAGCCTGGGTACCTACCATGCACAAGATACCCAATAAATTGAAATAAATATTATTTGGCCAACTGACCCAGTGGATTATATGCGATGCCAACCTGTTTTCTCGAATTCCACTTCTAAATTCTTACACTCTTTAGGGCACAGCCACATATGACTAGAAAGCAAAGATTCCAAACTGATTAACTCCCTCCAATTGGGGTCATCAGTGACTGATCTTATCTAACTAGACTATCTTACCTAGTGCAAATCTAGGCCAACTTTAGCCTTCACTTTCTCACAGATATATGTTCTCCCTCAATTTGACCCATCTTGGTCTATATTTTGTTTTTCTGCTTTTTACAGAGAAACATACCAGAAATCTTTTCTTTTGTCCCCAGATACTACCATAAAAAACAAACAAATTCTGAAACTCAGTTTCAGTACTCAAGGAACAACACAGAGTGGTGGGGAGTATGTCAGTATCCAAGAATAAAGGCCCAGTGACGTGAAACCACCAAACATTTTCAGAAGTTAGAAATCTATATTTTTATGTGAAATTTCCCTATCTTCAAATGTTAAACCATAAGTATCTAAAAACAAAACAAAACAAACAAAAAACACACAAGCCTGTGACCTGTGTCCATTCAAAGAAAACCCAATCTGAACACTGTATCTGGCCACTTAGAAATACCAGTATGCAGTTGCTGCATCAAATCAGTGGGTCCTCAGCACCATCTACCAGACTCTGCAATGGGGACTATTTGCATAAAAAGTCCTAGAGCTTGGACCCTTGGGGCCAACTCTGACATTAAAGGGTAAAGGACTGTATCCAGCAGGCACTGAGTTTCCAGCTGCAAATACCAACACTTTGTCAAAATCTGCTTGATACTTCTCCATCCCTCCATCAGTCTCCCTAATGACAAAAATAATTAACACATTCATATAAAAGCACACAACGAAAGAGTGCTTTAATTTATCTATCTATTTCAGGGTCATCCCTATTATCAATATATGACAAGTTAATGGGTCTTAATTTAAAAAGCAGCAGTTAAAAAAAAACAGCAATAAAGCAATTTAGGAAACTGAGGGATTGTTATGAGTCCTAGCTGTGACAGCGTGTTTTGTGCACCATGGAAGATAACAAATTTGCTTTCCATGGTTTCTCAGATCCATGCAAGAGATACCTGCTCCTGGTGGGACTTGTTCTTGTCTTTGTAAAAAGTACCTGGGTTTGGTAGTTACTCCCTGAATGGCGGCAACAATGCACTATGAGAATTAAGCAAGGGTATGAGAACTAGGCAGGGTAAGAAGGTATTAGCAGGGTTGATTGTGGGCTAAGGGTCATGACCCCGGAAGCACTAATTAGCCAAAGATCAAGACAAAACTGTACATCAGAGCCATTCTCAACCTATCTCTCTCTCTGCCCTCCCCCAAACCCAGTAAGCTTCTAAGCACTGTGGATTCTGTTTTAGAAATATTTCTCAAATCCAGATCCTCTTTGTCATTACTTTCCGGCACTCAATATTTCTTCCCTAAAATGGTGCAAAAGCCACCGTGGAACTTGTCTTATTCATTTGGACTAGGTCCTTCCTAAAACATCTTCCAACTTCCAAAGCAGAAATTAAAAATGGTCCATCTGATAGACATGTTTATTTTGGCTCACTGTTTATCACAATGCTCAATTCATTTTATGCATTACATTAACATATGGATTTCTTGAAAGTATGAGTTTATATTCTCATAAAGTTATAAACTCCAAATGGAGTTACTCCATTTGGCACCATGTATGACTCACCAGGTGGTCTCAGTCCCCACCACTCCCTGTTACCACCCTGCCTGGGCCTACTGGCATTGGAGTTTGAGAGCCATGGCAAATAGGATGCCTGAGGTTGGAAAACCAGAAAACGGGAATCCAGGACACAGAAATGTTCTAACAAAATATTCAGATGTTTGTTGGTAGGAGAGAAAATAATCTTGGGACATTAGTGTTGAGTGCTTACCAGTGAGCACAGGTGAGTGGTGTATTCAGAGAGAAGGGCAAAGGTCATGAGAAAAGGACACAGGGGCACAGACTGCATTGCCTTGCATTTTGTCACAAGATAAGAAATCGAGCCTTCCTACAAAAGAAAGAAGCACAGCAAATCCTTCAGAACTAGGACATCTTTAAACTTGACCTAAATGGCATCAGCTCAGAGTGGCCCCTTGGAAATCCATGAAAGCCAGAAAAAAGGGACAAGGAAGAAGATAGTATCTTTCGCTTTTCCTGCTGTGCTTTGAGTATTGCAATTTCTGCTCATGAAGTCCTTTGAAATGTCTGAATCAGAGAGTGAATTCACAAACCAAGCTTCTACCATGATGTTAAATACTTTTAGCTTCTTATTTTGAGCTTCAGGGACATGGTTAACATAAATTTTAGGTCCTGGACCTGTTTGGTATGAAACAGCCGGTATGAAACCACAGTGCCATCTCCCAGGCCTGATGAAAACAACCCATGGCTCCTTGAAGCAGGCCTCTGAAACACGTGTTCAGTCTCCCCTCCAGAAGCCTTTGTGCTGCCCTTCTCCCCTCTTCTGCCTTGCCTGGCCTATGTGCCCAGGGGCCTGAGGCCCATTTGGCCTCTGTATGTAAAGCAGAAGGAGAGTAAAACTGGGGCCCAAATTAAACAGAGCTATGCAGGATAGTAGCCAATAAATGCCCTGAGCTCCTTGAGGTGTTTCTCACCTTCATTTGCTTCTTAGGACTCAGGTTTACCAAGGCTCAGGAGCAAGAGTCTGGGAATTATCATTTACACAGAACAGATTTGAACCTGGCCACCCTGAGTGAGAAAAAGCCCTTTACACATGATTTCCTGAGGTCAGCCCAGCCCCCAAATTCCACCACCATCCTAGAATCCTTCAGCTAGTTGGCAAAACACAGAGAAAGTGGAAATAGAGATCTACTTGGAATCAAAAATCATTTTGCACAATAGCTAGATACATCCTGGGTGGACATCATTGCTATAAAAACTGTGTCCTTTCTCTACCCTTAATCTTGGCACATCCATGGCCACAACATTGTCTAAATTCAGATGCTGTTCAACTTTAGATCTATAGTTTTCTGTACTCAAATACTTTGTACTTTGAGACAAGGTCTGTGGAAGTGGTTTAAAGCTGTCTTTTAACATCAACAATAACCATCTTCTACGTTTGCCTTTCCATTCACTAATTTGATATCTTCACTAAAAGAAATGCCAATAATTTGAGGGTTTGCAGAATAAAGTGCTGTGAACTCCTCCAGATAACAAGGAAGTGAGGTGTCACTGTTATTATTCTGAGCCAATAGGAAACATACTCATGTACTGGAGGCCTGGAATCAGTCACTGCCTGCCCAAAGCACAGATAGAGCAGGTGTTGGTTATAATTTCTTCTAGACTTCCTGCCATGGTCAGTTGAAAGTCAAACCCATAAATGCCGCCTGACTACAATAAAATTAGAGTACACAGACATTTTTGCATCACTGCCTGGTGAAAATATACTGACTGGGGTGGGCTAAAATGGATGCAGATGCATAAAGAGGGGACGCTGCTGGTATAGCAATGAGCAAACTGTCAGTCATTGCTGCCTTTTCTTTTTTTTTTAAGATTTTATTTATTTATTTATTTGTTTGTTTATTTATTTATTTATTTGACAGAGAGAGAGAGAGATCACAAGTAGGCAGAAAGGCAGGCAGAGAAGAAGGGAAGCAGGCTCCCTGCTGAGTAGAGAGCCTGATGTGGGGCTCAATCCCAGGCCCCTGAGACCATGACCTGAGCTGAAGGCAGAGGCTTAACCCACTGAGCCACTCAGGCACCCCTTTGCTGCATTTTATCTTCCTTTTTTTTTCTTCCAGGAGCAAAACAGATCACAGTTCTATAAGGAAAAGGATTTCTCCATTTCCAGAAGCAGTTTTTCCTTTGATCCTTCTGACAGCAACTTGGTAGAAGCCATTTTTTTTTAAACCTGGGTCTTCACTACGGATATTTCATGAGCTTCTACACGGCAGCCCCATGTTTTCAAGTCCCCTTTGGCACCGAAACATAAATCCATATGATAACAACCATCCCTCTGAGGTTCTCTTTCCTCTCTAGAAACTAAGGATGTAACTTAAACAAGCTCAATTATTACTTACAGATCCTAACAAAGTCCCAAGGACACAATGATGCAGACTGCCTAACTGCAGGCATGGTCTAATACTGGGTAGAATAACAACAACAAAATGATAATAGATATTATTTATTGGTTGCTGACGATGCACCAGGCACCGTTCTAAGCTGTTTGTAAATAATAATTCATGTATACCTTCAATAATCCTATAGTGAACTCTATTCTTTACCTCATTTTATGTATGAGAAATCTATGGCACAGAAAGATAAAGTAACTAGCCAGGGTCACATAGCAGGAAAGTGGAAAGGCAGGGATTTGAGCACAGTCAGCCTGGCTGCCAAGGTGGTCGTGATGCTGCACTGCCTACAGCCTCTGGGCAGGACACAAAGGGTGAAGCAGATCAGGTATAAAACAGCAGGGAGTTGTGGGAACTGGGGTAAACTAGCATGGGCATGCTCTGACTTAAATGAAGCAGTTTCTACTCAGATCCAAAGAGGAATACAACTTTTTTTCAAGACATACTGGAAATATGGATGTTATATGAAACATGGAAAAGTGTGTGAGCCAAGCTCACCACAAATCCAAGCTCAAATGGGGCTGCTCTATGTGCCACTATTTTATTACCATCACCAGTGGTCAAAAGTCTGGTTCTAGGGCATTTTCCAGAAGGCCTTCTATGACTCCCCACTTCCCTGGATACATCCAAGACAACATTCACAAGGAAATCCCAAGCACTTAAGCAGTCCTGAGGAGTGTCCTTATATGATTCTATGCCTGTCACCCAATGTCCAGCATACAGTAGATGTTTCAGACTATGAGAGAAAAAGAGAAAAATGAACTCACTGCCCTTAGTGCCATAGCTTAAGGAAACTTAATATTAAGAATTCAAGTAAGTAAATAAATAGAATTGGGACAGTGGTAATAACAGCCATGGTCTGAGAGTCTGGAGACATGGGCCTCTCAATCCTGACACAAATTTGGGTGTGGCCTTAAGCACACCTTCAAGGTCCTTCCCCATGCAAGCCCATGTGGGCTTGTGTGACCCAGAGCAGATGCATTCAGATGCACATGATGAAAGGGTGTTTACCTTTCCAAAGAACTCACCACAGATTCCCTTAAGTTACATAGTGAATTTGCCATGTTTCATCCCAGCTCCCATGATGAGGCTGGGAACTTAAGGCCCTAGTATCCCCAACCCATCAGCAATAATTGTGTTAGCAAGGACAGTGAACTCATGTGCACTCTAGAAGAGTCGCTGTGGCAGAAGGGGCTATGCTAAGGGAAAGAGGGCAAGTCCAAGGGGCCAGACATGCTGAGTGGGAACAAGAGAGCTCAGCCACGATGGCCACTTCTTTCTGAGAGAGCCACTGTGAGATTTTACTTCAAGTTCAATACGTTTTAAGCAAATGCCAAGGGAGCACTCCACCAACCTGGTCCAGAACAGCCTCCTTTCTCTAGATACCCATGGGCATCTGGGATCCACAGTGCATAGCTCAGAACTCTCTTGTCTTCAGCTGGATCCTGCTTATTAAGCATTTGCCTAGACAGCAGCCATAACAAATAAAGTGGGGTGAACAAGAAAGAGGAGAGGAATCGTCCCTCTACTCAGGTGTCCCTTTGACCCAATCTGAGGTCAGGCTCCCCAAAAGTAAGATATAATGAGGACTTTGTTATGCTCCAGGAGAATCTGGAAGGGAATGGGGGAAGGACAGAGGGGGGGAGAAACCAAGAAGAGCATGATTTCAGGATAAGTGACACTCTCCACTTGATCCTGCAGCATAACCCTAGTGTGTGACTTGCATCCTGGAGTTTATCCTTATTTGAATTAAACCATTTGAAGTGTCGTGCCCTAGCACAAGTCACATTGGTATAGGCCAAGTTGGAAGGACATGAATTCCTAGCAACATCACTTCCAGTACACTGTACCTGTAAGCAAAGCCCAAAGGTAGGTCACTGAAGAGAGAAGTAGGTGTGGCCCTTAGATGTGGAAGAAGACGGATGCTGAAGAGTGGTCAAAGGGACAAAAAGTACACTGGGAAGAATACCCATGTGCTATACGACCACATTCACAGTCCCTGCCAACCATACTAGATACTCCAAGTAGCCAAAAACCAGGTCTTTTATTTTCTTTGTGACTCCACAGGTGCTAACAGAACCAAGAATAGAGAAACTTTTTGTTGTAATTTTTAGATTAACCCTTACATAGCACTTACTTTATGCCAGGCATTGTTCTAAGCATTTTACAAACATTAATTTACTTAGTCTCTCAATGCCTCGATTTCTTCATAAGTAAAGTCAAACTGATAATAGTGACTTCATAGGCTTGGTGGGAAGCTAAATAGCCCACCTAAGCTTACAGAATAAATCTGCCAGAATTTGAACCCAGGCAATTTGGCTCCTCAATCCAACACCCTTAGATGCTCCACCATTAAAATGAGTGAGGGTTAATAGAACCATACAGATCCAGGTTTGAGTCCCAGTTTAATAAAACTGCATGTCATTTCTCTGCCTTTGCTTTCCTATCTTTAAAATGGAGATTAAAAAAATAACAACTAATACCCACATCTATATAAGACATGCCCAGCAGGTGCCAAGGACATGATAGATACTCGATAAATGCCAGCTATCCTTATAAAAATGCTCAGTAAAATTGACTGCATGGTAATCTGTGATAGTGCAAACTGTCCCCAGAACTCTCACTGGCAGATATATAGAAAAATAAAAATCCAGATCACCCAGTGCATTATTATGGCATTATCTAGGCTAGAGATTACTTCCGAGGAGGCATTTGGCAATGTCTGGAAACATTTTTAGTCAACACTTGAGGGAGACGTGTTACTGGCCTCCAGTGGATAGAGGGCAGGGATGTTGTTGAACATCCTACAGTGCATAGCATGGCACCTCAACAAAGAACTATTCTGCTTTAAGTGTCAATAGTTCAAACCCTAACCTTTGTGAATGGAGAAACTTGGGCACATAACAGTAAGTGACTCATTGTGGTTGCACAGTCCAATTGTACATCCAGCATTCTGTACAGAAGTCTCTTGATGTCCACAGAATTGGGAGCAAAGCCTGCTCGGAGGACTCAGAAGTTTGTTTGAGAATCATATAAGGCCCAAAAGTAAAAGCCCTTTCCTAAATGTAGCATGCCACACAAAGTTGAAAGTTTATTATCCATGCTCTTTTAAAATATGTAAATAGATCTTGTATTAGGTCAGGTAATTTTCCAGCAACTGTATCTAAGGTTTCAGGCAATGGCACCTTTATACAACCTGAAAAAGTTCTCCCCCATGGTATGAGCAGCATTAGAAAACTCCAGATCTGGTTTATCTACCACTCAGCTAATCCCTGCATGATTAATAAGGTGCTGACAGATGCTAGGCTATAAATTCACCCACATCATATCCGTTATGCCTATGGAGTGATGGGGTTTAGCACACAGGAGCAGGCACTCAGATATTCCCGCCACCATACAGCAAACAAGATCCCCCAATCTGATTTTCACCACTTCCTGCTATTCCAAGGGCATATGGCACTATACTGCACTTTACCTCAAATCTTGCAAATTGCTATCCAACATTCCACTACAGCATGGAATTTCAGCCTCTGGAGAAACACCCCTACCTTGCCATGCTCACGGCACAGGTCTAGGCAGAGCCCCTACCAAGACAGTCAACCTACACCCCTCACACCATCAAAGGGACTAGAAACAAGATTTGGGAAGCTTCTTGTCAAGAGTAGATCTCATCAGCAGTGATCAAAAACCTCCCAAAAAACAAGAGTCCAGGGCCCGACGGATTCCCTGGGGAATTCTACCAAACATTCAAGGAAGAAATAATACCTATTCTCCTGAAACTGTTTCAAAAAATAGAAACAGAAGGAAAACTTCCAGACTCTTTCTATGAAGCCAGCATTACCCTGATTCCCAAACCAGGTAAAGACCCCATCAAAAAGGAGAATTTCAGACCAATATCCCTCATGAATATGGATGCCAAGATTCTCAACAAGATCCTAGCTAATAGGATCCAACAGCACATTAAAAAGATTATTCATCATGACCAGGTGGGATTTATCCCTGGGATGCAAGCCTGGTTCAACATTCGCAAATCAATCCATGTGATAGAACAAATCAACAAGAGAAGAGAGAAGAACCACATGATCCTGTCAATAGATG
>CM052803.1:17919579-17941914 GCA_028533885.1 Nasua narica | reverse complement strand
CCAACAGTTAATAACACTGACAGAGCAAAGCAAGGGGAGAGGATTCCATAACCCATCTCAGGAGGCCATGGAGCATGTCACTGAACAGTACCAGTGTGATCAGCTCCTCTTGTACCCATATCATATTCTTTCCAATATGTTAGAGAGACTGAAACACTAATGTGTCTCAAGAGACATTAGGAAGATAAGGAAGATAAGGAAGATAAGTTGGAAATTTGAAATACCTATGCCAAATGGGACTCCCACACTCTGCTTTCCTCAAAACCTACATTATATTCCTGTGCTCTTCACTTTCATCTTATTACCTGGTGAGTGGAGAAAATAGTATTTCAGACAAGTCATTCAACCTAAGGAGCAATTTTTCAGTTCATGGAGTCCCTCTAAAGTTGGAACATGAAACTGTATTTTGAATTGTTTGAATTGCTCGTTACCCACTGATTAACTCAAGAGTAAAATGATCCAACATACTGTTACCAAACTTAGTGACCTAGATTCTTTGTTAGTCACCAAATAGTCACCAGATAGTCTGATCAACTGCTGTATGTTTAGTAGTATACTGGGCACTGTGATTAACAACAACAACAACAACTTTGTTGGGCTTAAAATTTTTCTCTTAAGTACCTACTACCTATCTAGAGAGATAGGAACAACATACAAAAAGTAAATTAGAGGAATGAATTATATTCCTACACATCCAGTGGCCCTACTTCATGCTTCATGCTTAGGCATGGTTGGATCTGGAGATGCAAACGGTGTCACCAAAATACAACTGCCCATAGAGAGAACCTTCCTAAGCATGAAGCTCTCACAGAAGGAAGCAGAGCCTAGAAACAGAAGGAGAAGGAAAACCATAGCAAATCCTGGCTGGGATCTATTCTTCTGTAATATTATTATACCAAAGAAGAGAAAGAGCCCTCTCCCCCTCCCACATCTGTGTCAATTCTCCAAACAAATTCTGATGTGCTCTCTCTGGGTCACTTGCCTTTGCTGCCTCACAGGAATCACTGAGCCAGCCTGCTGGACACTCTGATTGGTCAGTTTAAATGCTCTACCCACCCTCAAAAGTGTATCAAAGGGAGCTACCTCATTGATAGGCCCACCAAAATCACATGGAACCATGGAAATGTGAGGGTCACTAAAGAAAAGTCTGCGGACAAATAAATAACATGATGGTCACTACAATGACATTGCAAATTGGAGACATCACTATAGGTTGAAATAAGTCAAGTACAAGTGGAGTGTTTCTAAAAGTGGTGAAATTAAATGCAACAACAAATCTCTTTTTGGATCTACTGTATGGCAGGTATGTATTAGGCCCTTTATTATGTATTATGGAACCTCAAAATTCAAGACTTGCAAGAGCTGCAGAACCCATTCCTGGCCATGTCCACATCCCTATCTCTTGCCACCTCAAAGACTCCTCCCAACGCTGGGTTTACTTCTATTTCTGTTATTTCTTATACTTACCTCGGGGCCTTTACATTTGCTTTTTTCCTGCCAGGAATTCCCTTCTCACCTTATCTTAAGCCTATCTCTACTTATCCTTCATTTTCTATCAAAAATGCCATTTCCTGGGGTGCCTGGGTGGCTCAGTGGGTTAAGCCTCTGCCTTTGGCTCAGGTCACGATCCTCAGGGTCCTGGGATCAAGCCTCGCATCAGGCTTTCTGCTCAGCAGGGAGCCTGTTTTCCCCTCTCCCTCTCCCTGCCTCTCTGTGTACTTGTGATCTCTTTCTCTGTGTCAAATAAACAAATAAAATCTTTTTTTAAAATGTCATTTCCTTAAGGAGGCCTTTCCTCTCCTTGATGAAGTAAGTAGTCCACCATCTTTATCTGACCATCAGTAGGTAGCATCACTATCTCCATCTATCTCCATAAATGATGCTTAGCTGCCCAGGGTGGGGAATGATCACCGCTGTGTCTCCACTGCCCATCCCAAATGCACAATAGGAATTTGATGAACATTTCCTTCATTCACTTAATAAATATTTGCTGACTGTGTGGCAGACACTATGACAAGTGTTTACAATACTTCAGCGACCAAAATTGACAAGATTCCCTGCTCTCAAGAAGCTTAAATACTTTTCAAATCAATTAATGAGCAGACTGAACAGAGACAGAAGTTGGGTAGCTAAGCAGAAAGAAGCTGAGAAAGCATCTTAGGTGGAGGGACAAACAAGGATGATAGTAACAAAGGGATGATGAGGGTTAGCAAGATCATCTCCTTGTCACCCTGCTATGAGCCTAGCCTTGGTTTCCACAAACCCATAAGGCTGCAAAGAACACCTCAATGCCCTCATACTGTAACAGCACTTCATCTGGCCTTAAGGATCAAATAGTTTCAAGATAACACACTCTTAACTTGCTGATCAAAGTCCTTTGATCCATAAAGGACAGACCACTGGCCTTGAGGAGTGAAGGATCAAAATATTCCCAGGCCACAGATGCCAGCAAGTCTGTTTGAAGCCACCTCAGCTTTCTGATTGCTTAGCAATGTTTTTAGCAAAATGTTTTTCTTCTTTTAGGTCACGCAAGTGATTTTACTAACCTTTCTTTGTGTAGACGTTGCTCTGCTTTGCAGAGAGAACAGAGTACTCCTGCATATCACCAAACAGGAACCAGACCCCTTTGCACAACCCAAGCACTGAGATAACATTTGCAGGTGGCACTATCATGCCTCATGTAATCAACAAATGTAGATCACTGCACACCCTTTCTTGGTTAACTATGCTAAGTCCCTTTAAAAACTCCTGAAATAGGCAGAAATCTCAGAGCTGAATTTTGGACAAAAGTCTGCTTTTTCCCCCAAGTTGCTAGCCTTTTGAATAAAGCTCAAATTTCTCTCCAACCAATACTGAGCTTCGAGTTTGGTAACAGTGGCACAACTTGGCCTGCAGGTGCATGATGTGCCACGGCTCTCCACCCATCCTTCTTAGAGCACAAGGAGCAAACCAAGAACCCCTGTAAACAGCACTCTAGAAAAGTCAAGTGTCATCTGCCTACTGAATAACACTTGACTTTTTGCTAAAATCAAGACAATTACTAGATTGTTCCTGATCCTTTTAAGTATGGCTCAATGGCCCTTGAGTCAAATTAAATGTAAGATGGGTCTGGGAAGGGGAAAGATGAAATGGGCTCTACTGAGGTCACATTAGAATTTCACTTCTCAAGAAGCAATGTCATAGTCTTACAGGTTGAACTAAATAAAAGGCCAGTTTGTCTTAATAGGAGTTCATTCATTTTTCAAGCAAATTTTATTTCATTTAGATACCTAAAACATTCACTTGTATAATAATAGTAAACATCCAGCTAAAGTACCCTTTTACCACCCATCCTTAAGACCAGTCTCCTCTACTCATTTTGGAAATAACTACCATTACCAATTTGGTGTATATTCCTTCCAGACTCTTTTTATGCAATACATATTTTATCTTTTTCTTCATTTTGTTTCATGTAAATGATTTCATATTATACTTTCATTTCTACAACTTTCTTTTTTTCTCTACACTGTATCTTAGAAGTCTTTGCACATTAAGAAAAAATTAAACTAATAACTGAAAACAGAAAAAAAAGAAGTCTTTGCACATTAATATACATAAATCTACTTATTACTATTAATTCTTGCATAGCACTATTACAAACAATGCTGTGATGAATGATCCATACTTTCAGACCAAGGCACAGTGAATTTTTCTAGAGTAAACATCTACAAGTGAAATTGTTCAGTCATAGGGCTTACACACTTATATTAATAAATACTGCCAAAGTCCCCTCAAAAGTAGCTGAATTTACTCTCCCACAGCAGTGTCTAAGCATGCTTATCTCTCCCATAGATGTCGATAAAACCATCTTTCTTCAAAGTTATTTAGCCTCTTTCCCTAAATCCCGCCAGGCCTACTATGACCAATTGTACAAGTGTGCCACTGAGACAGCCCTGAACAAGGAGAACTCATGGCCACATAAATAAAATTCCTGCACTAAGCACTAAAATTGCCTGTAGTATTCCAAGTTTTCTCCCCAGGATCTACAGCATACTCATAGCCTATCCAGAAGAGACATTCCATGTAAGAGAGAGGGCATTGGCCTAAGGAGCAAAACCTGGGAACTAGTCCTGGTTTGGGGCATACTAACAGTGTCCATGACCTTGAGCACAGCTCTCTAATATTACACATTTTTGTTTCCATCTCTAAAGTGATACCTACCTCACACAGTTACCATAAGACTCAAAGTAAAATTTAAAAAGCGGGAAAATAGGAGTGTCTGAGTGGCTCAGTTGGTTGTCTACCTTTGGCTCAGGTCATGATCCCAGAGTCCTGGGATTGAGCACTGCATTGGGCTCCCTGCTCAGTGGAAAGCCTGCTTTACTCTGAGGTTCAGAAAACAATAAGATTTCATAACATTCAAAAGATAAAAATTTAGCCAAAATGACAAGATGGAGGAATTCTTCCCAAAAGAAAGGTGAAGACGGTATCACCGTCAGGTACTAGTTCAAAGTAGATATAAGCAATATATCTGAACAAGAATTTAGATCAACAGTTATAAGAATAATAGCTGGACTTGAAAAAAAGCATAGAAGACACCAGAGAAACCCTTGCTATAGAGACGAAAGACCTAAAAACTTATCAGGCTGAAATAAAAAAATGCTATAACTGAGATGCAAAACTAACTGGGTATAATTACTATGAGAATTAAAAGAGCAGAGGAGAGGATAGGTGATATAGAAGATAAAATTATGGAAAATAATGAAATTGAAAAGAAGAGGGAAAGAAAACTATTAGATCATGAAGGCATATTTAGGGAACTCAGCAGTTCCAGAAAGCAAACTAATATCCATATCATAGGAGTCCCAGAAGAAGAATGGGGGAAAGAGGCAGAAGCTTTGTTTATATTTATATTTATTTATAGATGAGAATTTCCCTATGAGAATTTTGGGGGAGGAAACAGGCATTCAAGTCCAACAGGCACAGATAAAAATCAACAAAAACAGGTCAGTACCACAACATATTATAGTGAAATTTGCAGACTACATATCAATATGATTCTTTATTTTGATTAACAGTTGGCTCATGTAGCTGGCTGCTCACACATTGGGGGCATAAATATTTACAATTGTTAGATATTCTTGGTGGATAGACCCTTTAAGAATGATGTAGTGTCCTTCTGTATCTCTGACTATAGTCTTTAGCTTAAAATCTAATTTATCTGATATGAGAATTGCTACCTCAGCTTTCTTTTGAGGCCTGTTGGCATGAAAGATGGTTCTCCATCCCTTCATTTTCAGTCTGGTTGTATCTTTAGGTTCCAAATGTGTCTCTTGTAGCAGCATACAGCTGGTCCTGTCGTTTTATCCAGTCTTCAACCCTATGCCATTTTAAGGGAGCATTTAGGCCATTCACATTGAGAGTAATTATTGAAAAATAAGCTTTAATTGACATTATGTTGCCTGTGAAGTCCTTGTTTCAATAGATTGTCTCTGTATGTTTCTTACACTGTTGGTGGGAATGCAAGTTGGTGCAGCCACTTTGGAAAACAGTGTGGAGATTCCTCAAGAAATTAAAAATAAAGCTACCCTATGACCCTGCAATTGAACTACTGGATATTTACCCCAAAGATACAGATGTAGTGCAAAGAAGGGCCACATATACTCCAATGTTCATAGCAGCAATGGCCATATTGCCAAACTTTGGAAAGAACCAAGATGCCCTTCAACAGACGAATGCATAAGGAAGACATGGTCCATACATACAATGGACTATTATTCCTCCATCAGAAAGGATAAATACCCGACTATTGTATCAACATGGACAGGACTGGAAGAGATTATGCTGAATGAAATAAGTCAAGCAGAGAAAGTCAGTTATTATATGGTTTCACTTATGTGTGGAGCATAAAGAAAAACATGGAGGACATTGGGAGAAGGAAAGGAAGGGTGAATTGGGGGAAATTGGAGGGGGAGATGCAGCATGAGAGACTATGGACTCTGAGAAACAAACAGGGTTTTGGAGGGAAGGGGGTGGGTTATTGGGTGAGCCTGGTGGTGGGTATTGAGGAGGGCACATATTGCATAGAGCACTGGGTGTGGTGCATGAATAATGAATCTTGGAACACTAAAAAAAGTTAAATTTAAAAAAAAACAAAAAAAAGAATTAATACCTATTCTTCTGAAACTGTTTCAAAAAAACAGAAATAGAAGGAAAACTTCCAAACTCATTCTACGAGCCCAGCATTACCTTGATCCCAAAACCAAAGACCCCACTCAAAGAAGATCAATATTCCTGATGAACATGGATGCAAAAATTTTCACCAAGATATTAGCTAGTAAAAGCAACAGTACAGCAAAAGAAGCATTAACCACAACCAAGTGGGATTTATTCCTGGGCTGCAAGTGTGGTTCAACTTCTGCAAATCAATGTCATATACCACATTAACAAAAGAAAGAATAAGAACCATATGATCTTCTCAGTAGATGCAGAAAAGGCATTTGACAAAATACAGCATCCCTTCTTGATAAAAACTCTTTGCAGGGATAAAGGGAACATACCACTGAAAAACCCACAGATAACATCATCCTCAATGGGGAAAAACTGAGAGCTTTTCCCCTAAGGTCAGGAATTTCCACTCTTACTCCTGTTGTTCAACATGGTACTGGAAGTCCTAGCCTCAGCAATCAGACAACAAAAAGAAATAAAAGGCATTCAAATCAGCAAAGAAGAAGTCAAACTCTCACTCCTTCTAGATGACATGACACTTTCTGTAGAAAACCCAAAAGACTTCACCAAAAAATTGCTGTAAGAATTCAGCTAAGTTGCAGAATATAAAAGAACACAGAACAAATAACAGAAGTCTATAAACAGAATTTCTATACATCAATAATGAAGCATCAGTTAAAAAAAATCAAAGAATTGATCCCATTTACAATTGCACCAAAAACCATAAGATACCTAGGAATAAGCCTAATCAATGAGGTAAAATATCTGTACTCTGAAACCTATAGAATGCTTTTGAAACAAACTGAAGAGGACACAAAGAAATGGAAAGGTATTCCATGCTCATGGACAGTAAAAATAAATATTGTTAAAATATTTATACTATCCAAAGCAATCTACACATTTAATTCAATACCTATCATAATAGCACTGGCATTTTTCATAGGGCTAGAACAAACAATCCTAAAATTTCTGTGGAACCAGAAAAGATCCTGAATAACCAAAGCAATCCTGAAAAAGAAAAGCAAAGCTGGAAGCATCATAGTTCAGGATTTGAAGCTATATTACAAAGTTGTAGTCATTAAGACAGTATGGTACTGCACAAAAACAGACACATAGATTAAGAGAACAGAATATAAAGTTCAGAAATGAACCCAGAATAAAAGTCCAGACATGGTCAACTAATCATGGACAAAGCCGGAAGGAATATCCAACAGGAAAAAGACAGTCTGAGAAAACTGAGCAGTCACATGCAGAAAAATGAAACTGGACCATTTTCTTACACAAAAATAGACTCAAAACGAAAAAAAAAATAGACTCAAAACGGATGAAAGATCTAATGTGAGACAGGAGTCCATCAAAATCCTAGAGGGTAGTACAGGCAGCAACCTCTTTGACCTTGGCCACAGCAACTTCTTGTAAGACATGTCTCTAAAACCAAGGGAAACAAAAGCAAAGATGAACTACTGGAAGAAGATATTTGCAAACACAAATCAGATAAAGGGCTAGTATCCAAAATCTATAAAGAACTTATCAAATTCAACACTCTCAAAAAAAATGTAGTCAAGAAAGAGACAGAAGACATAAACAGACATTTCTCCAAAAAAGACATACAAATAGCCAACAGATAAATGAAAAAATACTCAACATCACTCAGCATCTGGGAAATACAAATCAAAACCACAATGAGATACCACCTCACATCAGTCAAAATGGCTAAAATTAACAAGTCAGGAAATAACAAATGTTGGCAAGGATGCAGAGAAAAGGGAACCCTCTTACACAGTTAGTGGGAATGCAACCCCCTGCAGCTTCTCCAGAAAACAGTATGGAGGTTCCTCAAAAGTTAAAAATACAGCTACCCTACAACACAGCAATTGCACTACTAGGTATTTTTCCAAAAGATACAATCATAGTGATTAAAAGGGGCACTTGCACCCCAGTGTTTATAGCAGCAATGTCCACAATAGCCAAACTATGGAAAGAGCACAGATGTCCATCAGCTGATAAATGGATAAAAGAAATATGGTCTATGTATAAAATGGAATACTACTCAGTCATCAAGAAGAATGAAATCTTGCCATTTGCAATGATGTGGATAGAACTAGAGTGTATTATGCTAAGTGAAATAAGTCAGAGAAAGACAAATATTGGATGATTTCAGTCATATGTGGAATTTAAGAAATGAAACAGTTGAACATGGGGAGGGAAGGAAAAATAAAATAATATAGAAACAGAGAGAGAGATGCAAACCATAAGAGACTCTTAACTGTAGGGAACAAACTTAGGGTTGCTGGAGGGGAAGTGGGTGGGGGAATGGAGTAATTGGATGATGGGTATTAAGAAGCCACTTGATGTACAGAAAGGATGAATATCCAACTTTTGTATCAACATGGACAGGACTAGAAGAGACTATGCGGAGTGAAATAAGTCAAGCGGAGAAAGGCAATTATCTTACGGTCTCACCTACGTGTGGAGTATAAAGAAAATCATGGAGGGTATCGTGAGAAGGAGGGGAGGGGTGAATGGGGGGAAATCGGAGGGGGTGATGAACCAGGAGAGACTGTGGACTCTGAGCAACAAACTGAGGGTTTTGGAGGGGAGGGGGTGGGGGGAGTGGGTGAGCCTGGTGGTGGGTATCGAGAGGGACACGTACTGCATGGAGCACTGGGTGTGGTGCATGAACAATCAATCTTGTAACACTGAAAGATTAAAATAAACAAATTTGGGGAGAAAAAAAAAGGAAGCCACTTGATGTAATGAATACTGGGTGTTATTTGCAACTAATGAATCACTAAACTCTACCATGAAACTAATAATACATTCACTATATGTAAACTAACTTGAATTTTAAAAATATAAAATAAAATAAATTGTAGTTAGTTAACACACAGTACAATCTTGGTTTCAGGAGTAGAATTCAGTGGTTCATTACTTATATACAATACCAATGGAGACATGGACTTTTAAACAGCTTCTCTCTCTCTCTCTTTCATATGAATATGTATGTATATGTAAAAGTTGATAAGCAATGCTAACAGAACTTTTTAAAGTAAAAGGTTACTTTCTTAAGAATCATTACAAAACAAAACAAAAATATACTAACACTCCCAATGGTTGGGGGTGTGTGTGCAGGGGGTTAGAGGGAAGCAAAAGACAAAAATAATTCACCAAAGAGATCAAAGTGACAAATATATGGGGGAAAAAAGATCAACCACTCTAGTATAAATAAATTAAAAATAAAATATTACCAAATTAGCATAGATTTTTAAAACTATGTTCAATGTTGAAGATCACACAGGAACAAGCACACTTGTCTACTCCTGGTGGGAGAGTAAATTTTGGATTCATATTTTCTGGAACATGAACCTTAGAGGGGTATATCTTTTACCCAAATGACTTAGCTACTAAGCACTTTTCACTGACTAGCTATATTTCATGCCCAAAATTACAGAGTCTAAAACAGGATGAAACCAGGTCTCCTGTGCCAGTCTAATCTGCCTCTCTCAATATAACCATGTTCATGGAAGTGGCGTGAGTCACTCTCATAGACAAGAACAGGAAGAATAGTCATGCACCAAGGTGGAGGACCAGGAAGGGATGCCACATCCCTGGAATAGCCTCTAAGTGGTGCAACATGGATGTGTAGCAGCCATATAGTGCTAACTCCTCCCTGTGTCTCAGAAGCTATGTCTGAAGGGGTTGGGGTTTTTGTGGCACAGGGAGGTGGAGTAGTGCAGCTCTGCAGGCCAAGGACACGGCCACGTCACTGCCTCCTGCTCCTGTTCCCCCCCAAAGCTTAAAGGGCAGCCTCCCTCCTCGCCACTGCCCCAACAGGCCAGGTTGTAAGCACATCTGAGACACTCCCTGGGGATCCTCAAACATAACAGGTCCTGCTACTTGGCAAGAACTCAATAATCAAATGGTCTTTAGTGTTTCTAAACCCAGCAACTGAGACAGAGAAGTTAAATAATTTGCACAAGGTCACACAGCTAATGAGTAACACAAGTCAGACTTGTCAGACTCCAGAGACCATTTGCAAATATGTCTGGTCATTCCCCTCAGAGCTTAATACATAGTTCATTCTTCTACTTCCTCTGCTTTCTTTCTAAGTAAGCTTGCTGACCTTGGGAAAGATGGCAACTATCCTATTAGCAACTTTCTCCATCTGTCCCGACTGTTGTTTTGAACATCCACAAAACAAGATTCTTAGAGGAGCACTGCTCCCTTTCTCTTCAGAATGCAGGCTCAGCTCACTCTGCCACCTCTGACCATCAGAACTCAGGAGCCAAAAGTATCAGGTATATCCCTCCCTGTATGAACTCCCCCTCTGAAAACTCAGGAACCAGAGTCAGATCAGGTGCTATCCTTTCCTATCTGAACTTGCTATCCAAATTTTCACTCTCGGAACTTGGGAACTAAAGGGATTTGGAGTGCAAGGGACACTGTCTTAAATTAGTCCCGCTGCAGTCAACACAGTTCCACAGTGACTTCCTCCCAGCAGTTCAATAGAATCAAATTCTGACAGAGTGCTTCCCAAAGAGAATTCTGGCAGTCAGGTAACTGGAAATGCTGCAGACTTCATCCTTGATATCTCCATGAGGCATATTGGCCAAACTGAGTTACACAAGTTGTCAGTATCTTTGCTTCAAGACTCTTCAGAGTTAAATATATTTGACGACACAAACTTTGTACATGAACGTATTAACATCCTACCAGAATTGTATTCTTCAAAATAAACATATTCTTAGAAATGCAGGTTTGGGGTTTTTTCGCCAGCACTTCGTCCTAAGACATAAGCCTGAAGTAACCACTAAGTCATAAGGTAACAGCACAAATTAGAAAAAAAAAAAGGTGTCCCTTCCTCAAGATACGTTTTGCCTTTACTTGTAAAATTGTAGTAATGCAGGTTTTAGAATGAGGCGCCTTTCAGAAGTCAAATAGAACTTTACTGCCATCTAGTGGACAATTGCTCAAATAAATATACCAATCTGCAGGCTTCTTGAACAGAGCCGCTCAGATGCCAGCCTAGCTCTGCATGGAAGCCCTGCATATGCCTCCCTTCCCCCCCAAAAGAACCCCAAAATCACGATCTGAGGAGAGGCCCAGGGGGGTGAATTTTCAAGGAACTCCCTGAGTGATTCTGATCTGGTTAAGAAAAAATTTTGTCAGTGACAATTTCTACACAAATCAGGACATGCAGGTAATGAAGGGGTGGAGGACATTCTTAGGCTTTCAGACACATAACACATGCTTGTGATAGAATAAGCTTTCATGATCTGTTGCTCTCGAGAAAGAAAAGCCTTTTAAAAAAATAGGTTTTGAGTTTGTTTTTTTTTTAAGATTTTATTTATTTATTTGACAGGGAGAAAAGGATCACAGATAGGCAGAGAAGCAGGCAGAGGGAAGGGGGAAGCGATTCCAGAACCTTGAGATCATAACCTGAGTGGAAGGCAGAGACTTTAACCCACTGAGCCACCCAGCCACCCCCAGGTTTTTTTTTTTTTTTAGTATTTGGATAAACATACAGGTTTTGAGGGGAAGAGATTATTAAGGTTTTGAGGTCCCATTACTAAGCTGAGATACAGTGAAAGAAAAGTAGCCAGACTCACACTCCTGCTGATTCCACCAAACAAGAATCACAGGGGGAAAACATGATTCTGGACAAATGTGGCACTTTCGTACTTAGTAATATAACCCAATGCACTTGGTAGAGTTGCCTGGTGGGGAGAAGGTCTTAGTTCTGCACCTACTTGTTGGAAAATGACACAGTTAGTCCCAGTATCTTGTGAAATGGAGACAGAGTTCCTGCCCTGCTCCCCTCAAAATAGTGCTTGGAGCGTAAATATGTAGCTGGAGGTGAAAATGCATTATAAACTCTAAAATGCTGTATAGGTAAAGGCTGATTTTTATTGCTCAAAGATGCAAATAAGCCAAGGCTGATTGAAGATGACAAGGTCACCCTGGTATGCAACCCTGTAAAATTCTTTTTCTTGTCAGCAAGTTGATTTACTGAGCTTTGTTTCCTGAGACCATGGAGAAATGGTCTTTTTTTTCCTTCTCCAGAGTCATCTGTCTAAAACATAAATCTGACCATGTTACTCCAGCTCCTTCTTACCTGTCAGATCTCAGATTAAATGTCAGCTCCTCAGATAGCCCTTCCCTGACCCACCTCCCTTGACAGCTGCAGATCTCCCCTCCACAGCCCCTCCTCTATCTCCCTCTAAACAATTTGTCACATTCCTCTCTATGTCAAATTGCTTTGTTGTTTCTTTTCTTTGTCTCTCTACTCTCCAGAGAATGTAAGCTCCCTGAAGGAGGTAAGAATATGTTTGAGTTATTGACTATTCTCTCTAGCAGAGGCTAGATCGATGTCAGCTACTGAGTGAATGAAGTCTTCTTCCTCATGTAGGAGGCCTCTTTCAGACTACACTCTCCCCTTTCTATGAAAATTCAGCCCCCATCCACCCGCAGGGATGGGTCCCTAGAAGTCATGTTTGAATGTGACTGGACCAAGAGTCAGGACCACCCAATACTCTCCCCTGAGAATTTGGAACAGGCTGAGCTCCAGTCAACCTGATCTGTGACTTGAACTGAAGAAAGGTATATCGGGAGTTACAGAGAGACTACGTTTGTTCATGTGCCTGCCTAAGAGAAAAAGCCTATATATCCAGGAGAGAGAGCGAAAAAAAATTAGGAAACTTTGAGGGTTAGAGAGAGTGTCTTGATTTCCCAGAGCTAACTCCAGGTTCTCATGAGGCCCAGTTGCCCATGGATTCTAAAGATTTTTTTGTTTGTGTTATTAGAGAGTGAGAGACTGAGAATGAGAGGGGAGAAGGTCAGAGGGAGAAGCAGACTTCTCGCAGAGCCAGGAGTCTGATATGGGACTCGATCCCGGGACTCCGGGATCATGACCTGAGCCGAAGGCAGTTGCTTAAGCAACTGAGCCACCCAGGTGCCCCCAGTTGCCCATGGGTTCTATGAGAACCACAGGTTCATGGATTCTTTCCAATAAATTCCCCTTTATGCTTAAACTAAATTAAAATGCACCTAGACTAACTTATGCTTTCCACTAGATGAGGGGCTTCTGTAAGAAGGGATTATTTCTCTTTCACCCCTGGATCCCAGGGCCTGGCATATTGATGGACATGGAGCAAACACCTGTGAATGAACGGAGTTCATCACTTCGTTGCACAAAAGTCAGTTTGTCATTTTCCACTTATACTGTTCCGCAATGCTCCCCCTTAACTGTAGAGGTCAGATGTCACAAACTGGTTACCCAAGTGTTGAATCAGCCCACAGAGTTATTTTGTTTTGTTCTGTTCTAATTCTGGTTTGGCCTGTACAGTTTTAGAAAGAAAGAAGGAAGAGAGAAGTAAGGAAGGAATAGGGGGAAGGAGGGAGGAGGGGATGAAGGAAGGAATGGAGGGGAAAGGAGGGAGGAAGAGGGGAAAGAGGAGGGGAGTGAGGGAAAGGGAGAGGAAGGAAAGGAGCTAGAATTTAATCATGGAGAGATTTCACATAAAAATCCAAATTTCCAGCTTCTTTTTAAAAATCAGAATATTCAGGGGCCTGGGTGGCTCAGTAGTTAAGTGTCTACCTTAGGCTCAGGTCATGACCCCAGGATCCTGGGATTGAGCCCCCACGTCTGGCTCCCTGCTCAACAGGAAGCCTGCTTCTCCCTCTCTGGCTCTCCCTGCTAGTGTTCCCTCTCTCACTGTGTCTCTCTGTCAAATAAATAAAATCTTAAAAAAAAATCAGAATATTGGACAACATCAAATTCTAAAAGCCAAATTTTCTACATCTTCTTTCCAATGGTCCAGAGAGAAGCAATCTGTTCTCTCATTTGAGGCAGGCAACAAAATCCAAGACCCAACAGTCCCAAAGGGAAAGAATAAGACCAGAAAGCTTTTTTTATTCTCTCTCTCTCTCTCTCTCTCTCTCTCATTGTTTGTCTCTCAACAAAAAAACCCTGCTCCTTCCCAGAGAGAGCTGCCACAGGATTATAAAACAGACACTCAGCCAAAAACTCTGGCAGCATCACTACAAGAAATGTCTCTGAGTTTGGACAGTCATAGCTAGCCACGGCTTCTGCTGACTGGAGTTACTCTTGAAGCTCATCTGCATAAGGTTTTTGGCCTTGCTCACTGAAGAAATCTGCTAAGACAAATGATGGTGTCAAAAGCAAGCTAATTAAATTTTTACACTGCTCTACTGCCTGACCCACACTTCTACGGGCACTCTTACCTCTCAGAGACTTAGGGTTTCTGCATGGGAGGCTCTGTCCTCATGCCCCAGAGATAGCAGACGATCCCATCAGACACACAGGAAAGGGTGAAGGCTTACCAAGAGTAAGGATGACATCCACCCATCACCACAGCACATTCCCACTACACAGTAGTCCCGCCAACCCATGGGTTCAGTTACCCACATCAACTGTGGCTTGAAGACATTAAATGGAAATTTCCAGAAATAATTCATAAGTTTTAGATTGTATGCCATTCTGAATAGCATGAAATATCGCAAAACCTGCCAGGTCCACTTGGTACATGACTCATTCTTTGTCCAGGATGCCCTTGCTGTATGTGCTACCACTTGGTAGTCACTTAGCAGCTGACCCAGTTATCAGATCTACCATCATGGTGTCACAGTGTTTGTGTTCAAGGAAACCTTATTTGACTTAATAACGGCCCCAAAGCACAAGAGTAGTGATGCTAGCAATTCAAAAATGCCAAAGAGAAGCCATAAAGTACTTCCTTCAAGTGAAAGTTCCCACTTAATAAGAAAAGAAAGCAAAATTGCATGCAGAGGTTGCTAAAATCGATGGTAAGAATGAATCTTCTATCCATGAAATTGTGAAGAAGAAAAAAGACATCCATGCTGGTGTTATTGTTGTTTTGTCTAATTTATAAATTAAACCTTATCATAGCTACCTGTGTTTAGGAAAAAACATAGTATATTTAGGATTCAGTACTATCCATGGTTTTGAGCATCCACTGGGGGTCTTGGAACACATCCTGTGTGGATAAGGAAGGTGATGTACTGTTGTCTTAAGCTAGAAGCAAACTCCAGGATGGGAAATTGAGGGCAAGGATTGCCTGGGAGGTGATCCCAGGAGTGAAAGAGGAAGTGAAGGCAGGCACCACAGAGTATATTATCAAACTGGTCCCCACTGTGGGCCACTAGAATTCAATCCACTGGAAAATTTCGGGAGAATATGTGGAACATCCTTCTGAGTCATCTCCCCCAGGCCCCAGAGGTGAGAAAGCTGGAGTATTTATCCTCCAAACCCCATCCACCATGAGCTGAGGGTTGTTCTCAGGGCCATTCACTCCCAGTACCTCTGGTCCATCCCAAGGATAGAATCCCTCAGGTGCAAAGCTGAAGATGCTTGCAGAAACACAGGCTTACTAGAGCCTGAGCAGGGTGTTCTAAGCAGCTAATAAACTGCTCCATCCCATGTCCTTACCTCAGTTTAACACAGCAATCACCCCGACAATCAGGGAGACAAATGTGACAATTATGTATCACGTCATGGAAATTAAGCATATGCAGAATGGTTTGCTTACCTGGTAAAATAATTTTCTTTATTCTGACCAAAATAAAGTCAAATCCTTTTCTGTTTTAAAAACCACCAGAGAAAAGTCCTAATTCAGTAAGCTTCCCACCTTCTGCCTCCCAGATCCAAGAGATGTTCAGGCTGGATTAATTCTCCTCAAAGGAACACATTACAAATGGGGATAAGCGGACGTTTGATTCTGAGCTAGTTGTTCTCATCTCTGCCAGGCTCCACTAGGACCTGACATGTTGAAATCCTGTGGTTTCCAAGGCAAATAGCTTTCCCCCTTAAAGTCCTTTTTCACCTACCCATCCATGCCTTTCTTCTTTTGTGGCAGAAAAGCCGACTAAGCCTTATGGTAAGGTTAATTTTGATCATTTATCATTGGAACATTCTTCATTCATGTGCTCATTTTTACATCTCACTGTGAAGGAGCAGAGCAGGGCTAACTCCGTTTTGCGTTGCACCCGCCTTCTTGTGTGTGACCCCCACACGACCTGACTCTGGGAGGAACAGCAGAGTGTCAGAATGTGGCTCAGCCCTCCCTTGAGCTAGTTGGCCCAGACCGCCTGTGAGTTAGTTTGAGTTAGTCCAATAGGAATGCGGAACCGCTAACTGCCAAAGAATGTAAACCCTGCCTTTTGCCCACCAAACTTGCACACCAATTCTGGCCAGAGTGATAGGCTAGTTCAAACAGTTACTATAGGGTAAACTGTAATTCAATTGGCCACCTGTGTGTGGCCTGACATGACTAAGCAACTTTGTGTGTGTGTTACAATCTCATTGGCCACTGGCCCCTATAAAACTGCTGCGCTTTTTGAAACTCGTTCTCTTTCTCTACATCACACTGCTGCATTGGTGAGTGTGGGAGACTGGGCTTGAGCTAGCTCAAATAAAGGGTTCTTTTGCTTTTGCATCGGACTCGGCTCCCTGGTGGTCTTTGGGAATCTCAAAATCTGGGCATAACAACTGTCATTTTAGGAAAGTTCACCAGACATTCTGGATGAGTATTTGATATTTTCTTTATAAAGATGGTAACTTCCCAGTTGCTAGAGGGTCTCCAGCCACATAAAAATTCCAGGCCTAACAGTCTTCCACTTCTTCACAGCCACCAGTCTCATCAGAGAGTCTGTCACTCAACTCTCATAGAGCAAAAGAACAGTCCTAAGGCTGCCGTAAAAAGGAAAGGACTCTGTGGGCACCTGGGTGGCTCAGTGGATTAAAGCCTCTGCCTTTGGCTCAGATCATGATCTCAGGGTCTTGGGATTGAGCCCCACATCTGGCTTTCTGCTCAGCAGAGAGACTGCTTCCCCCTGCCTCTGCCTACTTGTGATCTTTCTCTCTCACTCTGTCAAATAAATAAATAAAATCTTTAAAAAAAAAAAAAGCAAAGGGCTCTCAATTCATGGTTCTAACTCACAGATCCAGATATCAAATCCCTAGCATTTGATTCAATCCAGCAGGTTTGGTTAACTCCTAGTTATTATGCCCAATGCTGGGTGAAGTGCTAAGGATAGAAAGGCAAAAGGGCTCTATCTCTGCTTAGCATAAACTCACCAAAAGATGAGAAAGATGGAAAACTAAAGGAATGATGGCAATGCAGTGTCCTGTGTGTGTGTGTGTGTGTGTGTGTGTGTGAATAACAACTGTCTCCTAGAGGAAGCAAAGGATTTGGTTAACAATTAGATGTGGAGGATGAGAAAGACTCCTGCCTCTCGCCGGGATGAAGAGGATGGCCAAATAACAACTGAAATTGGAAATAAAGGGCAAGGAAGCTTTTGGATGGGATGGTGTGGGAGGATGACAGTGAGAAGATCAGCTCAATAGCCTCATTCACTTTTCTTATTCAGCTAATGCCCTCCAGGTACTAGACCCCATATTGGGAAACCACACAAGGTATCTGTCTTTATGGAGTTGCCATTCTGTTGGGAAAAAACAGAAAATAATCTAGAAACCTAATAAATAAACAAGATGTTTTTGTAGACTTTGTCTTTGTGGCATTGTGAGAGAAAATATGAGTAAAAATGAAAGTAAGTTATAGACACAGTGTTGTATGGCAAGACCTTGCAACCCTGGTTTTGTATTAGAATTATCTGGAAAGGTTTTTAAAACTATGCTAGTGTCTGATGATTTCTTAGATACAACACCAAAAACACAAGTGATAAAAGAAAAACTTGATAAACTGGACAAAAGATTCCATCAAGAAAGTGAAAAGACAACTCAGAATGGGAGAAAATATTTGCAAGTCATATATATAATAAGGGACTTGTTAATATATAAAGAACTCTTAAAACTCAAACACTCTGCATCACAAAGTTGCCAGATAATAATTATAGAAAGCTGAATGTGTTCTTAAAAATGATTTATCTCAATGTTATCTACTTAAAGTTTTCAGAATCATCTAGGATAATGTCATCTACAGGGATATATTTTTTTCTGTTTTCTTAGGTTTGTTTGTCTAGATAAACTGGCCTGTCCTATTTGGAAAGTAGACATTTAGATAAAACACAATGAATTGTACCAGTCATTGGTATGTATAGATATTCAACTAATATGGGCCTATTAAAAATAAATAAAATCAATAAAATAAAAAACCCTCAATAATAAGACAATTTAAAAAGAAAAGTATCTGAATTGATGTATCTCCAAAGAAGATAGATAAATGGCCAATAAATACATGAAAAAATGTTCCACATCATTAGTCACTACAAAAATACATACTGTAGAGGCTCTTACCTGTGGCCGTGAACTGCCTCATTACCAGTGGAGAGAGGCTGGTGAGCTAGAATTTTGACTCTGATCCTGTGGTTTGATTCACCTCTCCTGTCCCTTTCCCCCGAAGAGGGGAAATTGGAGGGGCCACTGGCCATCAAGCATTCTGGCAGGAGAAACCTGAAATGTTCAATTGAATGAATTATTCTGGTCCATGTGGAGCAGAAAGCAAGGCAGGATGGGATTTTATTTATTGAAGGGGGCAAGATGGTGGAGAAGTAGGAGATCCTGTTGCAACCTGTCCCCTAGAGTGAGCTGGATATCTACCAGAACACCCTGAACACCCATGAAATCACCCTGAGGAGCAAGATTTCTCACTTCTGGATCTCTATGAGAGCAGAAGACAGCAGTGGAGAGGTAAAAGTGAAGTGGGAACACTTGAACCGATATTGGAGGATAAACAAAAGGGGGAGGGAGCCACCAGAAGCGATCCAAGGACAGTAATACCCCAAAGGAAAGTGTCCGGTGGTTGGGGACAAGCATTAACGTAAAGTCCAGTTAAAAACACTTAAAAAGAGCAAAAGGTTCTGAGGAGAAACTAGTGGAAGAGGGTGGTCCTGGGCACTGGCCTGGGCTCATGCTCCCAGGAAGGAGCGCCCCAAAATGAGACTGGTGGGGGGATCCAGTCCGTGGTTCCTGAACCTGCAGCTTTCTGCTCTCTGCAAAATTCTGTGGGCCGGGCGCACCCTGGCAAGAACCTTAGAGAGTCTGCTGTGGTCCAGGAGCTTGCAGCTTTATCTGGACTGTTCTCTGGACTGGGTGAAACCATGACCGTGACATTCGAGGCCCACAGCAGCATCTAGCAATCCCAGTCGGCCCCAGAGAGAACACAGGCAGGCTGCTTAATATCCCCGGTCCACACTTGTGGAGCCACAGAAAAGCGGCTGCAGTCATGCCACCTCTGACAGGCTGCACTGTGAACAGAATTTTGCGGAGGTGGCTATTTGTTCTGGACCACCCAAAAGGAGCAGAGATTCAGGATTCTCTGCAACGCGGAGGTGTGAGTGCTTCTGGGCAGATTCCTTGCTTGGACTCTCTGAAAAGATGAAAAAGCTACAAAAGGCCAAAAACTTTCAGAGAGCAAAAGACTGAGAAATCAGCTTTGACAGAGCTCAGCCTCTTGGCTGGGGGGCGTGGTGACTCAACCCAAGCAAGACCGAGTTGAAAAAAATGCGGCAGGCCCTGCCCCCAGAAGACAAGTCAAAAAAACAAAAGGACTATAACCATAGGATCCCCATAAATATTTAAACCCCCAATATCAGGTGAACTCAATATATTAAGCTCCTGATAATACCCTCAAACCTGTATATTTCATAGATACAACTTTTTTTTCTCTTATTCTCTTTTTTGTTATTCACTTGCTTTTACATTTCTTGGGGTTTTTTAAATTTTTTCTTAACTACTTAACATTACAACTAGAGGCTTAATACAACTATAAACCCAGGAAGAACTGAAATAACCTTCCTCGCCTGTGAGGAGTTATAACCACCTTCCCAACTTATCCTTCTGTGAGTGTTTCTATTTATTTGCTTTTGTTCTGGTATTATATAAATCTTATTCTTGAGGTTCATTCTGATTAGGTTCTTTTATTTCTTGTCATTTATTTTTATCAGTCTATATTTTTGTTTGTGTTTGTTTACGTACCTTATAAATCTTATTTTGGTGGCTCATTCTGGCTGGGATTTCCTCTTTCTCTCTTTCTATCTTTTTTTATCCTTATTCTTTCTTTTTGGTGGTGAATCCCAATTGCTCCAAAACCTTCCAGGGTGCACCCTGCCTGGATTGTGTGTGATATCAAGCTATACATCCTCTCATTCACTTCTCATCAAAATGTCTAGGAGGAGGAACACCCAACAGAGGAAAAACCCAGAGACTGCACCCTCTCCCTCAGAACTATTGGACATGGACATAAACAGTATGTCAGAAAAGGAATTCAGAGTGACATTATCCAAGCAGCGGCTAAGATGGAGAAAAACATTAAAGACAACTTAGAATCTCTAAGGGCAGAAATGAGATAGAGGATAGTGGATGTAAAAAACACTATCAGTGAGATCCAATCCAATCGAAAGAGTCTAACAGCTAGAGTTATGGAGACAAAGGACAGAATTCGTGATCTGGAGGATAAAATGGTTGAGAGGAAAGGTCAGGAGGGGAGCTGGAGCAAACTGCTCAGGAATCATGAGAACAGACTTAGGGAAATAAAGGATGCCATAAAAAGTTCCAATAACAGAATTATTGGAATCCCTGAGGGTATAGAGAAAGACAGAAGACTATAAGATATACCTGATGAAATTCTGAATGAGAATTTCCCCAATCTGGGGGATGGAACAAGTGTTCATGTCCCAGAGGCAGAAAGAACACCAGCCAAGATCAACGAGTCTAGAAAATTGGGAGACATATAATTTGCAAACTATAATTTTAGACCAGAGGTCCTGAAGGCAGCTAAGGGGAAGAGATTCCTTATGTAAGGAGGAAGACACATCAGAATAATGACAGACTGTCCACAGAAACCTGGCAAGCCAGAAAGGGCTGGCATGATATATTCAGGGCACTAAACGACAAGAGCATGCAGCCAAGAATACTTTATCCAGCAAGGCTGACATTCAAAATGGATGGAGAGATAAAGAGCTTCCAAGACCTGCAAAGATTAAAAAGAGTAAGTGACCACCAAGCCGGCACTCCAGGAAATATTAAAGGGGGTTCTATAAAAGTAGAAAGAACACATGAGTGACTTAGAACAGAAATTTGCCATCTATAGAAACAAGGACTTCACAGGCAACACGATGGCAATAAACACTTATCTTTCTTTTTTTTTTCTTTTTTTTTTCACTTATCTTTCAATAATCACTCTCAACATGAATGGCCTAAATGCTCCCATAAAATGGGAAAAGGTTGCAGAATGAATAAAATGACAGGCCGCATCCATATGCTGTCTACAAGAGACATATTTGGAACCAAAAGATACATCCAGACTGAAAGTGAAAGGATGGAGAACCATCTTGCATGCCAACGGACCTCAAAAGAAAGCTGGGGTAACGATTCTCATATCAGATATATTAGATTTTAAGTTAAAGACTATGGTCAGACACATTGGACCACATGGACCTCATAGATAATACAGAACATTCCACCCTAAAACAACAGAATACTCATACTTCTCGAGCGCACATGGAACTTTCTCCAGAATAGACCACATACTGGGCCACAAATCAGGTCTCAACCGATACCAAAAGATAGAGATGATTACCTGCCTTTTCTCAGACCACAATGCTTTAAAACTGGAAATCAATCACAAGAAAAATTTCGGAAGGAATTCAAACATTTGGAGACTAAAGACCAATATGCTCAAGAATGAGGAGATCAACCAGCAAATCAAAGATGAACTTAAACAATTCATGGAAACCAATGAGAATGAAGACACATCGACCCAAAACCTATGGGATACGGCAAAGGTGGTCCTTAGGGGGAAATACATAGCCATACAAACCTCGCTCAAAAACATTGAAAAATACCAAATACGCCAGCTCTCCTTACACCTTAAAGAACTGGAAAATCAACAACAAATCAAGCCAACCCCACGCACAAGAAGGGAAATCATCAAGATTAGAGCAGAGATCAACGAGTTAGAAATGAAAGAACAGTAGAACGCATCAATGAATCGTGAAGTTGGTTTTTTGAAAGAATAAATAATATTGATAAACCACTGGCAAAACTCATCCAGAAGAAAAGAGAGAGGACCTTAATTAACAAAATTATGAATGAAAGGGGAGAGATCACGACTAATCCAAAGGAAATAGAAA
>CM052803.1:17887978-17919079 GCA_028533885.1 Nasua narica | reverse complement strand
TGACCCTGCAATTGCACTACTCGGTGTTTACCCCAAAGAAGCAGATGCAGTACAAAGAAGGGCCCCATGTACCCCAATGTTCATAGCCGCAATGGCCAAAATAGCCAAACTGTGGAAAGAACCAAAGTGCCCTTCAACAGATGAATGGATAAGGAAGATGTGGTACATCTATACAATGAAATATTATGCCTCCATCAGAAAGGATGAATATCCAACTTTTGTACCAACATGGACGGGACTAGAAGAGATTATGCAGAGTGAAATAAGTCAAGCAGAGAGAGTCAATTATCTTATGGTCTCACTTACATGTGGAGTATAATAAAATCATGGAGGGCATCGTGAGAAGGAAGGGGAAGGGCGAATGGGGGAAATCGGAGGGGGTGATGAACCAGGAGAGACTTTGGACTCTGAGCAACAAACTGAGGGTTTTGGACGGGAGGGGGTGGGGGCGTGGGTGATCCTGGTGGTGGGTATCGAGAAGGGCACATATTGCATGGAGCACTGGGTGTGGTGCATGAACAATCAATCTTGTAACACTGAAAAATTAAAATAAACATATTAGCGGTGAATAAAAAAAAAGAAGTACCCTTCCCCACACAAGATTGCTTAGGCTTCCTTTGCCCATCATCTAAGGCCTCAGACCTGACTCTTTCCCAAAGCAAAGTTAATGAACCTTCCTTTTGCTCCCAAACCCACTGGCTGCTTGGCACCAAATCTCCAGTGGCTGCTATTTCTTAACATCATGGAAATCATTGTCTCATTGCTCTATTTGCTCCACCTAAATACATAGAACCTGAGACAGGGCAAGGAGTCATGACTTCCTCAGGATATTCCCTCAGGGATCTCAGACCTTAAGGTTGAGCTCTGAGAATCACCCCAAATCCTGCGTATTCCAGGGAACAACTGAAAAGCAGATGAAATTTACTCTTGGTAAGTATTTCTGAAACTTCCTACTAGAGAACATTGCTTAGAGGGGAAAATGAAAAAAATATAAACTTGAAGATTGGAGTTTAAAATCTGAATATGGTAATAAAAAAGTTGGAAAAATTAATTATCAGTGCTTATTCATAACACTCATTCTGATTACTCTCATTACCTCAGAGCAGCCAATATTATCCTCCTTAACCTTTCAGTGTCTGAACCTAGATCTTCATGGGGATTTTAGAGTGCTGATGTCAAAGTCACCAGGTGTTGTTCACTGGGGCAGCCAGAAGCTAAAATATTCCCCACACTTTCATACGTATCAGTCCTTGATTATCCCTGCTGTATAGTTCAGCAGTAGTATCTTCCCACCCTGGGAATGTCTTGCCCAACATGACTCCCTGTCACGTGGAGGTAGCAGAATAGTTCTCTGTGGTGAGCTTTATACCAAAATGATTTCTTTCTTCACATTCTCTGGATAAAACAATTTGAATTCGTTTCAATAGTTTGTACTTCCTAGGCCATGGATACTGCCTAAAAATCAGAATTCTGTGAGGAAAAGAGAGAGAGCTTTTCTGAAATAAAGACAAATTTCATCTATGATTTCACCTTGCTTTACACATTTAATAATGTGCTTCCCACACCTGATCACACAGACCACACTGCACAATCCATCACCTATAACTCTGCCATGGTGCACTTTATTTACAAACAAATCCTATATCTTGTTTTTATTAAGTGTCCCCATCCTCCTCAGTGTACTGTTCCCATTTGATAGACCTCAAAGGGATGGTGCCTGAGAGCTGACCTTTCCCAGATGATACCCACCTCTCTTGCTCTGCCATTTTCCTCTTGCTCGAAGTATGTTTCATCTTTCAGACCACAGTGTGGTATTCACACCATCTCTGGAGTCCCCTCCCAGGTTACCTTACACACTCTGAGCCAATCTAGAAATTCTATGGTTTTGTCATTTCACCATGTACACCTTTATGGTTTTGTACCATATTCCAGAACATGCAGAAAAAATCATGTAATGACAAGCGACATGTGAAATATGGAGAAAGTATGTAGAGCCATGCTTATGAGGTCTGACAAGTACTTCAGGCAATTACATACAAACATACACAAACATGCATACAACCACAAAAAGTTACACACACACACTTAGACACAGAAACAAATGCATACCCAGCTTTCAGTCACTCCCTGAGAAATTTTGCTTTTATGACAGGATGACATTCTTCCTTTGAGTCCCTGTATAAGGGATATTTTTGTCCTCTGGCACTAGTTTTTAGTCAAGTAGGTAAGAAAATGTTATGCCTTCCCCATGCAACTTGTTTGTTTTTTTCATATGCCTTCTGAGCCACCTCTTATCCAGTCATTCTCAATCTGGCATCTCTTCCACTTTTTTGTTAATTTAGATTTTTAAAAATAATTAAAAAATGATGTTTTCTCACTGATGTTAATGACCATCCTTCCTATAGAAGGAATGAACTCTAAGGTCTGCCTCCAGCTGTAGGAAAGAGAAAAGGCCCTACATTCTCTTGTTTCTTCTATAGGCAATACTTTGCTCTACAGTGCTGCTCTTGGGACCAACAAATTGCCCTCAGTCAACCAAGCCAGTTGAGTCATCAGTGGGGGTGGGGAATGGGAACAACTGATGCAGAAAAAGATAGGCAATGGGAAAGCAATCCCTAACATGTTTCTTTTACCAGTCTATTTATTCACTTAACAAATATTAATCGAGTATTAAGTATGTTTAGAACTGGCCTGACCCTTAGGGATAAAGGAGTAAATAAGACAGACAAGGTGCCTGGTCTTGGGGATTCGTATTCAAGTGGAGGTAGGGACAGGGAACAAGGGGAATACAATACATAAAAAAGTGAACACAGATAACCTTATCTAGAGTTCTAGGAAGTTCTAGGAAGGTAATAAAAAGGCAGTGTGGGGAAGTAATGTGGAAAGAGAGGCTATTTTAGATTAGATGATCAGGAAAGCCTCTCTGCATTGAGACCTGAATGAAAAGAAATTACCCAGGTATGTAAACTAAGAATATTCCAGGAAGAAGCAAGGATGAAAGCCCTGAGTCAGGAATATAATACCCCAAAGATGGTTTTGCCCAAACCCATTCAGCCCAAATGCCATCTTGTTCAGGGGGTCCTCAGGGATACTGTGTACCCTTTCCTCTGAGGCGTGTGAGGCACTGGACCCCTCTGAGAGCTCAGTCCACCCTGTTACCACCATCACCCCCTCTAGACTACTGCAATGATTACATCTTCTTCAGCTCTGTCTCTTCCTCATCACCAAGCATGGAGTTTAATTGACACCAGCTGTTCAACAGAAATTTACTAAGTGAATGAACCAATGACAATATTGGACTGGAATGGTATTCTGTCTAATTGGTAATTATGGCAATTATAACTTTGGAGTATCCTCTACTTGAGGTTTAATTTAGGGTTATATTTCTCCCTTATAAATTAATTGTAAAGCAAAAGTCAATTTTTTTGAAGATTTTCCTGCACATTTATGAGATAATAAGATACAGGTGGCTGCATCTTGTAGCCAAAATCAGTGTTTCATCACTCTTACTGGCCTAAACTGACAGTATCTCTTTTGTTATGTAGACTTGTCCCCAACATGGCCAGATAGGGTCATCGATACATCAAAAGGAAGAGAGTAGGTGAATATCAGTGAAAATGGCAGAATATAGACCTGACAGGTATAGACCTCACTCTTCCATAAAATATATATATATATAAAAACGACTGGCAAACACTGTCAGAATCAACTTTTTCAGAACTCTAAAAAGTAACCCAAAGCTTGTAGCAACTCCCAGGTGAATCCCAGTAAGAACAGGGAGCTTCATAGCATTTTAACTCACCTTGGTATCCAACTCCTTTTCCAGCTCAATAGGAGCCTTGAAAATTGTCTGCATTCCCTGTACTGGAGGGAACAGAACAGACCTCATTCCCAAAGAATTGTCATTATATTACCTGTCTGGTAGTTCCCTGAGGCAGACTTGTAAGCTGCTTGTCTGAGTGTTGAAGGTGTGCCCTAACCTACTATCTGTAAATGCTAGGAGACGTTTTGGCTCCAGAAATTTAAGGAAATCTCTTTCCAATAATTAGCTACCAATAAACTGAGTAGAGACTTTGTTATGTGACAGCACATAACAAAAAAATACAAATTATATAGAATTAATTTAGAAAAGTCACTAGATAAAAACAACTACAACAAACCACAGCAACAAATCCTAAGGTGAGGGAAGAATCTGGTTGCCAGAGTTGCCACATTGTCTTATATTATTTAAAAATCTAATTTTCAACAACAATAAAATATTTAGCATACAAAGAAATGAGAAAGTATGGCCCATGAATGAGAAAAAAGAACTTAATCAATAGAAATTGTCCTCGAGGAAACTCAAACACTGAACTCACTGGACAAAAATTCTAAGTCAACAATTTAAAATGTATTCAAATACCTAAAGAAAATCATGTCAAATTATATATATACATAAATATAAATCCTATCAAATAAAGAATATTGATAAAGAAGCACAATAACTGAAAGGGAAAATTCACTAGAGGGATATGAGCAGGCAAAAAGAAGAATCAGCAAACTTGAAGACAGATCAACTGAAATTATCCAACCTGAGAAACAAAGAAAAATAATAAAGCAAAATAAACCTCTGAGACCTGCTGGACACCATCAAGTGTATGGGGTTTTGTTTTGGGGTGATGAAAATGTTCTGGAATTAGATAACAGTGAGGGTTACACACTTCTGTGAACATACTAAATTGTACACTTAAAAATGGTGAATTTTATGGCATGTGAATTACATCACAATAAAAAATAATTTTTAAAATAAGGGAGCAAAAAAATAAAATAAAATAAGGGAGCAAATAGTTTGATTTTACAATATCTGCAAATATGAAAACACATCAAAGCAGGTGTGTCCATTCCTCCCTTGCCCTGCAAGTTTTCTGGCTTGTAAACTTTTACAGTGAATTCCTAGTTGTTACTGGTCATATTTTTCCTTTCTATTCTCCCTTTTTAAGAATTAGATGATAAAATACAACAAGAAAATTTACCTAGAATAGTGGTAATTATACTTTTATTAGCATAGTATTGGCAATTACACAATGCTTTCACCTTTACTTGTATTCCTCCCTATGAGAAAGATGAATTTTCCTTCGTTCAAAAGCAAGAAGCAAAAGCTCAGAGAGGTGGTTTGACAGGCTAAAGATCACCCAACTGGTAAATGGCTTCGCGGGGACTTATTTGAGGCAGGCACACAGACTTCACAGCCTAATGGGGTCTTATAACACCGCATTTTGATAAGGCAGAGAGTAAGTTGCTTTTCAAAGCACAGCAAATTATTCCAGGAATGCTGGTTCTAGGGCTATAGGACACAAAGTCATGCTCAAACTGGAGGACAGGTTGATGATACTTGTGGGTTACAGTCTGTGCCACAGGACAGAGACTGGTCTTCATAGAAGGGGAGTCAAATTTGAAAATAGGACTCAGCTGAGCTTACAGGTTTGCACTAGCAGTCATACATTCCCTTCAATAACCAGTGCCCTCTGCAGAACCCAAATCCTTCCATGGCAATAGTGGCATAATGTTAAAAAGGATATTAAGATGACTTGATAATGATCTAATCCAGAGAGTGAAAGGAATCTTCCTCAAGTCCCATAGCAGCCAGTTCTCAGGGTTTACTGAGGGAAAGGTAGGTATCTTATTAATTTTGTGGCTATCATGCCTACCTTTCCAGAAAAGAGCTTTTCAGCATTTCCCATTCCCCAGAAACCGATGTGAGCACCCTACCTTGCTGCAGGGGTGAGGTGAGCTACTTGGCAGCTACACTGAGATAGAAAATTTGGAAACTTTGGGGTTCTAGAATCACAGATTCTGGAGGGCCCCTTCCATGGCAACCCTCTTTAGGTTTGGAATGAAAGTTATCCTTCCTTTTGAAAAAGAATTGGAAAAGAACTTCCCCAGTAGCAAAACTGCCTAGTATGGCAAGAAATGGTAGTCCCAGTCTCAGAAAGAAAATTTTATTCCTACTCTCCAACACAAGTATGGACAGAAACCTAGCAAAATTACATGGTGCAACAATGCCATCCAGTGACCAAATGAGAAAAAATAGCTAAAGCCTACCCCCCTTCTTTTCTACGAGTAAAATTCTGGGTGTAAATGCTTAAATGAACACCTCAACATGAGGCGGGAATCTATCAAAACCCTAGAGAAGAACATAGGCAGTAACCTCTTCGACATCAGCCACAGCAACTTCTTTCAGGACATGTCTCCAAAGGCAAAGGAAACAAAAGCGAAAATGAACTTTTGAGACTTCATCAAGATAAAAAGCTTCTGCACAGCAAAGGAAACAGTCCTCAAAACAAACAGACAACCCACAGAATGGGACAAGATATTCGCAAATGACACTACAAAGGGCTGATATCTAAGATCTCTAAGGAACTCCTCAAACTGAACACTCACAAAACAGATAATCACATCACACAATGGGCAGAAGACATGAACAGACACTTCTCCAAAGAAGACATACAAATGGCTAACAGACACATGAAAAAATGTTCATCATCTTTAGCCATCAGAGAGATTCAAATCAAAACCACACTGAGATATCACCTTACATCAGTTAGAATGGCCAAAATCACAAGATAGTAAACAACAAAGGCCGGAGAGGATGTGGAGAAAGGAGAACCCTCTTCCACTTTTGGTGGGAATGCAAGTTGGTGCAGCCGCTTTGGAAAACAGTATGGAGATTCCTCAGGAAATTAAATATACAGCTACCCTATGACCCTGCAATTGCACTACTCAGTGTTTACCCCAAAGAAGCAGATGCAGTTCAAAGAAGGGCCACCTGTACCCCAATGTTCATAGCCGCAATGGCCACAATAGCCAAACTGTAGAAAGAACCAAAATGCCCTTCAACAGATGAGTGTATAAGGAAGATGTGGTACATCTATACAATGGAATATTACGCCTCCACCAGAAAGGATGAATATCCAACTTTTGTATCAACATGGACAGGACTAGAAGAGATTATGTGGAGTGAAATAAGTCAAGCAGAGAATGTCAATTATCTTATGGTCTCACCTACATGTGGAGTATAAAGAAAATCATGGAGGGCATTGTGAGAAGGAAGGGAAGGGTGAATGGGGGGAAATCAGAGGGGGCAATGAACTAGGAGGGACTGTGGACTCTGAGCAACAAACTGAGGGTTTTGGAGGCGAGGGGGTGGGGGGGGTGAGCCTGGTGTTGGGTATTGAGAAGGGCACATATTGCATGAAGCACTGGGTATGGTGCATGAACAATCTTGTAACACTGAAAAAATAAAATAAACTTATTTGGGAAAAATAAATAAAGAAATATACCTATGAACATAAAAAAAAGGAAATGTTTAAATGAGAATCATTCCTATCACCCTGATTCTCCTCTTTGTCCAGGAGACTTCACATTTTTAACTCTTAGGTCACTCAGTCATTTCTTTCAAAAAGTCATGCAAAATCTCAACTCAGGGCCTTTCCATGTGGCCTTACCTCTACTTGGAAGGCACTTTCCTCAGAACTTTCAATAAGGCATCATAACTGTCATTCAGATATTGGCTGAAAGTCTATCTCTTCCAAATATTCTCCTCTATTCATTACATTTAAAGTGTCACCCCACCCACAAGTCACTTTCTCAAAAGACAAAGGTTTAATCTTATTCATAGCTCTTTTCACACCCTGAAATTAGCTTATTTACTTATTTACTTACTTATTTACTTGATTCTTACAATCATACCTTCATACCCCACACCTTTTCTACATCTTTGTACCCCAGAATGAAATTTCATGAGAATAGGATTTTGTCTGTCTTCATCAACCTACCATCTGGAACAGTGCCTGGATGAGAGGATTCTCCAATGCAAACACATGCTGCTTGGATGGATGGATGGATGGGGGCTGGACGGATGGAAGGATAGACATATAAACAGATGGACAGGCAGATAGACAGATGGGTGGATGAATGTATGAGTAAATGAATAGGTTATATGGATAGTCAAGTGAGTGCAAGGATGGAAGGATGGAAATACAAATGAGAAAGGAAAAAGGCCTGTATTTTACACTGAAAGACCAAGTAATACCACTCCATTAGCAATTCCATGACCAACATTTGGGTTTTGTTTTTAAAGATTTAATGACTTTAAATACAAGGACAGTCTACTAATTATTCATATTTAAAGAACACCTGCAATCAGTTATCTTGGCTTCTTAAAAAATTCAGGTTTTCTGCTAAGGTTCAGAATTACTCCAGGTATTGTACACAGGCTGTGCTTTCTTTTAAATTGCCTCTATACTTATAAAGTTGGTATTGATACAAGAAGTCTAAATTATTCTTTCCTGTGTAAATTGAGAGCACCTGTGCTAAAATGTAGATGATCTCCTGCAACTGAAAAACAATGCACATTTGCCTCCTGAATATGGCAGTTTTCTAGAATCAAAGGCCTCTATCATGATAGTTTGCTGATGTTTTATGCTTGTAGATTCAACTTGCAGATGTGGGCTTATCAATGTACCCTGTCAACAATGGGTATCCACTTAAATAAAATCAAAACCTACAGGCAAAGTTGCCAGAAGTAGCATTTTTCAGGGGCTTTTCCCCTCTAGGAGAACTAAAATTAAGCTACTGCAGGTGACAGTAGAGGTGACATTGCTAAGGAACTGTGCGGTGTCTCTTCAAATTACCACACCACTATCTTAATAGGCAGACAGGTAGTCAGTAGTAACTGTGCAGAAAACTTCAAGCTCCTTCTTAGATCCTTAGCCACAGCTCTGGATAAGCAGGTGGGAAAATTTTCCTTCTGATTCAGATAAAGGTGATGGAGTTTTCTGGGTGAATTACATGGCAAATCTGGGTGAAAGCTCCCAGTAGATAAGAGAAAGTTCATTTAGACAAGTTGCCAAGCAGAATTTTCAGGAAAGGTTGGGGAAAAACCATGTAAACGTGCAAAGATGATATTTAGCCCCAGGACTAGAGAATATTGATTGACAACCCTCTTATCTAGTGACAGCCATCTGGCTTCACTGTAAACACTCATGAATTGCTTTTTAACTTATACCCCAAACTATAATATCTGCCTATTCTCCTCCAACTTTTCAAAGTAAATATGAGCTGTGAGTACACTTCATTTTCAGATTCATGTGTTTATTCTTTCACTCAACAAATATTTGTTAAGCACCATAGTGCTTAGTGTCCACCTATTACTATGCCAGGGGAGACAGGTGATACTGAGATGATACCCTGCCCTTGAAGTCTAGAGGAGTTATGACACAAGGAAAACTATAACCAAAAAAGAAAATCTGAGCCACAGTTAAGTATTCTACCAATTATCCACTACATATGTTTGCAAAGTGACTTAAACTCTGTAGGCCTTAGTTTCCTTGTCTATAAAATGGGGGCAATAGCAGAACCTACCACTAGGGTAAGCTATAGTCCATGTAAACTCTTCAGGACATGTCCACACTACAGGAAGCACCTAATAAACTGGGAACTTCAAGGGTTTAGACTGGAGACAGGGAGCAATTCCAGGGATCCCTGGTCATACAGCTGGTGGGATGGTAGGGTCAGAAATACCTTATGAATGTCTAGCTCTTTCACCGAGTCGTTTCATGGATCCAGGACTAAGCTTGCTCATTTTTTTAGATGAGGAAGCTGCATTATAGTTGATCCAGGTCTTAATTTGGGCTGTTTAATCTGGGTCATGAAAAAAATGAGTAAGATTTGGACTTGCAGAAATAAAAGAAGGAAGATATTCTCAGTGTAGACTAGAAGAGAGTATATTTTAACTTAAAATATTGCCCTTTTTGTACTGCATCTTCTTCTTTGGGGTAAACACTGAGTAGTGCAGTTGCAGGGTCATAGGGTAGCTGTATATTTAATTTCCTGAGGAATCTCCATACTGTTTTCCAAAAGTGGCTGCACCAACTTGCATTCCCACCAACAGTGGAGGAGGGTTCACTTTTCTCCACATCCTCTCCAGCATTTGTTGTTTACTGTCTTGTTGATTTTGGCCATTCTAACTTGTGTAAGGTGGTATCTCAGTGTGGTTTTGATTTGAATCTCTCTGATGGCTAAAGATGATGAACATTTTTTTCAAGTGTCTGTTAGCCATTTGTATGTCGGTGTTTACCCCAAAGAAGCAGATGCAGTACAAAGAACAGCCACATGTACCCCAATGTTCATAGCCGCAATGGCCACCATAGCCAAGTGGAAAGAACCAAAATGCCCTTCAACAGACGAATGGTTAAGGAAGATGTGGTACATCTATACAATGGAATATTATGCCTCCATCAGAAAGGATGAATATCCAACTTTTGTATCAACATGGACAGGATTAGAAGAGATGATGCAGAGTGAAATAAGTCAAGCAGAGAGAGTCATTTATCTTATGTTCTCACTTACGTGTGGAGTATAAAGAAAATCATGGAGGGCATCGTGAGAAGGAAGGGAAGGGTGAATGGGGGAAATCGGAGGGGGTGATGAACCAGGAGAGACTGTGGACTCTGAGCAACAAACTGAGGGTTTTGGAGGGGAGGGGGGAGGGTGGGCGAGCCTGGTGGTGGGTATTGAGAAGGGCACATACTGCATGGAGCACTGGGTGTGGTGCATGAACAATCAATCTTGTAACACTGAAAAAGTAAAATAAACATATTTGGGGAAAAAATATATTGCCTTTTTTGACCTCTATCCATAGAGCATTTAATTCAATAGTTATTCCCTGGGTACCGGCTTTGTACCCTAGAATGATTTTCAAAATATTTAACAATCAGGCATGAGCTCCCTCTGATCTACAGGAAAGGATAGATGCTAGCCAATGGACTTAAGCAGGATCCAGAGACCCCTTATGAGCCAGCATTTACTAATGGTAGATCTTGGAGAGGTTCTGATAAAGGAGCAGGTGTAGCCTGGACAAGAAGCTGGGAAAGGGCGTGATATTTTGTTAGTTCATGACAACAGCCAATCAGCATTGAGAAATTTCATTACTCACCTTCTTATATGTCAGAGTTGATGAAAACTCAGCCTGTCTTCAAAGGTCTCTCAAACAAGTAATGCCTCTCATGGGCAGATAAGTTCAGCAGTGAAAATCTTGATAAGTTTGAGTTGGCTAGCTAGCCCAGAAGAAGCAGGAGTCAGCTCTCCAAGCTCTCAGAAAAGTGGAATCTGAAATAGTCTTCCTCTACAGCTCTACTCCTACCTAATAGTCACAGCTGTGTGCTTGGGGAAGGGGACAAAAATTTCCCTCAGTGGGGAGCCAAGTGGCAGACTGAGGACCAGAGGCCTAGCTATTTCAAACACAAATGCAGAATGGCAAATGAAGGAAGGCCAAGAGTGTGGGCCAGCAGGTCCTAAGTGATAGATCTCCTGTGTCTGGACAACCCAGTCTAAGTCTGCTAGGAATGCTAATCATAAACGGGTAACTTATAAGAGCAGAAATTTATTTCTCACAGTTCTGGAGGCTGTGAATCCAAGATTCAGGATGCCAGGTTGATCAGGTTTTGACAAGGTTCTACTTCCCAGGTTGTAAACTATAGACTTCTCATTGCATCTTTACATGGTGGACAGTACAGGGAAGCAAGCTCTCTCCCATCTCTTTCTATAAGGGCACTAATTCCATTCAGGAGGGCTCTAACCTCATGACCTACCTCTCACCTCCCAAAGATCCCACATCTAACACTGTCACATTGGGGGTTAGAACTTCAACGTATGCATTTTTGAGAGACATAAAAATTCAGTTAATAACATACATCTACTTCCATTAATAACAATAATCTGAAAAGACACTGGCCATAAGCAACTAATACATATCAGCTGAAAATGAGCCCTTATATCCAACACTGACAGAAGATTCACTGTGGGCCTGATGTTGTCTGTGTCAGTGCATTATCCAAATCTGTTCTCATTTTATCTTCAAAACAACTGTACAAGGAAGGTACTTTATATTCTCACATTAAAGAAAAAAAAAACTGAGGCTTTGGGGGATTGCGTATCTCGCCCTAGTTCACAGAGCAATAGTAGCTTGATCCAGGGCTTACACTAAGGCCCAACTTACTTGAGCCTACTTCTTAACCACAACACTGAACTGCATTCATAAACCTGAAAAGTTAATGTGCAGTTCTGCCTTTAACGGAGAACACACCTATCCATGTGCTGGCTGAGAGATCCTTGCTCCTGCAGGCACCATGAACATTTGATCACTCTGTAATTTTTCCAGACCCTAAGATCAGAAAACAAAAACACAGTGCTCTTGCCCATAGAAGATGTTAGTCTTCCCAATAAGTAAGATTACTGGAAAAACATTTTAACATATTAACTGAGCATTTCCCCCCCACCCAGAACTTTATTTTATCTCTTTCCTTTCCCCTATTCCAACTAGTAAGTCATTTTCTGTTAGTTGCCTGAGGGAAAGGACAGACAGAGAAAGAGCAAAGTTGTTAAAGTATGTGCTCTAAGCACTGTATCTATCCTTCAAGGCCTTACCTTTTCCACTCTTGGTCCCATAATTGCGTTTTTTTTTTTTTTTTTTTTTTACCTGAGAGCTGAATACCAGGGAAGCCCCAAGTGTTGAGGAAGTAACAACTTTTCACCTAGTAATGAATAGACCCCGTGGATAAATTCCCCAGCTGCCTCCCTTTTGGTTCCAGTGTTCTCCAATAAGAGTAAACTCCAGTTGCTTACAGTGGTTCCTGGTTTGATCCCATTTCCCTGACTTCCCATTTCCCTTCCCCCCTACTCTATGGTACTTCTGGAATCACCTTCCAAATAAACTACAACTGATTCTCAAACAGCATGGGTCCACTTACTTGGGGTTTGTTTGGGATTTTTAAAATATAAATACAGTACAGTACTGTAAATGTATTATTTCTTCCTTATGATTTTCTTAATAAGATAGAATATGGGTTAATCAACTTTATGTTATCATTAAAGCTTCTGGTCAACAGCAGTTGAGTTTCATTTAGTTTTGGGTGAATCAAAAAATTCATGAATTTTTGAATGCAGGTGGTGGGGGAGGCACCTCTAACCCCTGCATTGTTTTAGGGTCAACTCTATTTGCACTTAAATCTTGGTCTCAGAGTCTGCTTCTAGGAGGAAGCTAGCCCAAGGCAGAGGTGAATTCTTCATTTTTGAATCTTAAAGTTTAAGCCACAAGGAAGTCAAGGCATGGAATAATAGCAATCAGAAAAGGGAGATTTTTTTTTTTATCCTCAGAACTTAGACATTTAGAAAAGATCTTTTTATTTTAAGTAAAAAAGCACCAGGAGCACCAGGACCTTGGGATAGCTGAGATAGTGCCAGGATACTCTGTCACAACCTCCCTACTTCCTGTTCTGATCCAAGTAGAGAGAAAACCAGATGCCAGAGACTGGGGGTTTTCCAAGAGAAAGGTAATCTGAGTTACCTCTTCTGGTGAGGACCAGGACACCTCAGGAAAATAGAAAAGAAATAACATCGCCTGGAATGTCCAGCCTGACCACCAGGCAGCCTTATGGAGCTCCAGTAAGCACAAAACCTCCATAACGCTCAGAGTCCAGAACAGAGATTTCTCCTGCCTTTCATGGGATTTGGCACAAGAAACCTAAGACCTGAGACAAGGCCTAGACAGGGTAATTTGTCATGTAGGCTGAATAGGACACCCTATGTGCCTGTCTCACACCCTCTTGGCCACACCTCTGGTTTCACTGCAGCTTTGACCCACTTCAGGCTGACAGCATTTTGGCACAAGGGCACACTGTACCTCCTTTGCCAGCAGGGGGAGTGTGAGGGCTGGCAGAAGTGTATCCCCGCTCAATAGCATGAACAAGGAGCAGCCTAGAAGTGGAAGAGAGACTTGCCCTTGCACACACACTCAAGACAAGCCTCAACCAATGTAGAGAGAGTAGCAATTAAGAAATGGTCAGTGTTGGGCGCCTGGGTGGCTCAGTTGGTTGGGCGACTGCCTTCGTCTCAGGTCATGATCTGGGAGTCCCGGGATCGGGTCCCATATCAGGCTCCCAGCTCCGAGGGGAGGCTGCTTCTCCCTCTGACCTTCTCCCCTCTCATGCTTTCTCTCTCTCTCTCAAATAAATTAAAAAAAAAAAAGAAATGGTCAGTGTTCAGATGGATAATTCTTGGAGGCCTTCCTCATATTCCTCAAAGTGCGCTGATGGGATTGAGCTCTACTGCCTACAACATGACCAACTCAATAATGCACCATGCACTGGTCCTTTCCCACGTTATTCATTCATTGAGATCAGCTTTCAAATAAACCACCTACACACACTTCCTTACCTCAAATCTACTTCTGGGAGGAACCCACGCTAAGACATATGCTCAGAAGAGGCCAAGTAGACAATGGCCACAGTGAGGATCTTATCTCTTAACCCTATAGAAGCCCCTCTGAACCAGACTCAACCCTTGAAATTGCAAAAATCCTGATTGACTGGAATTTCCATTAACTGCAAAAATGGGGACTCACAAAATAAAGTTTAATTATTAAAAAAAGACAATTTCGTTTATAGCACATATGAAAAAAATGACCTGCAACTCAACCATGAAACAAGACTAAATGGCATTCTTGCTCATCCTTCCCATGAAGGGCTGGTTACACAGACTTTAGTGAAGACCTGGAATATCTGCTCTAATTCTTCATTCATGACTCCGAACATGATGAGTTAAGCCAACTGCACCTGCACATAAGCAATTAAGGGGACATTTGAGTCACCTGGCTGAATTCTTCCACAGGCACCGGCTGGCTGCCCCCACCCAGTTCTCCTGGCCCACTCAACCAAGCCCAGCACAGTGTCTTTACTCAGGTCACCAGCATGACTGCCTTACCATGACTGGTCCATGGGGATCTGCACAACACCTTCTTTGGTTCCATACTACACTGGGGCCACCAAGGCTTCTAATGTGAAGTCCTCAGCTTTTCACTTTTATAGGATCTTGGGAAAGAGTTGATGAAGCCCCAAGGACCTTGCAGTCTGATCTAGAACTTCCAGGGTGCTGATATGGGGTCACCTTCTGGCAGGGGTGGGGAGGAGAGCTTCCTTCTGTCTAAACTTTGCTTCTAAGAACTATCTTCCCACTGTCATGTCCCTGTCTGAACCCCCAGATGCCTGTATCTTGCCCAGTTATAGATGCTGAGAATTTCCCATTTGTGTGGGCATACTATGTGTTGGAGAGACTAGGGAACATGGGTAGGGAAGCCAGTGACCTCAGACCTAAATTCTCGGGGCTCCATCCCTCTTTCCTGGTCCCAGGTAGCTAGTGGTATGAAGAGCATTTGGGTCAAATGTGGGAGGTGAGGCAGGAAGTGGCTGGACAATTAAGTGGCTCCTTACCTTCCCACTCCCCAATTCTGATCTGGAGATAGGTCTGTGGCTGCACCCCTCATGGAAGACATGAGATTGGGTTTCCTGATTTAACTTCATTTCTGTCTTTTCCACACACAACAAAGGAAGGTATTTGAGGATATTCTCCAAGTACATCTGGATAGAAGAGACATTTTTTAAGTTTTAATTTTAATTCTGATTGGTTGACATACAGTGTTATATTAGTTTCAGGTATACAATATAGTGATTCGACAAGTGGATGCAACAATTCCATATCACTTTGCACTCCACACAATAAGTTCACTCCTTAATAACCACCACCTATTTCACCCCTTCCCCTACCTACCTCTTCTCTGGTAACCATCAGTTTGTTCTCTGTAGTTAAGAGTTTGTTTCCTGATTTCTCTCTCTTCTTCTTCTCTCTCTCTCTCTCTCTCGTTTTTTCTCCTTTGCTTGTTTGTTTTATTTCTTAAATTCCACATATGAGTAAAATCATATGGTATTTTTCTTTCTCTGACTTATTTCACTTACCATTTTACTCTATAGTTCCCAGATGGAAAAGATTTTGATGAAGCAAGCAAATCAAGGGACATTGCTGCCTACACAATGTAAAAATTTGACTGGATTTTCCCTTTCTTTTTATTTATGTCAGGAGCTCACATGAACTAGTTTCCAGAAATCTCCATTTCTACACAACAAGCGGTCCTGGTGCCTGGGTTTTTCATCTGGCCCTAGCACTAATGGAAATAGACTCTGATTATGTCCAGGGGCTCTTTCAATAATGAGGTGTCATGGCTTTCCTGCATTTCCATGTAAAAATGGAAGAGATACAGGGGAAAATGATGAATGAAAAATGGATTATAGTATTCATAGCCAAATTTTAGATAACTGATCCAAAGATGGAGGAAAAACATGTTCTTAAAGATGCTATTAAAGGGGAGGACATTTTGGGTTTCTTGAATTCTGTTTCACTCATCCTTGATCCTAGAGACAAGGAACAGGTTGTAGCAGATGCTGAGGATTGCCTCCCAAAAGCCATTGTATCTTTAATTCTTTTTTTACAGGATCCTGAACTTGTTTAAGTGTTGAACAACAACTCCATTTAAGAAAGCAGCAAAGCAACTCTATAGTTCCAGAGGGTGATTGATACCAGCCAGTCATAATTATTTCATTTACCTTTTCAGAGATTAGCTAGAACTAGGTCAAATGCCCACCCTTAAGCAAATAAATGAAGGAGAAGCTTGTGACCCAGTTCTTATCAATAGTATGTGAGAGGTCAGCTAGGTTGCTTTTGAGGAAAGTTTTCTTCCCTGATACAAAGAAGTACACTTAAAAATCCCTCTTTGCAGCTGAAAAGTATTGTGTCTATGTGTAATGCCTGAAACAACAGCAGGCATTTTTGTGTCCTTGATGAGGGACACCTATGGAATAAGCCAATATTCTCTGGATGACATAACAGGAAGTAAAAAAAACACCACCCAACTTGTATTCTTGAAATTATTGTTGAGCCACCGAATTAATTCTGTAACTGCCCTATTTTTTTTTTTTACTTTATCATTAACATAACAAGTCCTGTATTGCTTAAACTATTTTTTTCTCATTAAACTTGTTTTAATGGGTCTCAAAATTCTGTGACAGATTTTTGGTCAAGTTGTTTCCATAAAAAGTACTGATTTTAAAAACTAATAACTTAAAACTGCCACACACACACACACACACACACATACACACAAAACAAATGGTTCACAAAACATTCTCCTTTCCTTCTGAAGGTTTTACAACAAATTGTTATCACTAACCAGTCTTTTACTATTAAACTTAAATGGCCAATTGACACAAAGAGTTCTGAGACCGTTCTTCCACCACTGGGGTGGCAGATATTTGGGATAATATTCATTTAGCCTTCTGAGCTTTCTGGGCAGACTTGGTGACCTTGCCAGCTCCAGCCACCTTCTTGTCCAATCCCTTGATGACATCCACAGCAATCATCTGTCTCATGTCACAAACAGCAAAATGGCCCAGAGGAGGATAGTCAGAGTAGCTCTCAACACATATAGGCTTGCCAGGAGCCATATCAACAATGGCAGCATCACCAGATTTCAAGAACTTAGGACCATCTTTTACCTTTTTTCCAGAATGATGATCTATTTTCTCCTTCAGCTCAGCAAACTTGCAAGCAATGTAAGCTGTGTGACAGTCCAGCATAGGTGCATATTCAGCACTGATTTGGCCTGGATGGTTCAGGATAGCCATGAAGACAGCTGTTTCCGTTGGTGAGTCATTTTTGCTGTCACCAGCCACATTGCCATGACGAACATCTTTGACAGGTACATTCTTGACATTGAAGCTCACATTGTCCCTGGTAAGAGCCTCACTAAAAGCTTCATGGTGCATTTCAACAGACTTTATTTCAGTTGTAACATTGACTGGAGCAAAAGTGACCACCATGCCAGGTGCTTAAACCATTTTAAATTGACATTTCAGCTTCATGTATGATGAGATAAATTCAAAAAATAGTGGCTTAATAAAATCGAGCAATTTATGACTACTGGCATTTCAGAACCGAAGTATTAAACACAAGTGTGCATTATGAATTTTCAAGAATAAAAAAAATCCAGTAAATTTTGCACCTCTAGCTTGGGATAGTACTTGGGATTACTGGGTTTCCCAGGCCCATGGAAATTATGGTATTGATTTCCTAAGACACCTTAATTTCAGTTACATATTTATATTTTTTTAAAATTACGGTACAAATTAATAAGAAATTGTCAATTTCATAGAAAGCTTTCTATACTGCAATAATTATAACAAATTATAATTTCTTTTAACATGTTAAAAGTTTAATACATTTTTTAAATTCACTTTTAAATGTAAAAAACATTATTTTAATATAAATAACATTCAATCACCAAAAAATTGTTAATTTAAAGTAATTGTTGGGCAAATCAAGCCAACCCCACGCACAAGAAGGGAAATAATCAAGACTAGAGCAGAGATCGAGTTTGAAACTAAAGAAACAGTAGAACTCATCAATGAATCCAGAAGTTGGTTTTTTGAAAGAATCGATAAGATCGATAAGCCACTGGCCAAACTCATTCAGAAGCAAAGAGAGAGGACCCTAATTAACAAAATTATGAATGAAAGGAGAGAGATTACGACTAATCCAAAGGAAATAGAAACAATCATCAAAAATTATTATCAACAGCTATATGCCAATAAGCTAAACAACCTAGAAGAAATGGATGCATTCCTGGAAACCCATAATCTTCCAAGACTGAAACAGGAAGGCATTGACAACCTAAATAGACCAATATCTAGTAATGAGATTGAAGCAGTGATCAAAAACCTCCCAAAAAACAGGAGTCCAGGGCCTGACGGATTCCCTGGGGAATTCTACCAAACATTCAAGGAAGAAATAATACCTATTCTCCTGAAACTGTTTCAAAAAATAGAAATAGAAGGAAAACTTCCAAATTCTTTCTATGAAGCCAGCATTACCCTGATCTCCACACCAGGTAAACACCCCATCCAAAAGGAGAATTTCAGACGAATATCCCTGATGAATACAGTCCACAAAACAAACAAGCAACCCACAGAATAGGAGAAGATATTTGCAAATGACACTACAGATAAAGGTCTGTTATCTAAGATCTATGAAGAGCTCCTCAAACTCAACACTCACAAAACAGATAATCACATCAAAAAAATGGGCAGAAGACATAAACAGACACTTCTCCAAAGAAGACAGACAAATGACTAACAGACACATGAAAAAATGTTCATCACCTTTAGCCATCAGAGAGATTCAAATCAAAACCACACTGAGATACCACCTTACACCAGTTAGAATGGCCAAAATCAACAAGACAGTAAACAAAAAATGCTGGAGAGGATGTGGAGAAAGGGGAACCCTCCTCCACTGTTGGTGGGAATGCAAGTTAGTGCAGCCACTTTGGAAAACAGTATGGAGATTCCTCAGGAAATTAAATACACAGCTACCCTATGACCCTGGAATTGCACTACTCGGTGTTTACCCCAAAGAAGCAGATGCAGTTCAAAGAAGGGCCACATGTACCCAATGTTCATAGCCGCAATGGACACAATAGCCAAACTGTGGAAAGAAGAAAATGCCTTTCAACATATGAGTGGATAAGGAAGATGTGGTACATCTATACAATGAAATATTATGCCTCCATCAGAAAGAATGAATATCCAACTTTTGTATCAACATGGACAGGACTAGAAGAGATTATGTGGAGTGAAATAAGTCAAGCAGAGAAAGTCAATTATCTTATGGTCTCACTTACGTGTGGAGTATAAAGAAAATCATGGAGGGCATTGTGAGAAGGAAGGGAAGGGTGAATGGGGGGAAATCGGAGGGGGCGTTGAACCAAGAGAGACTGTGGACTCTGAGTAACAAACTGAGGGTTTTGGAAGGGAGGGGTTGGGGGGTTGGGCGAGCCTGGTGTTGGGTATTGAGTAGGGCATGCATTGCATGGAGCACTTGGTGTGGTGCATGTACAATCAATCTTGTAACACTGAAAAAATAAAATAAACATATTTTGGGGGGAAAATATTTATTTACCAAAAAAATGAAACCACAAAAGCACTAAGAAGTTCTGGTCTAATATGGCAATGTAGGAGGCTTTTGAATGCCCCTCCTCTTGTGGACACACCAAATCTACAGCTACACATGGAGCAATTCCCTCTGAAGGAAATCTAAAAACTAAATAAGCAAATGCTACACACTAGATGAACAATTCCCCACACACAAACATATAATCAAGAGGGAACCCACAACTCCCAATTACTTCTTGAAGAAAAAAGGTTTGGATCCAAAATCTAGCATTCCAACTTTTAAATCTTCCACCTGAGCAACAGGCCCCCAGACCACCTAGCTCTGAAAGCCAATGAGGCTTGTGTCCATAAGACCCATAAACTATAAAAAATAAAAACCATTCTTAAGAAGCTGATGAAGAGTAACTGTGGCCGTACCCCCCAGGGCTCAGCCCAGAAGAAGCAGGCAGAAACATTCATCTCCCAATCTTTCCCTGAAAGAGACCTATTTTGAAAAGGCCTATTTGCATACTTCAAAATTTACTGCAGGGTTAGACTTCTTGTTTAGAACATACCTATGAAGCACACATTATCTAGGAATAAGTAATATTCCATTGTGTACGTCTATATACATACAGCAGTAATGTCCACAATAGCCCAACTATGGAAAGACCCAAAATGTCTATTGACTGATGAATGGGTAAAGAAGATGTGTATACACACACATATACATGTGCACGCACACATGCACACACATACACATAATGGAATATTGCTCGGTCATCAAAAAGGATAAATTCTTGCCTTTTTTATCAATGTGGATGGAACTGGAGGGTATCAGGCTGAGTGAAATAAGACAATTATCACATGGTTTCACTCATATGCATAATTTAAAAAGAAAACAGAGGACCATAGGGGAAGGTAGGGGAAAAATAAAAGAAGATGAAATCAGAGAGAGAGACAAACCATAAGAGAATTTTAACTATAGGAAAGAAACTGAGGGTTGCTGGAGGGGAGGGGCATGGGGGGATGGATAATTGGGTGATGGGCATTAAGGAGAACCAATGATGTAATGAGTACTGGGTGTTATGTGCAACTGATGATTTTCTGGACTAATCAGAAACTAATCATACACTATATGTTAACTAATTCAAATACAATAAAAGTTATTTAAAAATACAATTGATTGAGGGGCGCCTGGGTGGCTCAGTGGGTTAAAGCCTCTGCCTTTGGCTCGGGTCATGATCTCAGGGTCTTGGGATTGAGCCCTGCATCGGGCTCTCTGTCAGCGGAGAGCCTGCTTCCCCCTCTCTCTCTGCCTGCCTCTCTACTTACTTGTGATCTCTCTCCCTCTGTCAAATAAATATATATAATTGATTGATCATCATCCAATGTGTTTGGGCTCTCAAGACATATGACTGCCCATTATGATCTGCTGCCCCAGTTATTTTAATGATCAGACCAGACGAATTGCAATGAATTATGCATCCCTTTCGGCACAGTGAGTAGAGTCAAATAGGCAACTTCAGGCCAAAGATCTTCCCACATCTTAATGTAATTCCATAATGTGTCTTAGGAAGACTTTACATATAATTTGCTGAACCTTAAGGCCAATATTTGAATGATTTTTTTAATGATTTTTTTATCAAGTCTTGTTATATATCTGGTGTAAAACACTACCCTAGAATTCAGTAGTTTTATCCCCAATCCTGTGCTTTCTTACTGTAACAAGACCCAGACTAGATATTCCATTCCTCTTGGTGATGTATTTCTCTCTGGTTCTTCCAAAAACAAATGCTGAGACAAAGATTCAAGAGTAAGAGATTTATTCAGAAGGAAATTCCAGGAAACATAGGGAAGGAAGTAGAAAAGTAAGATAGAGCAGAAAGTAACCAACAAAAGGTGAGTTTGTAAGCTAATTACCACTACAGGAACCTAGAGCTTGACCTTTCTGGGGAACTCCAAGAGCCAGTGTAGAACACCCCTTTCAGAGTTATCTACTAGAGGGAAAAAGGGATTGTGGTATTTCTACACCTACTCAAGCCAGCCTTTATTGTCAGATGTTCCTGGAGAGCATTATCTTGCTCATTTGGCCTTCCGAAGTGCAGGAAGAGTATACTCTGGTCTCCAGAAAAAAAACCTGAGGCAGTTGGAAGGCTGTACTATGATGTTAAGACCCAAGGGGATATTTTGTTGGCAAAGGAACAGTTAAATTTCAGTTGATAGGAAGGACTGAGTGAGAAGGAATTTCAATCTTGGGATAGGGCTTTAAAGAACTTTAGGTCAAGTCCCCACCCCAAGATTGTATTTGTTGTCCAAAATGGCCCACTCAAACATTCAAAGACTTACCCAGATCGTTGAATGCAAAGAGAGACTTAAAAACTGTTTCAGGTTAATCAGAAGTAAAATATTTTGACATAATAAAATCACTGTGGATGGAAATTGGAGCTACTCCATGAAAGAGAGAGTGTGCCTGAGCTCAGAGTTGCCAATATGCACTTTATTCATGCTGGGAAAGAAGAGGTAATTGAAGCAGAGCAGTTCCTCACTAATGGTGGGTAAATGGACTTTAGCAGCTATGGCAGGAAGCTAATTATCACCAGGGGACTCTCTGGGCATGCTCCATGAAAGAGACCATCTGTGGTCATTTGTGAGGATGTGCACCCAGGACTGGGTAGCCTCTACAGAGAAGGTCATGGCATCACTTCTGAGTTCCCCCATCCCTCCCTGATCTCCACCCCTCCCTTGAAATGTGCCAAGAGGCTCTCTCCCTTGTCACCACTCAACTGCAGGGCAGTTAGGGATAATCCCATTTCTCAAGGTGGGATCTCCATCTCCAGAGGTTCCAAGACTTAGTCTGGGAGAGTTGTCACAGAAAAATGGAGCCCTGGAAGAAGGGCAGGAGTACTTGACAGTTCCAAACTAAGAGCAAGGAGAAAATAAAAAATTCATGAACCAAATAATTGTTTTATAACTCGCCTTATGATGCCAGCTTTGGTCCAAGAAATGGAGATGAAGGGAAAGGAATGCTAATGGGGCAGCTGTTATTGCTCTGAATAGGTAGGTGGGCGATTCTGGCCACAGGGCTGCTAGGGGTGACAGTCCTTAGTTGATTGATAAGCCATCATCTTCCATTAAGTTGTTCTGTGTTGAGAGGCTCCCTTTTGGACATTAGTCATACACTTCATTTGAAAGAAAATCTTCTTGGTAGAAAGGAGGAAACAGGCATGTGATTTATTGACTACTCAGAGAGCAGCAAATCTACTTCAAACTCCCTGCATATTTTTGCCTGCTGTCTGTGCCTGGTGCACCTCTTAAAATGGGAGTCAGGTAATCAGGAAGCAGAAGACAAGGTGGGCAGATTCTGACATTTGATGGAACTTCTGAACCCTCCCATTCCCCACCCAATGATATTTTCACAACATGCAGAGGTAATTAGGAGATGACCGAGGGAAAAGAACAACAGCAATAGAAGCATAAACTTTGCATTTTGAAAGAATAGAAACACTGTTAGTCCTATGTGCCAGGGCACATACAACCACTGTTTCCATGGAGAGAGAGAGAGGCTTTTGCCCAAGCTCCTTCCAAAGGTGAACTAACATTCTTCTTCATGGGATCTTCGCTTTTGTAAAGTCCCGGATCCCTGCAGGGTGTTACTCCCCAAAATATGTCACCTACCACTCTACACATCTGCATGCAGATCCCATCCTTTTCCTAACCCCTAAAAGGATGGTATTGAAGGTCTTTTATAAATGAATCTCACAGCCTGCCATGTTCACCATAGCTCCTGATGCTTTCCCTTCTGACCAGTGAGGCTGTAGTCAAAATGAATTACTTTTGGTCCCTTGAAATTATCCTGCGTGTTCTGTTGTCTCCTCTAACTGGAATGGTTGACCTCTCAGATCTCCACTTGCGCCAAGGGAGCTCTTCAAACCTCAACTCAATTGCCTCTTCTCCACAAAACCATTCCAGACTCTCCTCTTGTGTTCTCATTGTGCTTCCTTATCCCTCTTGTGCAGTGGCAAAGAGACTCTGCTTTGTGTTTTACCTATTGATGTACATACAGGCTTCCTCCACTGGGATCCACAGAGCCCAGACGCAGGTATCACTCTGTTCAACCCTTCATGTGTGTGTGTGTGTGTGTGTGTGTGTGTAATATGTGTGTGTGTATGCATATGTGTATGGATATTCACATACATATACAGAAGGCACTCAATAAGTTCTTATTGAACAGATAAGTGAATAAATCTTTGCTTGAGCTTTCCAGGACATAAAATTCTTTATCTTCACTAAAATTCAATGCATGCAGTGGAAACCAGAGGTGGGGAGGTGAGGATGTGTGGGTAACCCTAGCAGCCTGAACCCTGACACCTGCCAACATGCTCTGCCAAACAACCATCTTTAATAGGTTCAATTATACTTGCCAAGGTCTGGGCTACATGCTTACATTTATTATCTCATGTTAACTCTTGCTTTAATTCTGTGAAGAGACCACTATTGGTATCCAGATTAGATTAATTTCCAGGTTAGAAAAACAACTACAAGGGGATAAATAAATTGCCTGAAGTGACAAAACTAGTGTCAGGGCTAGAATCTGAATCCAGGTCCATCTTACTTCACACCTATGCTTTTAATTATATGATACACAACTTCTCATGTTAGCTTTTCTCTTTAATTAATCTGTAAGTTTCTCCCAAGTTGTTTGGATATAAATACCTCTCTTCTTCATGGGACTTATCCCTGTGCTAAGTAGAAACTTGATGAAGTTAAAATCTTGATGTCATTCTAAATTGGTAAGGGAAGTTACCTTTCCCAGAAGCTTATTACTTCTCTCAAGAGCTCCCTATCTCCTTCCTTTAAGTGGGAAATATGCATAAAACAAGACCTTTAATTAGCCCTCACTATTAGCTCCTACATCCTCTAATAATTATCTTTGGTGATGTCATCTTGAATCCCCCAGGGTACCATGGATATTATGGACTATTAGAGGCTGTTCTGAAAGCTAGCTATCAGTCTGATTCATATGAGGCCAATTACTTTAACTAAAATTAAAATTTGTCAAGAATAGTTTGGTGATGAGTCTTGGCAGCTAATGGGAGTCCTTAAGGAGCCATGCAGCACTCTTTGGCAGAAACACAATGGTTGCATCTCAAGGTTAAGGTCCGGTTGTTAGTGAAAGGGCAGAGATTGAAAGGACAAACTTTTCTGAATTGATAGCCTTGGACAGACTCCCTGGCTTGCTGTCACCAGAATCCACCCAGCCAGTAAGTGTTTAGTTCTCTTCCGTGGTACTTGGGGGTCCTCAATAAAGACCAAAGTAGAAAACATGGAGCCAGTGGCCATGGAATTTAAAGTTTATTTGGTATAACAAATATATTAGTTGCCTACCTAATATCTATTTCCTTCATTTTAACAGAACCTTAGTTTTATTGGAGCAACAATCTTATCTGCTAAAAATAATCTTTTGGCCAGACTCCTTTGTGTGAAAGCCAATCTTATAACACAGTTATGGTCAATGAGACCTAAAAGGAAGTCTGATTCAGGGTCTCTGGGAAAATTTTTTTCCTAACAAAAGGAAATGGATATAGTTGTTGTTTTTGTTTTTCTTTCAACTTTTCTCACTTCCTCCTCTTTGGAATAAGCCTGCAATTTCTGGAGGAGTATCTTTTATCTTGAAAAAATGAGGTGATAAGCTTAAGGATGAAATCCAACCTAAGAATGGCAGAACAGAGCTAAAGAAAAGCCTGGATTCTTATTGTACAATCCTCAGGTTGTTCATCTCCAAATTAAGTTGCTGTAGTTAGGTTTTTCTGAACTTGCTGCTGAAAACATTATCAGTAGGTATAGTTGGGGACATGAACAGAGAAGGATATATAATTATACCAGTTGAGCAGGGAAAATGAAATAGTGTGGCCAGAAGTCCTATTTAAAAACACCTTAAAGCAGTGACTGAGTGTGGAAAGCAGATAAAATCAATGTGGGATATCACATTGTGGGCTATCACAGCTCTGCATGTGCCTTTTAAAGGAATATTCACTCAGTTATTCATTCTCATGTATGGGGCACATGCCATAGCATGTGTTAGATGTTGGCTGTGTGATACTATATACATTTATAGTATAGTTTATAGTATATATTGTTATATATATATACACTACATATTATATAGTACACACATATATATACACTATATATTTATACTATAGTTTGTTTATTCAGTCCAACAATACAACTATTCTACAGTTGTTTGAAAATATGAATATTTGTAGATCCAACATCTACAAAGTATATAACGTCTTATTCTGGCCGCCATAGCCAGGTGAACCCTCTCTACCTAAGGCCCTGAGAAGGTTCTTCTCTGCTGCATGGAAATTATCTGTGGTGTGTGCTTATCATTTTATTAAGTATAAGAGCAGAACATTCTAGAATAGAAGGACATCCTGAGACTCCCCACCAAGGTCAGTGTGTACTGAGGCAGTAAGTGCCACAACTCTCACCATATGCTGCTCAGCCTCATCTTTACTTTTTTTTTGGCTGACCTTTATGTAATAAATGTGTTTCTAAAAATTTGTGTTAAATTGGTTCACATTTTAGATATGCTATGAGAGTTTATAGTTTCACTCTTTAAATAAATCTTGATTTTTGAAAATCAATTTTGATTTAGATTTTCACAATTTAGATTTTGAAAAATCTAGACTTTTCTAAAAAGTGAATAATTTTTGAAACCAGATAATTATCAAATTTTTATGTAAAAGAAGTCTGAGACAATGTCAAAGTATTATATAAAATCATCCTGTAATAAAGTCAATATTGTGGCTTCTAATGCCCACTCTACTGTTTGCCATCTCCACCCACACTAAAGGGAATTTATCCTTCTAGGTATTCAGGCAAAAAAAAAAAAAGTGCCATCTTTCTTAACACCTTTCTTATAATACTCACCACCACGCTCGCCCAACCCCCCACACCCCCCTCCAAAACCGTCAGTTTTTTTGTCTCCAATATGACTTTTCAATAAATTAGCTGGGCTCACAGAGTTTGAAGAAAAGTATGCATGTAAATCTTGCCAAATATTGGAACTCAAAGATTCACACACATTAAGTAATCTAGGGCACTGTACAACAGAATATGAAATCAGATACAAAATGAATAATCATGAGTAGGAACTGTTTCAGAAAAAGGAGAGAGGAAGGGGTAAAGAGTGATAATAGTATTTGGAGACACCTAGTCATGGGAGCACCTTGGAGATTCCTCCCACCCGATGCTGGTTGTGACAGTTTAATCACTACCTCGCCTATTCAGGCCCTTGTTAGGTAATGCTTATACTACTAGAAGGCTTCTCTGAAAATTGGCTCCTGAAAGCTCTAGTTCTCCTTCCTTTTGGAGAATACTTCTAAGTTCATTCTTCTTCCACAAGATATATGAAGGCAGTTCGCATGAACTATCAAGTCTTTTGTTTCATGAGCTATAACTCTAAAGGAAGATTTTAAATGACCAGATCAATATCTCATTACAACCAATTTTTAACCATATTTTCAAATGAGAGAAAACAGACATAGTTATAGGATTTAAGCTTGACAAAACCAAGCCCACCTTGAAAGAACTGAAAGCAAATACTCAAGCACATATTTGCACACTCATGTTCATAGCAGCATTATTCACAATAGCTAAAATGTAGAAATAAACCAAATGTCAATTGGATGAATGAATTAGGAAAATGTGATATATACATACAATGGGATATTGTTCAGCCTTAAAAAGGGATGAAATTTTGACACATGTCACACACAACATGGATGACCTTTGAAGACATTATGCTAAGTGAAATACTATTGGACTAAAGAACAGATACTGTATGATTTCATTTATATAATGTAAGTAGAGTAGTCAAATTTATAGACAGAAAGTAGAACAGTGGTAACCAGGAGCTAGAGGAGGGGAAATGAGGAGTTGATGTCTAAAGGGTACAGAGTTTCCATTTGGGTGATGAGAAAGTTTTAGAGATGCGTGGTAGTGATAGTTACACAACGATATGAGTGTACTTAATGCCACAGACCTGTACATTCCACATTTTAACGTGGAAAAATAATTAAAATGATAGATTTTACATTATGAATGTTTTACCACAATAAGAAAAAGTCCAATGTTTACTCAGTAGAATCCTTTTGACCCTTTCAATCTAGTTTTTTGAATTGATTGTAATCCATTCAGACTACACCAAACAAAATATGTATGAAGATCCCTTGGTGCTTTGATAAAGCAAACATCCAGAATGCTCATCCCACAGCTTCCCATATTTTCTACCATGTCCCCTGCTGCATCAAGTGTAAGAGTCTCATGAGTCATGTCCACAGAGTTGGTGCTGTGGCCTGGGCCAGAGCTGGCAGTCCACAGGGAGGGGGCTGGAGAGATGATGGAGTGGTGGAATGTTAGAGCAGAACTAAAATCAGAGTATATTACACACAAAGCCAGAGAAGAAGAAGTTTTCCCAAGGTCACAGGAAAAATTAGATTATTTTAATTATCACTCAGGATTATTTTAATTAGCATATTAGGATCTCATGAGTAGAGATCACCCTCTTGATGACATGCCTGGCACCACTTTCCCATCTGGTACAACCTGGAGAGAGTGCAAAAGCATATGCTCCTGAGTGTTTGTTGTCTGAGTCTATGTGGTTAAAAGATTCAAAATGCAATCAAATGATCAAATTTTAATAACCTGACCACTTCTAAAATTGTTTGACAAGAACCTCCCTGACCCACTTAGAAGCTCATACCCCAGACCAGTCACATCAGGTTGGGACTGTTTACAGAAGCTTCCTGATTATCAGATGTGGCAGGTACCTGCCAGTATGATGCAAATCAATTGCCAAATTAAATTGAGAAATCCTGCATCTCCTGCTAGATTTATAAAGTCAGTGAAAGTGACAAGAGAGATGGCCTTGAATCCACTTAAATCATTGACAAATGAGGATAACGAAGAGTTAGGACAGATAATGCAGAAGAAAAGACCACAAATTGATAATTTTACCAGATAAAAGCTTCAGAAGAGAAAGATGTCTTCAGAACCTCTCAGGAAAATTGAAAACTCTTCAAACTTTTTGGCAGAACTTGATCTTCTTAGGATGTTTACTGTAGTTACTTAATTAGTTAGTTAGATTCTCAGAAAAATTAATTTATTCTTTTGTGCATGATTGTAACTAAAATAAAAGTTAAAAAATATAAGATAGGACTGGAAGAGATTATGCGGAGTGAAATAAGTCAAGCAGAGAGTAAATTATCTGATGGTCTCATTTACATGTGGAGCATAAGGAAAAACATGGAGGGCATTGTGAGAAGGAAGGGAAGGGTGAATGGGGGGAAATTGGAGGGGGCGATGAACCATGAGAGACTGTGGACTCTGAGCAACAAACTGAGGGTTTTGGAAGGTAGGAGGTGGGGACGTGGGAGGGCCTGGTGGTGGGTATTGAGAAGGGCATGTATTGCATGGAGCACTGAGTGTGGGGAATGAACAATTAATCTTGTAACACTGAAAAAATAAAATAAACATATTTGGGGAAAAAAAGAAAAAATATAAATTTGCTTTCAATTTTTATTTCATTAGATAAAGTTTTAATCAATCAAATATTTTGGTTGCATTTACTATGGAATGTTGGTCCCACTTTAAATGAATTCCCTTTAGAATTTTGTCCAGTGATCTAGCTTGATAATGTAAACATGCTGGGTGTGTACACATGTCAGGCACTTTCCTATGTGCAGTCCAGGAGCCAACAAAGTCCCTGTCTCCTAGAAACATACCCTCAAGACATGGGCCAAATTTGCCAGATACATGTTGAACAAATCAGTAAATGGAGATATTGTCCACACGATGTCATTTCTCAGCCACCATCCCCAGAATAGTATTTTGCATTATATTTCCAGGAATGGGAAATACATTTTCAGGGAGTACTCTTCCTCGTACCCATGTCCCTTATAACAATCATGCCTTGCATTTGTACTTGTACTTTCAGCTTTGGTAAAGGGCTTTCATAAAATTATCTGTTTTTAACTTTACAACAACCACCATATAGGAGTTTAGAGCAAGAGTTATCAGGCCCATTTAAAAGGCTTAGGTCAAGAAAAGCTGTGCCCAAGAGGTAAAGAATCTGTACTCAGAAAACTACAAAGTGCTCATGAAAGAAATTGAGGAAGACACAAAGAAATGGAAAAACGTTCCATGCTCATGAATTGGAAGAACAAATATTGTGAAAATGTCTATGCTACCTGAAGCAATCTATACATTTAATGCAATCCCTATCAAAATATCATCAACTTATTTCAAAGATATGGAACAAATAATCCTAAAATTTATATGGAACCAGAAAAGACCATGAATAGCCAGAGGAATGTTGAAAAAGAAAACCAAAGTCGGTGGCATCACAATTCCAGACTTCAAGCTCTATTACAAAGCGGTAATCATCAAGACAGTGTGGCACTGGCACAAAAACAGACACATAGACCAATGGAACAGAATAGAGAGTCCAGAAATGGAACCTCAACTCTTTGGTCAACTAATCTTCGACAAAGCAGGAAAGAATATTCAATGGAAAAAAGACAGTCTCTTCAACAAATGGTGTTGGGAAAACTGGACAGCCACATGCAAAAGAATGAAATTGGACCATTTCCTTACACTGCACACAAAAATAGACTCAAAATGGATCAAAGACCACAATGTGAAACAAGACTCCATCAAAATCCTGGAGAAGAACACAGGCAACACCCTCTTCAACTTCAGCCGAAGCAACTTCTTCCTACAAACATCTCCAAAGGCAAGGGAAGCAAGGGCAAAAATGAACCACTGGGACTTCATCAAGATCAGAACTTTTGCACAGTAAAGGAAACTGTCAACAAAACCAAAAGACAACTGACAGAATGGGAGAAGATATTCGCAAATGACAAATTAGATAAAGGATTAGTATCCAAAATCTATAAAGAACCTCTCAAACTCAACACCCAAAGAACAAATAATCCAATCAAGAAATGGGCAGAAGATATGAACAGAAATTTCAGTAAAGACGATATCCAAATGGCCAACAGACACATGAAAAAATGCTCAACATCACTCGGCATCAGAGAAATACAAATCAAAACCACAGTGAGATACCACCTCACACCAGTCAGAATGGCTAAAATCAGCAAGTCAGGGAATGACAGATGTTGGCGAGGATGTGGAGAAAGGGGAACCATACTACACTGTTGGTGGCAATGTAAGC
>CM052803.1:17871760-17887878 GCA_028533885.1 Nasua narica | reverse complement strand
AAAACTGTATGGAGATTCCTCAAAATGTTGAAAATAGAGCTACCCTATGACCCAGTAATTGCACTACTGGGTATTTACCCTCAAGATACAAATGTAGTGATCCGAAGGGTCACATGCACCCGAATGTTTATAGCAGCAATGTCCACAATGGCCAAACTATGGAAAGAACCTAGATGTCCATCAACAGATGAATGTATATATATACAATGGAATACCATGCAGCCATCAAGAGAAACGAAATCTTGCCATTTGCAATGATGTGGATGGAACTAGAGGGTATTATGCTAAGCAAAATAAGTCAGTCAGAGAAAGACAATTATCACATGACCGCTCTGATATGAAGAATTTGAGAGGCAGGACAGGGGGTTATGGGGCGGTGGGGAAGAGAACTGAAACAAGATGGGATGAGGAAGGAGACAAACCATAAGAGACTCCTAAACTCACGAAACAAACTAAGGGTTGCTGGGAGGTGGGGGGGATAGGGTTATGGACATTGGGGAGGGTATGTACTATGGCAAATGTTGTGAAATGTGTAAGCCTGATGATTCACAGACATATACCCTGGGAAAATAATACATTATATGTTAATAAAAAATTAAAAAAAATAAGAAAAGCTGTGCCCAGTACACCCTGACTGCCACCCTGGGGTGTCTACCTCCCAAACCAAACACCTGGTCTCTGACCTGTTGTTCTTGTACTTAAATCTGCTCTGACCCATTCCCAAACCCACAATTTGATATTTGGCATCCCAACACTGTTAAGATGGGGCAAAGAGAACCTAGTCATGCTGGAATTCCGAATTCTGCTAGTAGTGAATAAGAGGACATTAAGGTTCAGTACTGAATAAGAAGCCAGAAACCTGGGGTTCAAATTCCAGCTTTACTCTGCATTAATTGTGTGACTTTAGAGGGCAGGCTACTTAAACACCTGAGCCACTGTTGCATTTAAGCTGAATTTTTTTTGAAATGTATTCTTAGTTCCAGAATAAGTCTAAGGATCAAATCACTTCCCTGTCGTGAATTATGCAAGAGTGTTTGAGGGGTAAAAGAGCTCATGGAAATCTTTTCAACTATAACCTCACAGAAAGTGTGATTATGGATCATTGTCATCCATAAATGTCCATCAATATCTCATTTATGGCAAAATAATCAAATTTTCTTTAACCAAAAGTTATGTAAGACTCAATCATTTGAATAGTAATAATGAAAAATCACGTGAAAAGAAAACCTCCATAGTTGCACCAACCCAATAAATCCGTTCTTTCCTTCGTGTGTTTGTGTGTGTGTGTATGTGTTCTGCTTTGTTCCCTGTTCATAAACTGATCTGTCTTAATATAATTGTAATCACAGTATATATTATGTTGTAACTTCTACATTTATTCATGCTGTTATATCACTCACTACCAAGAACAAAAGAAAGGCAAAATATGTCCCTACTCATTTTACCTTTTTCACAAGCTATACCACCCTCTTTGTGTAAATGAGCAGAGAATAAATGGCCTTGTAGTTGATGTCATATAAAATAAAGACACAGAGAAAGGCCTGGGTAACCCATCAAACCTCTATGCAGTCTATTGGGATGTTCTGAAATTACAGAAATATTCTATAATTTTTTTAAGATTTTATTTATTTATTTATTTATTAGGAAAGAGAGAGAGTGAGAGAGAGCATGAGAAGGGAGAAGGTCAGAGTGAGAAGCGGACTCCCCATGGAGCTGGGAGCCCGATGTGGGACTCGATCCTGGGACTCCGAGATCATGACCTTATCCAAAGGCAGTTGCTCAACCAACTGAGCCACCCAGGCGCCCAATATTCTATAATTTGTCCTGACCAATTTGGTAGCCACTAGCCATATGTGGCTCTAGAGCATTTGAAAAGTGTTATAATGCAAAGAGGAAACTAAATGTTTAATTTTATTCACTTTTAATTAATTTACATTTAAATAGTCACATGTGCTTGTGGCTACTGTATTTGTATAGCACAGGAATGGTTAAGCTAAGTAGAGACCTGGCTGACTTTCAGTAATAAATCATAGCATGGTTCCCACTCAGAGGCCCAGAATTCTTACATTTGTACCTGTACTTTCAGCTTTGGTAAAGGGCTTTCATATCATTATCTGTTTTTAACTTTACAACAACCACCATATTTAAAGCAAGAGTTATCAAGCCCATTTAAGAGGCTGAGGTCAAAAAAAGCTGTGCCCAGTACACCCTGACTGCCACCCTGGGGTGTCTACCTCCCAAACCATGCTGCCCTTAATTAAGCATGCTGGTCCTTTGTCATTTTTAGCTCCCCAGGGTCCATTTCTTCTCTTAAAAGCATCCCAATCTCCTGCAAATCAAAATCACAGTAAGATACAACTTCATACCAGTCTGAATGGCTATAATTAACAACTCAGGAAACGAGATGTTGGTGAAGATGTGGAGAAAGGGGAACCCTCTTACACAGTTGCAAACTGGTGCAGTCACTCTGGAAAATAGTATGGAGGTTTCTCATAAAGTTAAAAATAGAGCTACCCTATGACCCAGCAATTGCACTACTAGGTATCTATCCAAAGGATACAATCATGGTGATTTGAAAGGGCACATGCACCGGAATGGAGTTTTTTTTTTTAATTTAATTTTATTTTTTCAGTGTTCCAAGATTCATTGTTTATGCACCACACCCAGTGCTCCATGCAATACATGCTCTCCTTAATACCTACCACTAGGCTCACCTATCCCCCCACCCCTCTCCTCTCCAAAACCCTCAGATTGTTTCTCAGAGTCCACAGTCTCTCATGCTTCATCTCCTCCTCCAATTTCCCCCAATTCACTTTTCCTTTCCTTCTAATGTCCTCCATATTATTCCTTATGCTCCACAAGTAAGTGAAACCATGTGATAATTGACTCTCTCTGCTTGACTTATTTCACTCAGCATACTTACACTGCAATGTTTATAGAAAAATGTTCACAATAGCCAAACTAAGGAAAGAGCTCAGATGTCCATCAGTGGATAAATGGATAAAGGAGATGTAGTATATATAGACAATGGAATATTACTCATAATCAAAAAGAACAGACACATAGACCAGTGGAACAGAATAGAGAGCACAGAGATGTACCTGCAACTCTGTGGTAAATCATCTTTGACAAAACAGGCAAAAATATCTAGTGGAAAAAAAGACAGTCTCTTCAATAAATGGTGCTGGGAAAACTGGACAGGTATATGTAGAAGAATGAAACTTGACCATTCTCTTACACCATACACAAAGATAAACTCAAAATGGATAAAAGACCTCAGTGTGAGGCAGGAATCTATCAAAACCCTAGAGAAGAACATAGGCAGTAACCTCTTCGAAATTAGCCACAGCAACTTCTTTCAAGACATGTCTCCAAAGGCAAAGGAAACAAAAGCGAAAATGAACTTTTGAGACTTCGTCAAGATAAAAAACTTCTGCACAGCAAAGGAAACAGTCAACAAAACAAACAGGCAACCCACAGAATGGGAGAAGATATTCGCAAATGACACTACAGACAAAGGGCTGATATCTAAGATCTACAAAGAACTCCTCAAACTCAACACTCACAAAACAGATAATCACATCACAAAATGGGAAGAAGACATGAACAGACACTTCTCCAAAGAAGACATACAAATGGTTAACAGACACATGAAAAAATGTTCATCTTTAACCATCAGGGAGAGAGATCACAAGTAGGCAGAAAGGCAGGCAGAGGGAGAGGGGGAGGCAGGCTCCCTGTTGAGCAGAGAGTGTAAGAGAGTGTAAATGTATGGTGTAAGAGAATGGTCAAATCAAAACCACGTGGAGATACCACCTTACACCAGTTAGAATAGCCCAGGGGCGCCTGGGTGGCTCAGTGGGTTAAAGCCTCTGCCTTCAGCTCAGGTCATGATCTCAGGGCCCTGGGATTGAGCCCCACATTGGGCTGTCTGCTCAGCAGGGAGCCTGCCTCCCCCCACCTCTCTCTGTCTGGCTCTCTGCCTACTTGTAATCTCTCTCCGTCTGTCAAATAATAGATAAATAAAAATCTAAAAAAAAATAATAGCCAAAATCAACAAGACAGTAAACAACAAATGCTGGAGAGGATGTGGAGAAAGGGGAACCCTCTTCCACTGTTGGTGAAAATGCAAGTTGGTGCAGCCACTTTGGAAAACAGTATGGAGATTCCCCAAGAAATTAAAAATAGAGCTACCCTATGACCCTGCAATTGCACTACTCGGTATTTACCCCAAAAAAGCAGATGCAGTACAAAGAAGGGCCACAAGTACGCCATTGTTCATAGCAGCAATGGCCACAATTGCCAAACTGTGGAAAGAACCAAAATGCCCTTCAACAGACGAATGGATAAGGAAGATGTGGTACATCTATACAATGGAATATTATGCCTCCATCAGAAAGGATGAATATCCAACTTTTGTATCAACATGGACAGGATTAGAACTAGATATCATCCACATCCAAATCAATAAATCAGATAGCTTTCCAAAGACTGGCAGGAGAAAGTCCACAACTAAATATAGAGAAGAAATTGCATCTGAGATATTAGGAAGGTCAGAAAGGCAGAGGGAGGCTGCCCACAGGATGGAGGCAACTGGGCACACATAGACAACAGAGAAACAGGCCCTCACACCAGGGAGCTCACATTGGGAAGACTAATCTCCATAACATTTGGCTTTAAAACCAGAGGGGCTGAGTTCTGTGAGTTTATATAACTGGTGGGACTTGGAACCTGGACCTTTCAAAGTCAGTTGACTCAGCACTGGGCAAGCAAAAAAGCATATGAGAGCTGGGTTGTCACTGTTAGAGATAGTAGCCTGCATGGAAAGGTAGCAGAACCCTTTTACACTGTTGGGAATGCAAGCTGCTGCAGCCACTCTGAAAAACAGTATGGAAGTTCCTCAAAAAGTTGAAAATAGAGCTACCTTACCACCCAACAATTGCACTATGGGCATTTAACCCAAGGATACAAATGTAGTGATCCAAAGGGGCACCTGCACCCCAATGTTTATAGCAGCACTGTCCACAATAGCCAAACTATGGAAAAAGCCCAAATATCCTTCAATAGATGAATGGTTAAAGAAGTATGCTCTCTCTCTCTCTCTCTCTCTCACACACACACACACACACATACACACACACAATGGAATATTATGCAGCCATCAAAAAATGAAGTCACCATTTACAATGATGTGGATGGAACTACAGAGTATTACACTAAGTGAAATAAGTCAATCAGAGAAATATAATTATCATATGATCTCAGTGATATGCGGAATTCAAGAAAGAAGGCAGAAGATCATAGGGGAAGAGAGGAAAAAATAAAATGAGACAAAGCCAGAGAAGGAGACAAGCCATAAGAGACTCTTAATCATAGGAAACAAACTGAGGGTTGTTGGAGGGGAAGAGGGTGGAGGGATGAGGTAACTGGGTGATGGACACTGGGGAGGGTATGTGTTGTAAAGCACACTGGGTATTATTTAAGACTGAGGAATCACAGACCTGTACCTCTGAAACAAATAATACATTATATGTTAATTAAAAAATACATTCAAATACATGCTTGTGCAATTTTTGAAAATAAAATGGTGCACAGAGAGTTTGGAAAACTACTGAGTGGGAGCTTCATCTTTCTGAATCTGATGACTATGCTTTTTGACATATCATTTACTTTTTTTTAATTCATTAAATTAATGAGTCTATTAGTAATCATAAATTTTAAATCAATGATACTTTTATCTGTAACCATATGTGAATTTTGGTGGATTCAGAAAAATAGAATGTATACATTGGAAAAAAGAAAAGCCCCAAGTGCTTAATGGATTAGTTCAATAAACAAGTATCATTAGGTGGCATACATAGAGATAGATATAGAGATACGGAGAGAGGAGATAGAGATATAAAAGAGCAGTTTACGCAATGCCAGAGGCAAGCAGGGGCAAGTTCCAACTGATTTCCAAACCCATTAGGGGACTTCTCTGAAAACAAGGGAGCTGGCCAGTGCCATTTGTCGTCCCCACCCCAACATAAATACAGAGATATCTGCAAGAGGTGGGGTTATACAAACACTTGCTACCTAATCTACTAACAATGCTCCCAAGTTCTCCTAAAGACTTGTCTACCCCAACCCTGCTGGCTTTGGCCCTGGGCTCAGGTCAAATTTTATTAAAGTCCTGAGGGTACCACGTCCAAGCACCTGACGCATAGCTGCCACCCCCCCCACACACACATCCACTTGCTGCACTCAACTGGGTGCCCCCAGCTATGTTGCTGTTTGCTCCTATCACCAGGTAAAGAGTTGCTGCAGCTTGCCACACCCAGTAGCCACACAGGACCCAACTACTGTTCCACACCCAGCCACATCTCATCAGCCACCATTGCACACTATGACCAGCCTAATTCCCCAGCCTCCCAGGTGCATAGCCCTTAGGTGCCACAGGTCTTCAGGCATCCAGCATAGGATGGCCCAGCACAAATTTTGATAACACAGAAACTCTACACCCAAGTTCCCCAAGGGGGCATGCCCTGCCCAGAGCTGGCCTGACTGGGTTACACTAACTCCATAGAGAACAAGCACAGCATACCACAGGAAGTCAGTGCAGAGGATTTGGACAAAACAGCAGGATGTAAGCAACACACCTAGGATACTATCCTGAAGGGCCAGATCCTGGCGAATAGAGGACACTGCACTCCAAGGCACTTCAGTACTTCTTCTTCATAAAATCACTACTTTTAAGAGCAAAAAATACAGCTGACCTTCTTTTTTTGTTTTGTTTTAAATTTTTATTTAAATTCCAATTAGTTAACATATAGTGTAATACTAGTTTCAAGTATACAATTTAGTGACAATACATACAACACCCAGTACTCATCACAATAAGTGCACTCCTTAATCCCCATCACCCACCTCTCCTCTGGTAGCCATAAGTTGGTTTTCTATAGTTAAGAATCTCTTTCTTAGTTTGCCTCTGTCTCTTTTATTTTCCTGTGATCACTTGTTTTGTTTCTTAAATTCTACATATGAGTGAAATCATATGGTATTTGTCTTTCTCTGACTGACTTAGTTCACTTAGCATAATATTCTCTAGCTCCATCTACCTCACTGCAATTGGCAAGTTTTCATTCTTTATTATGGCTGAGTAATATCCCATTTTATATGTATAAAATATAATATTATATATATATATATATATATATATATATATTCCTTATCCATTCATCAATAAATGCACATTGGGGCTAATTCCATAATTTGGCTATTGTAGATAAATGCTACTATAAACATTGGGATGCATGTATCACTTTGAATTGATATTTTTGTATTCTTTTTTTTTTGAGAGGGGGAAGCAAGCTCCCTGCCAAACAGAGAGCCCAGATGCGGGGCTCAATCCCAGGACCTTGTGATCATGACCTGAGCCAAAGGCAGAGGCTTTAACCCACTGAGCCACCCAGGTGCCCTGATATTTTTGTATCCTTTAGGTAAATACCTAGTAGTGCAATTGCTGGATCCTAGGGTAGTTATATTTTTAACTTTTTGAGGAACCTCCACACTATTTTCCAGTAACTTCACCAATTTGCAATTCCACCAACAGTGCAGGAGGGTTCACCTTCCTCTATATCCTCACCAACATTACAGCTGACTTTCTTAACACAGAGAAACAGACCCAGAAAGGCATACAAAATGAAGAGGCAGAGAAATTTATCCCAAATGAAACAACAGGACAAGACCATAGCCAGAGATCTAAGTGAAACAGTAACATGCCTGATAGAGAATTTAAAGTAATGATCAAGGATACTCACTGGACATGAGGAAAGAGGAGAAAACATGACTGAGACCCTTAACACAGACATAAGGAATAATATAACAGAGGTAAAGGGCACAATAAGTGAAATGAAAACATGTTTGATGTGATGCACAGCAGAATGGAATAAGCAGAGGAATGAATTAGTAGCCCTGAAGACAGGAATGGAAAGTAAATCGACTGAACAGAAGAGAGAGAAAAGAATTATGCAAAATGAGAAAAAACTTGGCAACTCAGTGATTCCACCAAATGTAATTACATTCATAGTACAGGAATCCAAGGACAAGAGAGAGAAAGGGGGATAGAAAATTTATTTGAAGAAATAATAGCTGAAAACTTCCCTAATCTGGGGAAGGAAACAGATATGCAGAGAACCCTCAATAGAATCAACAAAAGCAGACTGACACCAACACATATTGTAACTAAATCTGCAAAATATAGAGATAAAGAGAAAATTTTTAAAACAAGATAAAAGAAGTTATTAACTTATAAGGGAAAATCCGTAAGGTTAGCAGGAGATTTTTCAATAGACACTTGGCAAGCCAGAAGGGACAGGCATGATATATTTAATGTGCTGAATGGAGAAATCTGCAGCCAATAATATTCTATCCAGAAAGGCTTTCAGAATAGAAGGAGAAATAAAGAATTCCCAAACAAAAACTAAAGGAGTTCATGATCAGCTGGTTTAAGCTCTGCAACACATATTAAAAGGGATACTTTGTTGTTGTTTTTCCTTGTTGCTTCTTTAATTTTTTTAAAATTTTTTATTAACATAAAATGTATTATTTGTCCCAGGGTACATGTCTGTGAATCATCAGGCTTACACATTTCACAACATTTGCCATAGCACATACCCTCCCCAATGTCCATAACCCTACACTCCCACCTCCCAGCAACCCTTAGTTTGTTTTGTGAGTTTAGGAGTCTCTTATGGTTTGTCTCCTACCCCATCCCATCGTGTTTCATTTCTCTTCCCCACCCCCCACAACTCCCTACCCTGCCCCTCAAATTCTTCATATCAAGGCAATCATGTGATAATTGTCTTTCTCTGACTGACTTATTTTGCTTAGCATAATACCCTCTAGTTCCATCCACATCATTGCAAATGGCAAGATTTCGTTTCTCTTGATGGCTGCATACTATTCCATTGTATATATATATATATATATATATATATATATATATATATATATATATACACCATATCTTCTTTATCCATTTATCTGTTGATGGACAGCTAGGTTCTTTCCATAGTTTGGCTATTGTGAACATTGCTGCTATAAACATTTGGGTGCATGTGACCCTTCGGATCACTTCATTTGTATCTTGAGGGTAAATACCCAGTAGTGTGATTGCTGGGTCATAGGGCAGCTCTATTTTCAACATTTTGAGGAACCTTCACACAGTTTTCCAGAGTGGTTGTACCAGCTTGCATTCCCACCAATAGTGTAAGAGGGTTCCTTAAAAAGGATACTTTGAATGGAAGGTGAGACCAAAAGTGACAGTGTAGAAATAAGAATCACAAATGCACTAAAAATTAATTTTTCTGTAAAAAAAAAATCAGTCAATAAACTCACAAAAATATATATAAAATATAATAACATATACCCAAAATGTGGGGAGGAGAGGAGAAAAGAATGAGTTCAAACTTAAATGACCATCGACTTAATATAGACTGCTATATGCAAAGAGGTTATATACAGACCTAATGGTAACTATATATCAAAACCACTAATAAATTTGCAAAGAGTAAAGAGAAATAAATCAAAATATATTACTAAAGAAAACCAGCAAAACATGAAAGAGAGAAAGACAGGAAAAGACCAGAGAAATTCTTCAGAAACAAGCACAAAACCAGTAATAAAATGGCATTAAAAATATATATCTATTAATAATTACTTTGAATGTAAATGGATTAAGTTCTCCAATCAAACGACATAGGGGTTACAGAATGGATAGAAAAAGAAGACCATCCATATACTGCCTATAAGAGACTCATTTTAGATTTAGATTTAGATTTTAGATCTAAACACACCTGTAGATTGAAAGTGAGAGGAGAAACATCTATTATGCAAATAGGTATCAAAAGAAAGCCAGAGTAGCAATGCTTATATCAGACAAAATAGACTTTAAAATGGACTTTTGGGGGGTGCCTGGATAGCTCAGTTGATTAAGCATCTGACTCTTGATTTCAGCTCAGGTCATAATCTCAGGTTTGTGAGACCAAGCCCTATGTCAGGCTGGGCATGGAGCTTGTTTAATATTCTCTCTCTTGGGGTGCCTGGGTGGCTCAGTCAGTTAAGTGTCTGCCTCCAACTCAGGTCATGATCTCAGGGTCCTATGATGGAGCCCCACATCAGGCTCCCTGCTCAGCAGGGAGTCTGCTTATCCCTCTTGCTCCTCCCCTTACTCATGCTCTGTCTCTGTCTCTCTCTCAAATAAATAAATAAAATCCTTAAAAAAAGACTATCTCTCCCCCTTTGCCCCTCCACCCCACAGGGTGGGGAGAAAGACTGTAACAAGAGACAAAGAAGGACACTATGTAATAATAAAAGGGACAATCCAAAGAGAAGATATAATTATAAATATTTATATACTCAACATAGGAACACCGAAATACATTAAACAGTTAATAGCAAACACAAAGCAACTAACCAATAATAATACAATAATAGTAGGGGGCTTTAACACCCCATTTATACCAATGAACAGATCATCTAAAAAGAAAATTAACAAGCAAACAATCGAATAGCTTTGAATGACATCCTAAGACAGGAGAATACATATTCTTTTCAAGTCCACACAGAATATTCTCTAGGATAGAGCACATATTGGCCCACAAGACAAACTTCAAGAAATTCAAGAAGATTGAAATCATATAATGCATATTTTCTGACCACAACACTATGAAACAAGAAGTCGACCACAAGAAAAAACCTGAAATGACCACAAATACATGAAGATTAAACAACATGCTAATAAACAATAAATGGCTCAACTAGGAAATAAAAGAAAAATATTCAATATTCAATATTTTGCTTGACTTTTTAGTACATGGAAACAAATGAAAATGAAAACAAAACCGTCCAAATCCTCTGGGATGCCGCAAAACCAGTCATCAGAGAGAAAGATATAACAATACAGGCTTACCTCAAGAAGAAAGAAAAATCTTAAATGATCTAACCTTACACCTAAAGAAGCTAGAAAAAGAAAAACAAATGAAGCCTAAAGCCAGCAGAAGGAACTAAATAATAAAGATTACAGAAGAAATAAAGGATATAGAAGCTGAAAAAACAATAGAACAGATCAATGAAACCAGGAGGTGGTTCTTTGAAAAAATCAATAAAATAGATAAACCTCTAGCCAAACTTATGAAAAAGAAAAGAGAAAGGACTCAAGTAAATAAAATCACAAATGAAAGAAGAGAAATAACAACCAACACCACAGAAATACAAACAATCCTAAAAGAATATTATGAAAAACATATGCTAACAAATTGGACAGCCTAGAAGTGGATAAATTCCAAGAAACATATAAAGTACCAAAACTGAACAGGAAAAAATAGAAAACTTGAACAGATTGATAACTAGCAAAGAAATTGAGTCAGTAATCAAAAAACTTGCGATAAACAAAACTCAAGGGGCAGATGGCTTCAAAGGCAAATTCCACTATACATTTAATAAGTTAATACCTATTCTTCTCTAACTATCCCAAAAAATATAAAAGGAAGAAAAATTTCAAAATTCATTCCATGAGGCTAGCATTACCCTGATGTCACAACCAGATAAATACATCACTATAAAAAAAACAGCTACAAGCCAATACCTCTGATAAACAGATGCAAAAATTCTTTTTTTTTTTAAGATTTTATTTATTTATTTGAGAGTATTTATTTGAGAGAGAGAAAGAGAGAGGAGATGGTCAGAGGGAGAAGCAGACTCCCTGTGGAGCTGGGAGCCCGATGTGGGACTTGATCCCGGGACTCCGGGATCATGACCTGAGCCGAAGGCAGTTGCTTAACAACTGAGCCACCCAGGCACCCAGATGCAAAAATTCTTTTTTTTTTTTTAAAGATTTTATTTATTTATTTGACACAGTGAGAGAGATCACAAGGAGGCAGAGAGGCAGGCAGAGCGAGAGGGGGAAGCAGGCTCCCTGCTGAGCAGAGAGCCCGATGCGGGGCTCGATCCCAGGACCTTGAGATCATGACCTGAGCCGAAGGCAGAGGCTTTAACCCACTGAGCCACCCAGGTGCCCCCCAGATGCAAAAATTCTTAATAAAGCACCAGCTTTATTGATTTCAACTACATGTTGAAATCAACATACATTAAAAGGTCATTCACTACAATCAAGTGGGATTTATTCCTGGGTTGCAAGTGCAGTTCAATATCCATAAATCAAACAATGTGATATATCACATTAATAATAGAAAGGATAGGAATTATACAATCATATCAATAGACACAGAAAAATCATTTGACAAAGTACTACATCCATTCTTGATAAAAACCTCAGCAAAATAGGTTTGGAGGGAACACACCTCAACATCATAAACGCCAAAAAAACCTCAGTTAACATCATCCTTTATTGGAAAAACTGACAGTCTTCCCCTGAAAATCAGGAACAAGACAAGGATGTCCAGTCTCAACACTTTTATTCAACATAGTACTGGAAGTCCTAGTCACAGCAATCAAACAAAAAGAAATAAAAGGAATCCAAATCAATAAAAAGGAAATCAAATTTACACTATTTGCAGATAATATGATAATGTATATATCAAACCTGAAAGACTCCATCAAAAACCTGCTAGAACTGATAAATAAATTCAGCAAAGTCACAAGATACAAAATCGGTGTATAAAAATTTGTTGCATACCTATACACCAATAATGAAGCAGCAGAAAGAGAAGTTAAGAAAACAATCCCATTTAAATTGCACCCTTTTGGTAATAAGATATCTAGGAATAAACCCAGCCAATGAGGTGAAAGACCTGTACTCTGAAAACTAAAACACAGATGAAAGAAATTTCAGACAACATAAAGAAATGGGAAGACATTCTATTCTCATGGATTAGAAGAAAAAATATTGTTAAAATGTCTATACTACCCAAAGTAATCTATACACTTAATGCAATTCCTATCAAAATATGTATGGCATTTTTTTTCACAGAGCTAGAAGAAGCAATCCTAAAATGTGTGTGGAACCACAAAAGACTCTGAATAGCTAAAGCAATCTTGAAAAAGAAAAGCAAGGCTGAAGGCATCACAATTCTGGACAAAGTTGTATTTCAAAGCTCTAGTAATCAAAACAGTATGGTACTGGCACAAAAATATAAACTTAGATCAATAAGACAGAAGAGAAAGTAAACCTGCAATTATATGGTCAATCTTTGACAAAGCAGGAAGGAATAGCCAATAGAAAAAATATGGTCTCCTCAACAAGTGGTGTTGGGAAAACAGGACAGCAACATGCAAAAGAATGAAACTTGACCAACCTCTTACACCATATACATAAATAAATTCAAAACGGATGAAAGACCTAAAAGTGAGACTTGAAACCATAAAAATCATAGAAGAGAACACAGGCAGTACCTTCTCTTTCTCTCTCTTTCTTTCTTTTTTTTTAATTTTTTTTTATTTATTTATTCATTTAACAGAGAGAGGACACAAGCAGGTAGAGAGGCAGGCAGAGGCAGAGAGAGAGGAGCAGGCTCCCTGTTGAGCCAGGAGCCTGATGCGGGACTCGATCCCAGGATGCCGGGATCATGACCCGAGCCGAAGGCAGCCGCTCAACCAACTGAGCCACCCAGGCGTCCCTCTCTCTTTCTTTCTTAAAGATTTTGTTTATTTATTTGAGTGAGAGAAAAAGAGTGCTTGAGTGAGAGAGCACAAGCAAGGGGAGTGGCAGAGGGAGAGGGAGAAGCAGGCTCCCAGCTGAGGAGGGAGCCCAACTTGGGGCTCAATCTGAGGACTCTGAGATCATGACCTGAGTCAAAGGCAGATGCTTAGCCAACTGAGACACCCAAACACCCTGGCAGTAACTTCTTTCGCATTGGTCATAGCAACTTCTTTCAAGATCTCTCCTGAGGCAAGGGAAACAAAACTAAAAATAAACTATTGGTACTACATCAAAATAAAAAGCTTCTGCACAGCAAAGGAAAACAATCAATAAAATTAAAAGTCAACCTATGGAATAGGAGAAGATATTTGCAAAGGACATATCTGATAAAGGATTAGTATCCAAAATATATAAAGAACTTGCAAAACTCAACACCAAAAAATAAATAATAGAATTTAAAAAATGGGCAGAAGACATAAACAGACATTTCTCCAAAGAAGATATCCAGGTGGCTAACAGACTCATGAAAAGACGCCATCATCACGCATCATCAGGGAAATCCAAATCACAACTACAGTGAGATATCACTTCATATCTATCAGAATGGCTAAATCAACAACGCAATAAAACCACAGGTGCCAGCGGGAATGTGGAGAAAGGAGAACCCTCTTGAACTGTTGGTGGGAATGCAAACTGTTGCAGCCACTCTGGAAAACAGTATGAAGGACCCTCAAAAAATTAAATAGAATTACCTTACAATCCAGCCATTATACTACTGGGTATTTGCCCAAAGAATACAAGAAGACTAATTCAAAGGGATACATGCACCCCCATGTTTATAGCAGCATTATTTACAATAGCCCAATTATAAAAGCAGCCCAAGTGTCCATCAATTGATAAATGGATAAAGAAGATGTGGTATCTGTATTACAATGAAATACTATTCAGCCATTAAAAAGAAAGAAATCTTGCCATTTGCAACATGGGTAGAGCTAGAGACTATAATGCTAAGTGAAATAGGTCAGTTAGAGAAAGACAAATACGCTATGATTTCACTCATGTGTGGAATTTAAGAAATACAACAAACAAGCAAAGGGAAAAATTAAGAGAGAGACAAAGCATGAAGTAAACTTTTAATTAATTATAGAAAACAAACTGATTATCAGAGGGTTTAGGGAATGGGTTAAATATGTGATAGGAATTAAGGACTGCACTTTAATGAAGAGCACAGAATGATGTATGGAACTGTTGAATTACTATACACCTGAAACCAATATTATACTGTATGTTTCCTAACTGGAATTAAATTAAAAATAATTAAAAATTAAAAATCAGAATAGGGAAAATGTTTGCTTTATATTCCTATTGTTGTTATTTCTAATATTGTTTTTGCAAAACCCCTTTTTAAAAAATGGCTTAAAGTTAGAAAAAAAGAAGAAGAAATAGCCACAAAAACAAGCTGTGTGTTCCTTGTCCTTGAAGCCCAGCAACTGGTCCATGGCAGGTTCCCCCAGAATGCAGGCTGATTGCCCAGTACATATATCACACTCAGAGGGCCAGAAAGGTTCAGAAATTTCACGTGTTCAAAGACTTCTTTTAGAACCTGGTATGAGAGTTGTAGAAACAGCAACAAAGAATCAGAAGGGACAGGGAATTGGGAAAACATGGCAAATATCTTTCCATGCTCTCAAATACCCGAAAGTCCACTGAAATGGATCACTTATTCTATTTGATCATGTGTTCAACAGTGTTCATAGTTCAACAGTGGTGAACTAGCCCAAGAGACATATGGCAGCTCACTCTGTGTTTTGAGTGGCCTTTCTTGGAGTGTTCCACCTTCTGGAACACAAATGTCAGCTCCATTGCCCTAGTTCAGAGTTGTTGAGACTTGGGGGACAAACTTCATTAACTTTCCTGACTGCATTGCAAAACAGAGTTTCTGGTTAACCTCCTTTAAGTCTTCCTTTAAGTTCACTGCCTCAGTGGCCTCTTAAAAGCATTGCTTTTTCCAGCAACTTCCCCATTTGTAAGTGGTCTTTCAAATCATCTAGAGGAAAGTGCTTTATTAAGTATGCACGCAGCAAGAATATCTGAGACTTAGTCTAAAACACGGAATAACATATTTGAGAAAATGTTTATTCTTTGAGAATAGGTATTACATAAACATCTACTACATAGACACATAGGACTTGGTTGTGAACAAGAAACTCCATGAGGCAGTGGCTTTGTGTAACTGATTTTGAGATCAATGCAGAGATTATGCCAATAGACAGAGCTGAATAAATAAATGGGGGTGGGCAATTTGACCCACCCTTTCTCCTCCCAGCTTCAAAAAAAGGAAATGTTGAAAAAGAAAAACAAAGCCAGGGGCATCACATTGCCTGATTTTGAACTTTACTACAAAGCTGTGATCACCAAGACAGCATGGTACTGGCACAAAAACAGACACATAGACCAGTGGAACAGAATAGAGAGCCCA
>CM052803.1:17855912-17871260 GCA_028533885.1 Nasua narica | reverse complement strand
TCAGAGAAAGACAATTATCACATGATCTCTCTGATATGAAGAATTTGAGAGGCAGGTCAAGGGGTTATGGGGGGGTTGGGGAAGAGAAATGAAACAAGATGGGATGGGGAAGGAGACAAACCATAAGAGACTCCTAAACTCACGAAACAAACGAAGGGTTGCTGGGAGTTGGGCGGGGGTAGGGATATGGACTTTGGGGAGGGTATGTACTATGGCAAATGCTGTGAAATGTGTAAGCCTGATGATTCACAGACATGTACCCTGTGGTAAATAATACATTATATGTTAATAAAAAAATAAAAAAAAATAGAGAGGATGTGAGGCCATACCTATAGCTCGATGTACTTTTTCCCCTGGTGTTGGGGTTTTCACTTTTGTGGAGTCCTGTAGTTGTTGTCCTCTTGGTCTTGCTCCTTGTCTCCTGGACGAGGGTATTGCTATATCATTGTTTTTCATTTGATTATGCTTGGGTGTCCATAGCCCAACCTACGTTGGACACTGCATGCAGCTATAAGGAAAGAGATGGTATTTGAAAAGTTTTCTCTTCAATGTTATTTCTTTCTCTTCGGAAAAACATGGTATAGTCTACACAGAATTGGTCCTGCAGAGTTGGGAAAAACATTTCTCTTAATGAACAAAATCTCTGTAGAAAGCTGCATTCCAAACACTCTGGTTTTTCCGAGGGAATTGCACTGGCCTTGCAGGTGCTTCCACACACAGTCTGAATAATGCTTCAGTATTCAGGCAAGCACACCATTTGTGGTAGGGCACATGGGGTGAGCCACTTCTCAGCTTTAATCCTGACACCCCTCCCATATGCAAACCCACACCCTTTAGACAATATTCCTATCCTAGGGTAGTCCAAGGAACAATGTAAAGGGATGGTCTCTCCTAACTGTTGTTTCATGTCATTGAGTCCCGGGCACTATGCTAGTGGCTTCGTCCTCCCTTTGGACCATACAAGGTAGGTTTGCTTGAAAGTCGGATCCTCCACAGGTTGTCTCAAAGTGTCAGGCGCTAGGTCTTTCCATTACACTTCCACAGACACTCCTAACTTGGGTCCTCTTCTGTATACGGAGCTTTCCTTCTTTGTGCAAACACCCAAATGTGTGTCCTTCATCTGTAACGCAATTAGAAGCTGGATGCTTATTGTCCAGTGCCGTTTCTTCCTACTTCATTTCGTGGGTGTAGGTCTTCAGGGGACACCCAACCATTTGGTAATGCATCTATCTTTAAGAATGTAGATGTCTGTGGCAGGTAAACCTATAACCAACATCTTTTTCACAATTGTGAGCACGTAGCCCTTTCACTCCCTCATCACCCTGCTTTCAAGTTGTGTAGAGGAGGTGTTCTTTGCAAACAGGCCTCTAGAGAGTTTTCCTTCTACTCCCAGGGAAACATCTGGACCTTTGCAAAGTGTACTCTACAGATTTGGAAGCCATATCTCTCTTCAAGACCAAGATGTGTGCCAGAAGCAGAAAGGCACGCACTCTCATTTCTGTGCGAGAAGTGTAGGGCCCCTTGCCCATGCTTCCTCCCACACGTGGAATAACACTCAGTCTTCAGTCACTAGAAATTCATGGTAGGGCCAACTTCTAGTCACGTTTACTAAACCTTCCTTGGGCAATGCTTACCTTATGTTGTCACAAGCTCCCCGGAGGACGCGTCACTCCGAAGGAAAGAGAAGGCACTATGTGTATATGGACCTTCTGTTGGACTTGGAGTTTTGTAGAGTTGCTTGGGTGGCATCCTCCTATTGCCTTCGTCCTCTGTTGGGATCGTGAAAGGCAGATTGGCGTAAAGGGCCATTCCTCCATGGGGTTCTCTCTTGTTGCTGGGTATAAGACACGTACCTTTCACATGCACGCACAGCTGATTACGGTTCTCTCGGCAGTGTACAGAATGATCCCTGATGCACTCACACCCAAACGTTCCCTTGTTATCTAGAAAGATGTCTGAAGCACCAGGCTTCATATCCAGTGCTGTATCCTTCTCCTCCCTCAACGTTTCTTTTCAACACTCACTCAGAGTCTTGAAAAGCCACCTGGATTCAAGAGGCCAGATGACAGCGGCATGTTACCTTATTCCCACCCTTTACCTGCGGGTTCAGCCAATAGCGCTTTGGTCCCTCACTCCATCCCCTTTGGACCTGGCATTCAGCTCCAGGTGACGACTCGGTATTTGCTAACTGGCATCTCATCAGTGTACCTTCATCTCTTAGGGAAGCACCTGGCCCTTTCCACAGTTTCCCTAGGTTTGGGAAAAGAGACCCATCACCAACAAGATGTGTGTCCCAGTTTGCATTCCAAGCACTCGGGGTTTTCGGAGGGAGAGCTATGGTCCTTGAAGATGCTTCTTCATGCTGTCTGGAAATGGCTTCAGTCTTCCAGCAAGCACGCCATTTGTGGTAGGACAGATGGGATGAGCCACTTCTCAGCCATAATCATCAGACCCATCCCCTTTGCAAACCCAAGGACTTTGGAGAATGCTTCTCTCCCATGGCAGGCCAAGGTAACATGTGAAGGGACGTTCTCTCTTCAGTGTTGTGTCATGCCATTGAGTCCCAGGCACTCTGCTAGTCTCTTCGTCCTCCCTTTGGACCATACAAGGCAGTGGACTTGAAAGTCGGTTCCTCCACAGGTTGTCTCGAAGTGTCTGGTGCTAGGTCCTTCCTTTACGCTTCTGCAGACCCTCCTAACTTGGGTCCTCTTCCGTATACAGAACTTTCCTTCTTCGTGCTAGCACCCAAATGTGCGTCCTTCATCTGTAATGCTATTAGAAGCAGGGCGCTTATTGTCCAGTGCCGTTTCTTCCTACTTGACTTCGTGGACGTTTGTCTTCAGCGGGCAGCCTGCCATTTGATAATGCATCTATCCTTAAGAATGTAGATGGCGGTGGCACGTAGACCTATAACCAACCTCTTTGGCCCAACGTTGAGAACGTAGTCCTTTATCTCCCTTATGACCCTGGTTTCAGGTTTTGTGGAGGAGATGCTATTTGCAAACAGGCTCTCGAGAGTTTTCCTTCTGTCTCTTAGGGAAACACCTGGATCTTTGCACCGAGTACTCTACCGATTTGGAAGTGGTATCTCTGTTCACGAATAAGATGTGGGCCAGAAGCAGAATGGCATGCACGCTCCTTTCTTTGCGGGAAGTGTGTGGCCCTTTGCCGATGCTTCCTCCCACACATGGACTATGACTCGTCTTCAGTCACAAGAGCTGTGTGGTGGGGCCGGCTACCAGAGGTGTCTTTTCTAAAGCTTCGTTCTGCAATGCTATCCTTATGTTGTCACAGGCACCCTGGAGGATGCTTCTCTCCGAAGGAAAGAGAAGGTACTGTGTGTATGTGGACAGTCTGTTGGACGTAGTGTTTCGTGGAGTTGCTTGGGAAGCATTCTCCTATTGCCCTTGTCCTCCTTTTGGAACGCGAAGGGCTGAAAGGCGTAAAGGGCTAGTCCTCCATGGAGTTCTCTCTCGTTGCTGTGTATAAGACACGTACCTTTCACATGCATGCACAGCTGACTACGGTTCTCTCGGCAGTGTACAGAATCATCCTTGGCTCTCACTCACACCCAAATGTTCCCCTCTCATCCAGGAAGATGTCGGCAGCACTGGGCTTCCTATCCTGTACTGTATGCTCCTCCTTCCTCTACGTTTCCTTTTGGACAGGCACTCAGAGGCTTGAAAAGCCTCCTAGCAACGAAGGCCAGATGACAGTGGACTGTTGCCTCATACCCACCCTTGAATCTGTGAGATCAGCCAGGAGCGTGTTTGTCCCCCAGGTCAGCTCCTTGGGACATGGCCTCCAGCTCCAGGTGAGGAGACTGTACTTGCCAACTGGCATCTCGTCAGTGTTTCTTCATCTCTTAGGGAAGCACCCAGCCCCTTCCTCAGAGCTTCTCTCATCTAGGGAAAGAGACTCTCATCACGAACAAGATGTGTGTCGAAGACTGCATTCCAAGCACTCTGGTTTCTTCGAGGGAATGGCATGGTCCTTGGTCCTTGCAAATGATTCCTCACACAGTCTGGAAAGTGTTTCAGTCTGGAGGCAAGCACGACGTTCATGATAGGGCAGATGGGTCGAGCTGCTTCTCTGCTATAATCATGAGGCCCTTCCCATATGCAAACCCATGTCTTTGGAGCATGAAGGTCTCCTAGGGAAGGCCAAGGCATCATGTGAAAGGAAGGTCTCTTCTCACTGTGGTTTCACGCCGTTGAGTCCCGGTCACTCTGTTAGTGGCTTCATCCTTCCTTTGGAATATACAAGGCAGGTGGACTTTAAAGACGGTTCCTCCACAGGTTGTCGCTCAGGGTCAGGCATTAGGATCTTCCATTATGCTTCTGCAGACACTCCTAACTTGTATACGGAACTGCCCTTCCTTGGGCAAACACCCACACATTCCTCCTTCTTCCGTGAATAATTAGAAGCTGGGCACTTACTGTCCTGTGCCATTTCTTCCTACTATACTTCATAAGTGTTTGTCTTCAGTAGGCACACGCTGCTTCAGAATATGGGTGTTTGTGGAACACTGCCCTAGAACTTACATTTCTTACACAACGTTGAGCACATAGCCTGTTCAATTCCCCGGTATGACCCGGCTTTGAGGTGGAGTGGAGACATTACTGGAAAACAGGACTTTCGACACGTTTCCTTCTTTCTCTTAGGGAAGCACGTGCACCATTCCAAACAGTGCTCTACAGATTTGGAAGCGGCTTCTCTCTTCACAAACAAGATGTGTGCCGGAAGCAGAATGCAATGCACGCTCCTTTCTTTGTGGGAAGTGTGTGGCCCCTTGCCGATCCTGCCTCCCACACATGGACTATGACTCGTCTTCAGTCACAAGAGCTGCATGGTAGGGCCGGCTTCCAGAGGTGCCTTTTCTAAAGCTTCATTCTGCAATGCTATTCTTATGTTGTCAAAGACACCCTGGAGGACGCTTCTCTCTGAAGGAAAGAGAAGGCACTGTGTGTGTGTGTGGACAGTCTGTTGGACGTGGTGTCTCATAGAGTGGCTTGGGTGGCATTCTCCTATTGCCTTCGTCCTCCCTTTGGAACGTGAAGGGCAGATCCGTGTAAAGGGCCATTCCTCCATGTGGTTCTCTCTCTTTGCTGGGTATAAGAAACGTACCTTTCACATGCATGTATAGCTGACTACGTTTCTCTCCGCAGTTTACAGAATCCTCCCTGGCTTTCACAAACACTCCAACATTCCCCTGTCATCCAGAAAGATGTCCGAAGCACCGGGCTTCATATCCAGTGCTGTAATTTTCTCCTGACTCAATGTTTCTTTTCAACACGCACTCAGAGTCTTGAAAAGCCATCTAGCAACAAGAGGCCAGATGACAGTGTTGTGTTACCTTGTACCCACCCTTGTATTTGCAGGGTCAGCCGATAGCACTTTGGTCCTCCACCCCATCCCCTTTGGACTTGGCATTCAGCTCCAGGTAAGGAGTCAGTACTTGCAAATTGGTATCTTGTCAGTGTACCTTCATCTCTTCCGGAAGTACTTGGCTTTTTCCATAGTTTCCCTAGGTTAGGGAAAAAGACTCCTGTCACAAACAAGATGTGTGTCCAAGGTTGCATTCCAAGCACTCTGGTTTCTCCGAGGGTATTGCATGGTCCTTGCAGATGCATCTTCATGCTGTCTGGAAATGGCTTCAGTCTTCTGGCAAGCATGCCATTTGTCATAGGGCAGATGGGATGAGACGCTTCTCAGTCTTAATTATCAGTCTCTTCCCGTATCAAACCCACAAATTTTGGAAAATGTTTCTCTACTGTGGAAAGCTAAGGTAACATGTGAAGGGATGTTCTTTCCTTAGTGTTGTTAATGCCCTTGAGTCCCGGGCACTCTGCTAGTGGCTTCGTCCTCCCTTTCGACCATACAAGGCAGGTGGGCTTGAAAGACGGTTCCTCCACAGGTTGTCTCTCAGGGTCAGGTGATAGGTCCTTCCATTACACTTCCACAGACACTCCTAACTTGGGTCCTCTTCAGTATATGGAATTTTCTTTCTTTGTGCAAACACCAAAACAAGCATTCTTCTTCTGTAATGATATTAGAAGATGGGCACTTACAGTCCAGGGCCTTTTCTTCCTACTTCACTTCAGTGGTGTTTGTCTTCAGTGGGCATACACACCTTTGACAACACATCTATAATTAAGAAATTAGGTGTCTGTGGAATGTTGTTCTGTACCCATATTTTTTGCTCAACAAATCTTGGTCACGCAGCCCTTTCAACTCCCTTATACCATCATTTCACTTTCATTAGAGGAGATGTTATTTGAAAAGAGTTTTTTTTCTTCCCAAATATGTTTATTTTATCTTTTCAGTGTTACAAGATTAATTGTTCATGTGTGACACCCAGTGCTCAATGCAGTAGATGCCCTCCCTAATACCCACAACCAGGCTCGTCCAACACCCCTCCATTACCCTCAGTTTCTGCTCAGAGACTACAGTCTCTCATTGCTCATCGCCCCCTCTGATTTCCCCCCATTGACACTTCTATTACTTCTCACTGTATCTTCCATGTCTTTCTCTGTACTCCACATGTAAGTGGGATCATAAGATAATTGACTCTCTCTGCTTGTCTTATTTCCCTCAGCATAGTTTCTTCCATTTCCATCGATGTTGATATAAAAGTTGGGTATTCATCCTTTCTGAAGGTGGTATAATTCTTCATTGTATTCCATTGTACTCCATAATATTTCATTGTATAGATGTACCACATTTTCCTTATCCACTCATCTGTTGAAGGGCATTTTGATTCTTTCCACAATTGGGCCATTGTGGCCATTGCTGCTATGAACATTGGGGTACATGTGGCCTTTCTTTGTACTGCATCTGCTTCTTTGGGGTAAATACCAAGTAGTGCAATTGCAAGGTCATAGGGTAGCTCAATTTCTAATTTCTTGTGGAATATCCCCACTGTTTTCCAACATGGCTGCACCAACTTGCATTCCCACCAACAGTGGAGGAGGATGCCCCTTTCTCCACATCCTAACCAGCATTTGTTGTTATTGTCTTGTTGATTTTGGTCATTCTACCTAGTATAAGGTGGTATCTCAGTGTGGTTTTGATTTGAACCTCTCTGATGACTAAAGATGATGAACATTTTTTCATGTGTGTGTTAGTCATTTGTATGTCTTCTTTGGAGAAGTGTCTGTTCATGTCTTCTGCCCATTTTTTGATGTGATTATCTGTTTTGTGAGTGTTGAGTTTGAGAAGGGCCACACGTACCCCAATTTTCATAGCAGCAGTGGCCACAATCACCAAACTGTGGAAAGAGTCAAGATGCCCTTCAACGGATCCATGGATAAGGAAGATGTGCAATGGAATATTATGCCTCCATCAGAAAGGATGAATATCCAACTTTTGTATCAACATGGACAGGACTAGAGGAGATTATGTGGAGTGAAATAAGTCAAGTGGAGAGAGTCAATTATCTTATGGTCTCACTTACGTGTGGAGTAGTATAAAGAAAATCATGGAGGACATTGTGAGAAGGAACGGAAGGGTGAATGGAGGGAAATCAGAGGGAGTGATGAAGCAGGAGAGACTGTGGACTCTGACCAAGAAACTTAGGGTTTAGAGGGGTGGGGGTGGGGGGTTGGGCGAGCCTGGTGGTGGGTATTGAGAAGGGTACGTATTGCATGGAGCACTGGGTGTGGTGCATGAACAATCAATCTTGTAACACTGAAAAAATAAAATAAACATATTTGGGGAAAAAGTTATCAATTTTAAGGTGTTAAATTAAAAATAAGGCCTATACAAGTAAAAGACTCAAAAAGCAACTGCTATCTCATTGAAAGGGTGGTTAAAATATGTTGCTTTCCTATACACTAACAATGAAAACACGGAAAGGGAAATTAGAGAATCGATTCCATTTACTGTAGCCAAGAACCATAAGATACCTGGGAATAAACCTAACCAAAGAGGTAAAGGAGCGGTAGTCGAGGAACTACAGAATGCTCATGAAGGAAATTGAAGAAACCACAAAGAGGTGGAAAAACATTCCATGCTCATGGATCCAAAGAGTAAACATTGGTAAAATGTCCATGCTGCAGGAACAATGAATCTTGTAGTGCTGAAAAAATGAAATAAAAGTCCCATCCGTGTTGATACAAAAGTTGGATATTCATCCTTTCTGATGGAGGCATAATTGGGCCACATGTAGCCCAATGTTCATAGCCGCAATGGCCACAATCGCCAAACTGTGGAAAGAACCAAAATGCCCTTCAACAGGTGAGTGGATAAGGAAGATGTGGTACATCTATACAATGGAATATTATGCCTCCATCACAAAGGATGAATACCCAACTTTTGTATCAACATGGATAGGACTAGAAGAGATTATGCGGAGTGAAATAAGTCAAGCGGAGAGAGTCAATTATCTTATGGTCTCAATTACGTGTGGAGTGTAAAGAAAATCATGGAGGGCATCGTGAGAAGGAAGGGAAGGGTGAATGGGGGGAAATAAGAGGTGGTGATGAACCAGGAAGGACTGTGGACTCTGAGCAACAAACTGAGGGTTTTGGAGGGGAGGGGTTGGGTGGGTGGGCGAGCTGGTGGTGGGTATTGAGAAGGGCACGTATTGCATGGAGCACTGGGTTTGGTGTATGAACAATCAATCTTGTAAAATTGAAAAATTAAAATAAACATATTTGGGAAAAAAAAGAATGATGTACTGTCCTTATGGATCTCTGACCACAGTCTTTAGCTTAAAATCTAATTTATCTGATATGAGAATTGCTACCCTGGCTTTCTTTTGAGGTCCACTGGCATGAAAGATGGTTTTCCATCCTTTCACTTTCAGTCTGGATGTATCTTTTGGCTCCAAATGTGTCTCTTGTAGACAGCATATGGACGGGTCCTGTCGTTTTATCCATTCTGCAACCCTGTGCCGTTTTATGGGAGCATGTAGGCCATTCACGTTGAGAGTGATTATTGAAAGATACGTATTTATTGACCTCATGTTGCCTGTGAAGTCTTTGTTTCTAGAGATGGCAAATTTCTGTCATAAGGCACTCATGTGTTCTTTCTACTTTTATAAAACCCCCTTTAATATTTCCTGGGATGCCGTCTTGGTGGTCACATACTCTTTTAATCCTGGCCAGTCTTGGAAGCTCTTAATCTCTCCATCCATTTTGAATTTCAGCCTTGCTGGATAAAGTGTTCTTTATGTTTATTAGAACATGGCTGCATGTTCTTCTCGTTTAGTGCCCTGAATATATCATGCCAGCCCTTTCTGGCTTGCCAGGTTTTTGTGGACAGGTCTGACGTTATTCTGATGGGCTTTCCTCCAAATGTAAGGAATCTCTTCCCCCTAGCTGCCCTCAGGACCTCTTATCTAAAAGTATAATTTGTAAATTTTACAATGATGTGTCTCCCTGATTTTCTAGATTCATTGATCCTGGTAGGTGTCCTTTTTGCCTCTAGGACACGAACACTTGTTCCATTCCCCAGATTGGGGAAATTCTCATGTAGAATTTGGTCAGCTATATTTTCTAGTCTTCTGTCCTTCTCTACCCCTTCTGGGATGCTGATGATTCTGATGTTGCAATGTTTCATGGCGCCATTTATTTCCCTAAGTCTGTTCTCATGATTCTTGAGAAGTTTGTTCCAGCTCTCCTCCCGACTTTTCATCTCAACCATTTTATCCTCTAGATCACTAATTCTATCCTCTTTCTCCATAACTCTAGCGTTAGACTATTTAGATTAGATTGGATCTCATTAATAGCACTTCTTACATCTGCTATACTGGATCTCATTTCTGCCCTTAGAGATTCTTTAATGCTTTTCTACATCCTAGCCATTGCCTGGATAATTGTCACCCTGTTTCCCTTTTGACATACTGTTTATGTCCATGTCCAATAGTTCTGAGGGACAGCGTGTAGTCTCTGGGTTTTTCTTCTGTTGGGTGTTCCTCCTCTTAGTCATTTTGATGAGAAGTGGATGAGAGGATGTATAGCTGGATATATCGCCCCCGATCCAGGCAGGGTGCACCCAATGGCCTTCGAAAAAAGCGAGATTGTGAATTCAGAAGAGTTCACAGGGCACCATGCTTGTGTTTTTCATTATCCCTGAATATTGATGGAAATTTGCTTTGGATCCCACTGCTGCCACCAAATCTTCAACAGCTGCCTGGCATTTAAAATCACTTTGCTCTTCCATAAGCTGTGGAATCTAGTCCTTCAGTTTGAGGAACCGGTCTCCGTAGATGAGTCCCCCGTCGGGGCGCAAATCTCACGAGAAAGTGACCATCCATCGCAGTACTTCCTTGTTTCCAGAATCCTTAGCACAAGGCAGAAAAATATTCACTTATCTTCAGCTCTGTTGATTAGTGAATTTTCACTGCATGCTCGTTTTTCGCTCCTGTGTTGCAGTTTCTCCAAGGGAAATGGCCTCCCCCAAGCAGGCACTACCGCCGATCTGGCCCATTTACATTTAAGGTAACTACTGAAGGATATGAATTATATGCCATTGTTTTGCTTCTAAGGTGACTGTTACTGTAGATTGCCTCTATTCCTTTCTGGTCTATATTACTTTTAGGCTCTCACTTTGCTTAGAGGACTGCTTGCAAAATTTCCTGTAGGGCTGGTTTGGTGTTTGCAAATTCTTTTAGTTTTTGTTTTTCCTGGAATGTTTTTGTGTCTCCTTCTGTTTTCAATGACAGCCAAGCTAAATATAGTATTCTTGGCTGTATATTTTTCTCGTTTAGTGCTCTGAATAAATCATGCCAGTACTTTCTGGGCTGCCAGGTCTCTGTGGATAGGTCTGCTGCCAATCTAGTATTTATACCATTGTATGTTACAGACCTCTTCTCTTGAGGTGCTTTCACGGTTTTCTTTTTGTCTCTTAGACTTGTTAGTTTCACTATTAGAAGACGGGGTGTTGACCTATTTTAATTGATTTTGAGAAGAGTTCTCTGTGCCTCCGGGATTTTGATGCCTGTTTCCTTCCCCAGATTAGGGAAGTTCTCTGCTATAATTTGTTCCAATATACCTCCTGTCCCCCCTTCTTCTTCTTCTGGGATCCCAATTATTATAATACTGTTTCATCTTATGGTATCACGTACCTCTAGAATTCTCCCCATGTGATCCAGTCAATATTTGTTTATCTCTTCTTTCTCAGCTTCTGTATTCTCCATCATTTTGTCTTCTATATTACTAATTCTCTCTTCTGCCTTCCTTATCCTAACAGCAAGAGCCTCCATTTTTTATTGCACCTCATTAATAGCTTTTTTATTTCAACCTGATTAGATTTTGGTTCTTTCATTTCTCTGGAAAGTAATTCTTGACCATCTTCCGTCCTTTTTTTGAAACCCAGCTAGTATCTTTATAACCATCATTCTGAACTCTAGTTCTGGAATCATACAAATGTCCATATTGATTAAGTTCCTAGCAGTTGGTACTGCCCCTTGGGGTTTTTTGTTTTGTTCTGTTTTGTTTTTTTGAGGTGAGTTTTGCTGTCTTCTTTTTTTGTTGAGAAGAATAGATGAACGAGAGAAAATGTGAAAACGATAACAACAAACCCAGAAAAATATGCACTACACAAGTCAGAAGGTCCCCAAGCTGCATGTAGTACCTTCTTTTATCTCATGTTTTCTCTATCCAGTCATTCTAGATGTTTTTACTTATAACCATCAAATTACAGTTGGAATACTTTGGAACCCAGACAAACTGAAGAACATACTACTACTACTACTACTACTGCTACTACTACTACTACTACTAGAAACAACAATTGTAACAACAAAAGAATAATAATAAGTGTTTATTCAGTACTAATTATATTACAGACATTGTCCTATGCCAAACCCCATAGAATTGGAAGTAGTGCCATCATTTCTGAGATAAGAAACTGAGGCATACATCAGAGAGATTCAAATCAAAACCACACTGAGATACCACCTTACACCAGTTAGAATGGCCAAAATCAACAAGACAATAAACAACAAATGCTGGAGAGGATGTGGAGAAAGGGGAACCCCCCTCCACTGTTGGTGAGAATTCAAGTTGGTGCAGCCACTTTGGAAAACAGTATGGAGATTCCTCAGGAAATTAAATATACAGCTACCCTATGACCCTGCAATTGCACTACTTGGTGTTTACCCCAAAGAAGCAGATGCAGTACAAAGAAGGGCCACATGTACCCCAATGTTCATAGCTGCAATGGCCACAATAGCCAAACTGTGGAAAGAACCAAAATGCCCTTCAACAGATGAGTGGAAAAGGAAGATGTGGTACATCTATACAATGGAATATTATGCCTCCATCAGAAAGGATGAATATCCAACTTTTGTATCAACATGGACAGGACTAGAAGAGATGATGCGGAGTGAAATAAGTCAAGCGGAGAGAGTCAATTATATTATGGTCTCACTTACGTGTGGAGTATAAAGAAAATCATGGAGGGCATCGTGAGAAGGAAGGGAAGGGCGAATGGGGGGAAATCTGAGGGGATGTTGAACCAGGAGAGACTGTGGACTCTGAGCAACAAACTGAGGGTTTTGGAGGCAGGGTGTGGGGTGGGTGAGCCTGGTGGTGGGTATCAAGAGGGGCACGTACTGCATGGAACACTGGGTGTGGTGCATGAACAATCAATCTTGTAACACTGAAAAATTAAAATAAAGAATTTGGGGAGAAAAAAAAGATTTCTCTTTATCTACAGGCTTTCAGGGTTGGTCTTGGGATCAGTTTTCTCCTTTATACTTACTTCATCAATAAACACTCTTCCATCTAATTGGTATGCCAGAAATATACGTGGAAATATCTTGTTGGCTGATGTCCTCCCTCCTTCTATTTTAATCTTCCAAATATACTCTCTGTCTTTGGTGAGAACAGAGGGAAAGAAAGGCATGAATATAAATGTATGTATGTGCTTACTCTGACTCAAAACCTTCAGTGAAAGGTTTAAGCAATGGAATGTTAATAAATAAATGAATGGACCCTTCAGGACCCTCTTTTCCTGGGGAAAGTGTGTTTGGTTTTCATCTGTTTTCCAAGGGAGTTGGAATGTTGATAATGTTGGTAATGTTGGTTAGGTGATCATCAAAATCTGTGTTTCTTTGCATAGTGTGAAGTTGCTGCAGGGGGAGAGTAGTTAGCTGGGGACACATGACTTTACACCTACAAATCAGTGGTTCCTGGTAGGGCCACATGAGCAGAAGTGAGCTATGTCACATCCAGACTTGAGCTTTCAAAGAACAGAGGTGTCACACACACTACAATTTTCCCTTTTGGGTGAAAATGACTCAGACTTTTGGGGACAGTAGAACCTGAAAATGGAAGAAAACTTGATCACCGACTCAACACATAGGGAAAGTAACTTACTAATTGGCAATACCTGTATTGCCAGTTAGTATTGACAGTTTCATTCAGTCATTGCAGTTTCTTTCAGTCATTGACATTTGGGAAATTATATGTTATTGCAACTAACAGTACCTTAACTAAGGGTTTCCAAAAAGTCAAGTACCACTAACTGCTTTGAGGCATCCTTGGAATGTAGCATATTTTTAGAACTAGGTAAAAAGCAGTTGAATCTTTATTTATTTTGTATTTTGAATATTTAAACTTTTGTATTAGTATACTTAGTTGTAAGTTTACATAATTTAATTTAGTTTTCTAATTTAATTTTATTTTTTCACTGTTCCAAGATTCATTGTTCATGCATCACACCCAGTGATCCATGCAAAATGTGCCCACCAGGCTCAACCAATCCCCCACCCCCACCCCTCCAAGACCCTCAGTTTGTTTCTCAGAGTCCACAGTTTCTCATGCTTCATCTGCCTCTCCAATTTCCCACAATTCATCCTTCCTTCCCTTCTCCTAATGTCCTCCATCTTTTTCCTTATGCTCCACACATCAGTGAAACCACATGATAATTGACTCTCTCTGCTTGGCTTATTACACTCAGCATCATCTCTTCCAGCCCCATTCGTGTTGATACAAAAGTTGGGTACTCATCCTTTCTGATGGATGCATAACATCCATTGAATATATAATCTATATCTTCTTTATGCATTTGTCTCTTGAAGGGAATCTTGGATCTTTCCACAGTTTGGATATTGTGGCTATTGCTGCTATGAACACTGGGGTACATGTGGCCCTTCCTTGCATTACCTCAGTATCTTTGGGGGTAAATACCCCGTAGTGCATTAGCAAGGTCAGAGGGTAGCTTTATTTTTAACTTCTTTTTCTTTCTCTCCAAATATGTTCATTTTAATTTTTCAGTGTTACAAGATTGATTATTCATGAACCACATCCAGTGCTCCATGCAATATGTGCCCTTCTCAATACCCACCACCAGGCTCGCCCACCCCCACAAAACCCTCAGATTTTGCTCAGAGTCCACAGTCTCTCCTGGTTCATCACCCCGTCCGATTTCAACCCATTCACCCTTCCCTTCCTTCTCACAATGCCCTCCATGATTTTCTTTATACTCCACACGTAAGTGAGACCATAAGATAATTGACTCTCTCCGCTTGACTTATTTCACTCTGCAAAATCTCTTCTATTCCCGTCCATGTTGATACAAAAGGTGGATATTCATCCATTCTGATGGAGGCATAATATTCCATTGTATAGAGGTACCACATCTTCCTTATCCACTCATCTGTTGCAGGGCATTTTGGTTCTTTTCATAGTTTGGCAATTGTGGCCATTGCTGCCATGAACATTGGGGTACATGTGGCCCTTCTTTGTACTGCATCTGCTTCTCTGGGATAAACACCGAGTAGTGCAATGCAAGGTCATAGGGTAGCTGTATATTTAATTTCCTGAGGAATCTCCATACTGTTTTCCAAAGTAGCTGCACCAACTTGCATCCCCACCAACAGTGGAGGAGGGTTCCCCTTTCTCCACATTCTCTCCAGCATTTGTTGTTAACGATCTTGTTAATTTGGGCCATTCTACCTGATGTAAGGTGGTATCTCAGTGTGGTTTTGATTTGAATCTCTCTGATGGCTAAAGGTGATGAACATTTTTTCATGTGTCTGTTAGCCATTTGTAAGATGTCTCCTTTGGAGAAGTTTCTGTTCATGTCTTCTGCCCATTTTTTGATGGGATTATCTGTTTTGTGAGTGTTGAGTTTGAGGAGTTCTTTATAGATCTTAGATATCAGACCTTTGTCTGTAGTGTCATTTGCGAATATCTTCTCCCATTCTGTGGGTTGCCTGTGTGTTTTGTTGACTGTTTCCTTTGCTGTGCAGAAGCTTTTTATCTTGATGAAGTCCCAAAAGTTCATTCTTCACTAGAAAGCTGTGATCATCAAGACAGCATGGTACTGGCACAAAAACAGACACATAGACCAGTGGAACTGAATAGAGAGCCCAGAGATGGACCCGCAACTCTA
>CM052803.1:17826023-17850196 GCA_028533885.1 Nasua narica | reverse complement strand
TGTTGGCTTCCCCACTCTGAAGCTTGTGGCTTTGCCACTCTCAGACACCCCTGGTCTTTTTGTATCCCCATGGGTCCTGAAACCACAGTGTCCCAGTGAGGGTTCCAACCTCAACCCCCACCCCTACTTAGCTACTAGAGCAATGTCCTTCAGAGGAGCACACTTCTTAAAGTTCCAATTTTGTGCTCTACTGCTCTGGGCTTGCCAGGAGCCGGCCCTTCCCCCCAGAGTATACCTTCCTGTTGCTTTGGATTCACTTCTCCACATGTCCTACCTTCCAGAAAGTAGTCAATTTTCTGCTCCTAGAATTGCTGCTGTCTTTTATCTCCTGTTGAGTTTGTAGATGTTTAGATGGTTTGATAACTAGCTGAACCTCTGTGGTCTCATAATATCTCAGTCTCCTACTCCTCCAACATCTTGCTTCTCTCTAGAAAAAGTTTATTTACTTATTAGAAGGATGGATCATGAGCAGAGTGAGTGGCAGAGGGAGAAGTAGACTCCCCACTGAGCAGGGAACCCAATGCAGGGCTTGAGCCCAGGCCACTGAGATCATGACCTGAGCAGAAGGCAGATGCTTAACAAACTGAGCCACCCATCTTCCCCTGTAGTAATTGATATTTATTGAAATTTACAATAATGTTTCATGGTAGGGTGGAAAAAAATAAACTAGTGCTTCACATCATATAGTTTGAGAAGCTAAGGAATTTCTGGGAAAGATTTTTCTCTCCTAAGGGAAAAGATGCTTCTTTACGTGTGTCTTGTTTACACAGGATGCCTGGGACTGCTACATTCATCTAGGCAACCAAATGAGAATTCCACACTGGTATGCTAGAACATCACAGTAGAAAGAATGGCTACTAAATTTATTTGGTAACAATATTAGCTACCATACGATGAGTATTTACTATATACCCAGAACTTTTCTAAATGCTTTATACAAACTCCTCATTTATCCTCATAATAAGCCTAAAGAGCTGCTATTTCTTGCTATGAATTGAATTGTTTCTCAAAATGCATATGTTGGAAACTAATGATCTGCTGGTGATTTTTCTTAAACTTCCCAGGCTCTAGGACTGTGAGAAATAAATTTTTATTTGTTTATAAGCTACTCGGTCTCTAGTATTTTGTTAGAGAAGTCTGGATGAACTAAAACATCATCTCATTTTACAAAAGGGAAACTGAAGCTAAGAAGTTAAGTATTGTAAAAGTAGGGCTCATTTTAGAATCTCAACAGTATTGTTCCAGAACATGGCACCTTGACTACAGCAAGAATTTGTTTGTGCCACTGACTGATCAACCATGGAACCAACAACCTCTGATCTTCCTGTTGTGTGAAGAGTTAAATCCTCTTATACCAGCTGCTTTGGCTTGAATTTTTATTATCTACAACCAAAGCATAGGACGCCAAAAAGAAATTTGATACTTCACATAAAAGGTGTATTTGCACACATTTTGAGGAAATGAGCAATTAAATTATGAGCGCTGTCCATTTGTAGTGAATGTTTGAAGCTGAATATCAGCATTCAGCTATTTATTTATTTTTTATACATAATTCTATTATTTCAGTGTTCCAAGAATCATTTTTCATACACCACACCCAGTGCTCCCTGCAATAGGTGCCCTCCTCAATATCCACCAACAGGCTCAATCAACCGCTGACCCTCCCCCTCCAAAACCCTCAGTTTGTTTCTCAGAGGCCACAGTATCTCATGGTTCATCTTCTCCTTCCAATTTTGCCGAACTCACACTTCCTTTACCTTTCACAATGTCCTCCATGTTTTTCCCTATGCTCCACACGTAAGTGAAATCTTATGATAATTGACTCTCTCTGCTTGACTTATTTCACTCAATATAATCTCTTCTAGCCCCATCCATGTTGATACAAAAGTTGGGTACTCATCCTTTCTTATGGAGGCATAATATCCCATTGCATATATGGACCACATCTTCTGTAGTCACTCCTCTGTTGAAGGGCATCCTGGCTCTTTCCACATCTTGGCTATTGTGGCCATTGCAGCTATGAACATTGCGGTACATAGGGCCCTATCTTTCACTGCATCTGTATTTTTGGGCAAATACCCAGTAGTGCAATTGCAGGGTCATAGGAGAGCTCTATTTTTATTTTTTCAGGAATCTCCACACTGTTTTCCAAAGTGGCTGCACCAACTTGCATTCCCACCAACAGTGGAAGAAAGTTCCCCTTTCTCCACATCATCTCCAACATTTGTTGTTTACTTTCTTGGTGATTTTGGCCATTCTAACTGATGTAAGGTGGTATCTCAATGTAGTTTTGATTCGAATCTCCCTCATGGTTAATGATGATGAACATTTTTTCATGTGTCTGTTAGCCATTTGTATGTCTTCTTTCGAGCAGTGTCTGTTCATGTCTTCTGCCATTTTTTGATGTGATTATCTGTTTTGTGAGTGTCAAGTTTGAGGAGTTCTTTTTTTTTTCTTCCCCAAAATACTTTTATTTTTTCGGTGTTACAAGATAAATTGCTCATGCATAACACCCAATGCTCCATGCAATACGTGCCCTCCTCAATACCCACCAGCAGGCTAGCTCAACCCCCCACTCCCTCCCCTCCAAAACCCTCAGTTTGTTGCTCAGAGTTCACAGACTCTCATGGAATTATTTATAGATCTTAGATATCAGACCTTTGTCTGTAGTGTCATTTGTGAATATCTTCTCCCGTTCCATGGGTGGCCCATTTGTTTCGTTGACAGTTTCTTTCACTGTGCAGAAGCTTTTTATCTTTATGAAGTCCCAAAAGTTTATTTTCACTTTTGTTTCCTTTGCTTTCGGAGACACGTCCTGAAAGTAGTAGTTCTGGCCAATGTCAGAAAGGTTACTGCCAATAATCTCCTCTATGATTTTGATAGATTCCTCCTCATGTTGAGGTCTTTTATCCATTTCGAGTTTATCTTTGTGTATGGTGTAAGAGAACGGTCAAATTTCATTCTTTTTTATATAGCTGTTCTTTTTTTCCTAGCACCATTTATTGAAGACTGTCTTCTTTCCACTAGATATTTTTTCCTGCTTTGTCGAAGATAATTTGACCATAGAGTTGTGGGTCCATCTCTGTGCTCTGTATTCTGTTCCACTAGTCTATGGGTCTGCTTTATTCCATTACCATACTGTCTTGGTGATCACAGCATTGTAGTAAATCTTGTGTTCATGCAATATGATGCCACTAGTTTTGTTTTTATTTTTCAACATTTCCTTGGAGATTCAGGGTCTTTTCTGGTTTCATACAAATTTTAAGATTCTTTGTTCCAGCCCTTTGAAAAATGCCAGTGGAATTTTGATCAGGATGGTATTGAAAGCATAGATTGCTCTGGGCAGTATACACATTTTAACAATATTTATTCCTCTGTTCCATGATCATGGAATACTTTTCATCCTGTTTGTGTCCTCTTCAATTTATTTCATGAGTATTCTTAGTTCCTCAAGTACAGATCCTTTACTTCTTTGATTAAGTTTATTCCCAGGTATCTTATGGTATCTTATGGTTCTTGGTGCTATAGTAAATGGAATCAATTCTCTAATGTCCCTTTCCGTATTTTCATTGTTAGTGTGTAGTAAGGCAACTGATTTTTGTGCAGTGATTTTGTATCCTGCCACAATATGGAATTGCTGTATGGGTTCTAGTAGTTTGGGTATTGAGTCTTTTGAGTTTTCCATATAAAGTATCATGTCATCTGCAAAGAGAGTTTGAATTCTTCATTGCCAATTTGAATACTTTTTATTTCTTTTTGTTGTCTGATTGCTGTCACTAGGAATTCTACTATGTTTAACAAGAATGGCGGAATGGGAATCCTTGTCGTGTTCCTGATCTCAAAGGGAAGGCTGTCAGCTTTTCCCCATAGAGAATGATATTGGGTGTGGGCTTTTCATAGATCAATTTTATGAAGTTTGGAATGTTCCTTTTGTCCCTATACTTTGAAGAGTTTTAATCAGGAATGGATGCTGAATTTTGTCAAATGCTTTTTCTGCAACAATGGATTAGTTTGGCCAGTGTCTTATTGATCTTTATTTTTAATTTAATTTAATTTTTTCAGTGTCTAAGATTCATTATTTATGCACCACATCCAGTAAATGATATTATAATAATATGATAGAACAGATAATAGTTGCACTTGTATTGTTTCCCCCCAAATACTTTTATTTTATATTTTGTGTGTTGCAAGATTAATTGTTCATGCACCACACCGTTGCTTCTTTCAGAAGACCAACTTCTGGTTTCACTGATACGTTCTACTGTTTCTCTAGTTTTTAAATCTTTGATCTCTGCTCTAATCTTATTTCCCTTGTGCATTCGGTTAGCATAATTTGTTGTTGATTTAAGTTGTTGGGTTCTTTGAGGTGTTTTTGGGATTTTTCAATTTTTTTGAGTGAGGCTTGAATGACTATGTATTTCTACCTTAGGATCGCCTTTGCCATATCCCATAGGTTTTGAACTTATGTGTCTTCTTTTCATTGGTTTCCATGAATTGTTTGAGTTCTTTGATTTCCTGGTTGATCCAAACATTCTTGGGGAGTTTGGTCTTTAGCCTCCAAGTATTGGAATTTTTTCCAAACTTTTTCTTGTGTTTGTGTTCAGTTTCAAAGCATTGTGGTCTGAAAATATGTAGGGAATGATCTCAATGTTTTGATATCTGTTGAGACCTGATTTGTGATCCAGTATGTTGTCTAGTCTGGATAAAGTGCCATGTGTGCTCAGAAGAATGAGTATACTATTGTTTTAGGGTGGTATGTTCTGTATATATCCATGAGGTTCATTTGGTCCAATGTATCCTTCAAAGTTCTTGTTTCTTTGATTTTCTGTTTGGATGATCTGTCTGTTACTGAAAGTGGCATGTTCAGATCTTCTACAATTAAAGTATTCATATAAATAAGACTTTTCCCCCCAAATATGTTAATTTTATTTTTTAAGTGTTAAAAGATTGATTGTTCACGCACCATACCCAGTGCTCCATGCAATATGTGCCCTTCTCAATACCTACCACCAGACTGGTTTTGAATAACAGTTGTCTTATGTAGTTGAGTGCTCCTATATTGGGGGCATAAATATTTAAAATTGTTAGATCTTGGAGGATAGACCTTTTAAGAGTGATGTAGTATCCTTCTGTATCTTTGACTATAGCCTTTAGCTTAAAAGCTAATTTATCTGATATGAGAATCAATACTCCAGCTTTCCTTTGAGGCCCGATGACATGGAAGATGGTTCTCTATCCCTTCACTTTCAGTATGGATATATCTTTAAGTTCATTCCCCAGATTAGGGATATTCTCAGCTAAGATTTGGTCAACTATATCTTCCAGTACTTTCTCTTTCTCTCTCATCCACCTCTTCAAGGATCTCAAGAATTCTGACATTGGAACATTTCATTGAGTCATTTATTTCTCTCATTCTGTTTTCATGGATTCTAAGCTTCTTATTCCAGGCCTCCTCCTGATCCTTCTTTTCTCTCAGTTTGTCTTCTAAATCACTAATTTGGTCTTTTACATCCTTTACCCCGGCTGTTAGAGTAACTAGATTAGATTGAATCTCATTAATAGCATTTTTATGCTCTGTCAGATCAGCTCTCACGTCTGCCTTTGAGAATCTATGTTGCCCCTAATGGTTTTCTCCAATCTAGGTATTGTTTGCATAACTGTTACCCTGAACTCTATATCTGACATCTTGCTTATGTCCACATACATTTGTTCAGTAGCAGATATCGCAGGCTTTGAATTTTCCCTCTGTTGGAGGTTCCTCCTCTTAGTCATTCTGATGAGAGGTGGTTGAGGTGATATATAACTGAAAATATCAACCACATCCAGGTAAGGCTCACTGTGGGAAGTTTGGGGACAATCGAAGTCACTGCCAAAAAGAAACAAGAGAGAGAGAAGAAAAAGCGAGGCTAAATGAGTCCAAAGTGTAAGAATTATAAAGTACAAAAACAGTCTCATGGTTCATGAGAGACTGTGGACTCTGAGCAATAAACTGAGGGTTTTGGAGGGGAGGGGGTCAGGGGTTGGGGAGCCTGGTGATGGGTATTGAAGAGGGAATGTATTGCATGGAGCACTGGGTGTGGTGCATGAACAATTAATTTTGTGACACTGAAAAAATAAAATAAACATATTTGGGGGAAAAAAAGTACATAAACAAAGACATACAAAAAGTAAAAAGACCGATAAGAGAAAAAGAAAAAGGGAAAATCCAGCCAAATTGAGCCCCAAATATAAGATTTTTAAAGTACAAAAATAAAAACAAACAAACCAACAAATAGAAAGACCAACAACAACCAAACAACAACAACAACAAAACACCACAAAAACTGGGGCATGATGGAAAGATGGTTATAATCCCTTAATGTGGCTGAGGAACGGTGTTTCACTTCTTCCTGGGTGTATCTTGCTATCTTCATTACAGGCCTAAAGTTTCCAGAGATACAGGGAAATTAAAACAATTATATATATGTAAAGTATATTGAATCGTGAAAAAAGGCTACATGGAAGGTTATATCTATATATATTTAAAAAAGTTTGTGTATGAAAATGTTCAAGTTAGAAAGTTACTATGAAATATGTGGTATTAAACATCTAGTTGGAATGGTAAGTAGGTAAAAAAAAATACAAGAACAGGAATCATGAAATAGAAATAAAGAAAGAGAGAAAAAGTATCTAAGAAATTTACAGTCCGTGAGGCAACTCCTGGAGCTTATTAAGTTTTTTCCCCTGCTGTTGGGGTTTTACAGTTTTATGGGGACCCTGTGTTTGTTGTCCTCTTGTTTTTTCAGCTTATCTTCTGGGGGAGGGACCTGCCATATTGTTTTTCAGTCAATCCTGCTTGGGTAGAGCTGTTGTCTCCACTATCAAGGGGATGAACACCATGGAAACTGGGTTTTTGTGCTTTTTTTTCCTCTGGAGGCATTGGTTCTCTGTTCGCTTTTCATGCCTTTGCAGAGGATCAGAGCAAAGTAAACTGTCCACACTCAGACCTCTGATTCAGAGAGAAACCAGAGTCGACTCTTCTCTAAATGGTCCGGAACATGGACTCCCCTTCTGCAAACTATGTTGAATACTGTAGTCTCCCACAGGTGGTGCACAACCCCAGCCACCATCTCAGTGGTTGCCCAAGACCCCCTCTTGTCTCTGTACCCCCGTGCTACCAAAACTATGAGTGATACTGGTCCCAGTTAGCCTGGTCCTGGCGGCTGCCATTCCTGAGACCACTGACTCAAATCAGCACCTGGTCCTCTCAGCATTGTTGGAGGCAACAGTGACAGCCACCATCCCCAGGGACCACTGACTTGAGCCCATGCCAAGTGCCCTTAACCCTGGTGGAAGTGGAGGCAGGGGAGATGGCTGTGGTGGGTGCCTCAGCTGCCAGCCCCAGGGACTGATGACTGGAGTCTGTGCTAAGTCCTCTCAGGCATGGGCAGACAGTGGTTGAAGCCATCCTGGGACACTGGGCTTAAGTTCATGCCTTCAGCTTCCCAGTCCCAACATTGTCCTTTAAGTCCCTTTGTTCTGTTTGAACGTTCAGTCCCTTCGTTTCTCAACCACTGACCTCCAAGCACAGGACACACTGGCACTGGGGTATTACTTTCCAATGGCTCACTTCTATTGGCTCCCTCCCTTTTCTGTTTATCTTCTCACATTTGTCTGTTCACTCCCAACTCCTCTGTACTTCTCCACTGATGATCCTCTGCTCCCATAGAGATCCAGAAATGTATATTCTTATATCTCAAGCTGATTTCATGAGTGTTCAGAGTGCTCTGGTAGATACCTGGCTCAATTCAGGGGACCAGTTAAAATACTGTGTCCTACTCTCCACTTTCTTGCCCCTACCCCCACCATAGGGGATTCTTAATCATAGGAAACAAACTAAAGGTTGCTGGTGGGGAGGGGTGTGGAAGGATGGGGTAATTGGGTGATGGACACTGGGGGAGGGAATGTGTTGTAATGAACACTGGGTATTGTATAAGACTGATGAATAACAGACCTGTATCTCCAGAACAAATAATACATTATGTTAATTAATTGAATTTAAATTTTTAAAATGTTAAAAAAAAAGTAGACTTCTAAAGGAAGAGGCTTCACACTCTGCATGTGTGGGAGTGTCCAGTTCTCTCCTCATGGAAGATATGTAGCTATCTTCTAAGGAGGGGTGGATAGATCTTCCAGTGACTGTCTTAAGAAAGATGTATCATGGTCACAATCTATTAACCACATTCACTTCCTATGAGAAGGAAAATACTTTATGTGGAGTCTGGGGACCTGGGCCTATATAGGAGATTTTTTTCAAGGAGTCCTCTATAACACAGGAGAATAGGTATTGAAAAAGACCAAAGAAGACATAAAATCTCTTGGCCAGGGATTCTCAGTAGAGTTACCCACCTGGCAAGGTCAAGCTAACAAAACGTGACAATAGACATTGGGAAACTACAAAGAAGGAATGAAGAACTCCAAGTTAAATTCCTCTAAAATATTAATATTTCAAGTTTCCCTATTATGGCCAAAGCAACCATAGCTATTATAACCCAAGCTGATACATTGATCATTTCTGGCACCTGTCTCCATAAAGTTAAACATGGAAGAGAAAGACTATGGAGCCTAACATATATTAAAGACATTGTAAACAAGAGGTTCTAAGAATGGTTACAGGTAGGAAGGCAAAACTGGATAACTAGAAGTCAGATTGGATAAATGTTTTATTTTCCACTCTGTATTCCAAATTTTTACCATTTGGAATAATTTCTTTTTAATCATGGATTAACAATTTAAAATTTTAATCAATTTACGTAAAAGTATTAAATTATAAAGGAAAAAAATCCACAGTGCTGTAGGAAAAAAATAGCAGTGGCCAATGAATATATAAAATATTAATATGACTTCTTAGGACGTGCTTCCTTTCGTTTTCTACCTGTTTTTCCCTGCATCACCCATTCATGCTTCTTCCCCCAGTGCTGCGTTTGTTGCTATAGCAGTTGGTCTGCAGTCCAGGACAAGCCATTTCAGATGCCCTTAGAGATACTAGCAACAACCTATAGCACTTCCTCTTCAGAATGCTGTTTCCTTTCTCCAAACTAGAGGCTCTAGGGACCCCAGGCTCCTCATGACACACCCAGTTGGGAGGTGGCAGCTATTCTACAGTTGTTATCTCTGTGTGACCTTAGTGCTCTTCAGTCCTCCTGTATCTTTTTAGCCAACTCTCTATGATGGATTCTTTGTGTTTAAATGGCTGGTGTGGTTTCTTTTTCTTGAATTGAATCTGAGGGATAACAATGTACAGGTTTCTGAGCTCTGGGGCATTCAGTTTACTCAACACATATCTGAACTTTGTGATTTTTGCTGTGAACCTCCATTCAGGTAAAAAGAAGGCTTTGGAGGAAAAACGTGTAAGATTGCTTTAAGTACTGGCACCATGGGTTCTGTATTTGTCAAATAAAAGTGACAACAGTTAATGATGGGAGGGGACAAGATGGTGGAGAAGTAGGAGATCCTCTTGCAACCTGTCCCAAAAGTATGCTGGATATCTACCAGAACATGCTGAACACCCATGAAATCACCATGAGCAGCAAGATATTTCACTTCTGGATCTCTACAAGAGCAGAAGACTGCAGTGGAGAAGTAAAGCTAAGTAGGAACCCTTGAACTAATATCAGAGGATAAACAAAAGAAGGAGGTAGCCACCAGAAGCTATCCAAGAACAGTAATACCCCAAAGGAAAGTGCCCAGTGGTTGGAGACCAGGATTAATGGAGAGTTTGGTTAAAAACACTTAAGAAGAGCAAAAGGTTCTGAGGAGCAACTAGTGGAAGGGGGTGGTTGCGGGCACTAGCCTGAGCCTACGCTCCAAGAAAGGAGTGCCCCAAAGTGAGACTGGTGGGGGGATCCAGTCTGTGGTTCCTGAACATGCAGCTTTCCACACTCTGCATGATTCTGTGGCTGGACGCACTCCTGCAAGTGCCTTTAGAGACTCTGCTGTGGAGCAGGAGCAAGCAGATTTTCTCTGTGTGCCCTGCAGTCTTGACTGGGTTCACCCATGACTGTGACATTCACGGCCTGCTGCAGGGTCTGGGCTATCCCAGCTGGCCCCAGAGAAAACGTGGGCGGGTGGCCTAATCTCCCCCATTGAGAAATCCTGGAGCCTCAGAAAGGTGCCCGAGATCATGCACCACTTCTGACAGGCCACACTGTGAGCAGAATTTTGCGGAGCAGAGTATGTGTTCTGGACCACTCAGAGGGGAGCAGACTAAGGCTTCATTGGGACACGGAGGTCTGAGTGCTTCCTGGCAGATTCCTTGCTTGGACTCTCTGAAAAGGTGAGGCCAAAAGGCCAAAAACCTTCAGAGAGTGAAAGACTGAGAATCTGGTTTCCACAGAGCTCAGCCCCTTGACTGAGGGGCAGTGTGACTCAACCCAAACAAGATTTACTGGAAAACAATGTGGCAGCCCACCCCCCAAAAAAACTAGTCAAAAAAAGGACAATATCCACAGGGTCCACATAAAATTTTAAATCCCAACATCAGGGGAAATCAATATATTAAACTCCTGATTATACCCTCAACACTATATATTTCATAGATACAAGTTTTTTTTCTTTCTTATTCTCTTTCTATTTTTCATTCACTTTCTTTCAAGTTTCTTGTTTTGTTTTTTTTTTGTAATTTTTAAAAAAATTACCTAACATTACAACTAATGGCTTAATACAACTATAAACCCAAGAAGACCTATATAACCTTCCTTGCCTACAAGGTATTATAACCACCCTCCCAACTTATCCTTCTGTCAGTGTTTCTAAGTATTTGCTTTTGTTCTGGTATTATAGAAATTTTTTCTTGGAGTTCATTCTGACTAGGTTCTTTTATTTCTTGTCATTTATTTTTGTCAGTCAATATATTTGTTCGTGCTTGTTTACATACCTTATAAATCTCATTTTTGAGGCACATTCTGGCTGGTATTTCTTCTTTTTCTCATTCTCTCTTTTATTATTCTTATTCTTTCTTCTTGGTGGTGAATTCCAATTGCTCCAAAACCTTCCAGTGTGCACCCTGCCTGGATCATGGACAATATATCCAGCTATACATCGTCTCATTCACTTCTCATCAAAATGACGAGGAGGAGGAACATGCACCAGAGGAAAAAATGAGAGACTGCACTCTGCCCTCAGAACTATTGGACATGGACATAAACAGTATGTCAGAAAGGGAATTCAGGGTGACAATTATCCAGGCAATGGCTAGGATGAAGAAAAACATTCATGACAAAATAGAATTTCTAAGGGCAGAAATGAAAGCCAGTAAAAAATGCTGTCAGTGATTTCCAATCCAATCTAAATAGTCTAACAGCTAGAGTTATGGAGACAGAGAATTAGTGATCAAGAGGATAAATGGTTGAGAAAAACTGTCAGGAGGAGAACTGGAGCAAACAGCTCAGGAATCATGAGAACAGACTTAGGGAAATAAATGACACCATGAAATGTTGCAACATCAGAAATATTGGAATCCCAGAGTGGGTAGAGAAAGACAGAAGACTAGAAGATACAGCTGTCCAAATTCTGAATGAAAATTTCCCCAATCTGGGGAATAGAACAAGTGCTCCTGTCCAGGAGGCAGAAAGGACACCAGCCAAGAACAACGAGTCTAGAAAATCAAGGAGACACATCATTGTAAAATTTGCAAATTATAATTTTACACAAGAGGTCTTGAGGGCAGATAGGGGGAAGAGATTCCTTACATATGGAGGAAACACATCAGAATAACGTCAGACCTGTCCACTGAAGCCTGGCAAGCCAGGAAGGGCTGGCATGATATATTCAGGGCACTAAACGACAAGAACATGCAGCCAAGAATACTTTATCCAGCAAGGCTAACATTCAAAATGGATGGAGAGATAAAGAGCTTCCAAGACCGGCAAGGATTAAAAGAGTATGTGACCACCAAGCTGGCACTCCAGAAAATATTAAAGGGGGTTCTATAAAACTAGAAAGAACACATGAGTGACTTAGAACAGAAATTTACCATCTATAGAAACAAGGACTTCACAGGCAACATGATGTCAATAAAATCTTTCAATAATCACTCTCAATGTGAAAGGCCTAAATGTTCCCATAAAACAGCACAGGCTTGCAGAATGGAAAAAACAATAGGACCTGCCCATATGCTATCTACAAGAGACACATTTGGAACAAAAAGATACATCTATACTGAAAGTGAAAGGTTGGGGAAACATTTTTATGCCAACGGGCCTCAAAAGGAAGCTGGGGTAGTGATTTTCATATCAGATAAATTAGGTTTTATGCTAAAGACTGTAGTCAGAGATACAGAAGGACATTACATCATTTTTTTTTTGAAGCTAGGGGTATTTTTTTCCCCAAATATGTTTGCTTATTTTTTCAGGGTTACAAGATAGATTTTTCATACACCACAACCAGTGCTCCATGCAATATATGCCATTGTCCATACCCACCACCAGGCTCGCCCACCCCCCCACTCCTCCCCTCCAAACCCTTCAGTTTGTTGCTCAGAGTCCACAGCCTCTCATGGTTCATCTTACCCTCTGTTTTCCCCACATTCACCCTTCCCTTCCTTCTCACAATGCCCTCCATGATTTTCTTTATGTTCCACACATAAGTGAGACTATAAGATAACTGAGTCTCTCTGTTTGACTTATTTCACTCCACATAATCTCTTCTAATCCTGTCCATGTTGATACAAAAGTTGGATATTCATCCTATCTGATGGAGGCATAATATTCCAATGTATAGATGTACCACATCTTCCTTATCCACTCATCTGTTGATGGGCAATTTGGTTCTTTCCACATTTTGGTAATTTTGGCCATTGCTGCTATGAACATTGGAGTACATAACACTACATTATTCTTAAAGGGTCTATCCTTCAAGAAGATCTAACGATTGTAAACATTTATGCCCCCAATATAGGAGCAGCCAACTACATAAGCCAAAAGTTAATTAAAATTAGGAGTCATGTTGATATGAATAGACTAATAAAGGGAGATCTTAACATGGCACTCTCAGTAACTGACGGATCATCTAAATAAAAAATCAATAAAGAAACAAGAACTTTGAGTGACACATTGGACCAAATGAACCTCATGGATATATACAGAACATTCCACCCTAAAACAACAGAATATTCTTTCTTCTCCAGCACACATGGATCTTTCTCCAGAATAAACCACATTCTGGCCCACAAGTCAGGACTCAACCAATACCAAAAGATGGAGATGATTCCCTGCATTTTCTCAGACCACAATGCTTTAAAACTGGAACTCAACCACAAGAAAAAGTTTGGAAGGAATTAAAACACTTGGAGGCTAAAGACCAACCTGCTCAAGAATGTTGGTTTCAGCCAGGAAATCAAAGATGAACTTAAACAATTCATGAAGCCCAATGTGAATGAAGGCACATCAAACTAAAACCTATGGGATGTGGCAAAGGTGGCCCAAAGGGGGAAACATAGCCATCCAAGCCTCACTCCAAAAAATGGAAAACCCTCAAATAGGCCAGCTCTCTTCACACCTTAAAGAACTGGAAAATCAACAACAAATCAAACCAACACCACGCACAAGAAGAGAAACCATTAAGATTAGAGCAGAGATAAACGAGTTAGAAACTAAAGAAACAGTAGGACGCATCAATGAATCCAGAAGTTGGTTGTTTGAAAGCATCAATAAGATCAATAAGCCACAGGCCAAACTAATCCAGAAAAAAAGAGTGAGGACACTAATTAACAAAATTATGAATGAAAAGGAATAGATCACAACTAATCCAAAAGAAATAGAAACAATCATCAAAAATTATTATCAACAGCTATATGCCAATAAGTTAAAAATCCAATAAGAAATGAATGCTTTCCTGGAAACTAATAAGCCTCCAAAATCGAAAGAGGAAGAAATTGACAACCTGAATAGACCAATATCTAGTAATGAGATTGAAGCAGTGATGAAAAACCTCTCCAAAAATAAGAGTCCAGGGCCTGACGGATTCCCTGGGGAATTCTACTAAACATTTAAGGAAGAAATAATACCTATTCTCCTGAAATTGTTTCAAAAAATAGAAACAGAAGGAAAACTTCCAGACTCTTTCTATGAAGACAGCATTACCCTGAACCCCAAACCAGGCAAAGACCCCATCCAAAAAGAGAATTTCAGACCAATATCCCTCGTGAATATGGATGCCAAGATTCTCAACAAGATCCTAGCTAATAGGATCCAACAGCACATTAAAAAGATTATTCATCACGCCCAGGTGGGATTTATCCCTGGGATGCAAGGGTGGTTCAACATTCGCAAATCGATCCATGTGATAGAACAAATCAACAAGAGAAGAGAAAAGAACCACATGATCCTGTCAATAGATGCAGAAAAAGCATTTGACAAAATTCAGCATCCGTTCCTGATTAAAACTCTTCAAAGTATAGGGATAGAAGGAATATTGCTCAACATCATAAAGTCTATCTATGAAAAGCCCACAGTAAATATCATTCTCAATGGGGAAAAGCTGACAGCCTTCCCTTTGAGATCTGGAACACAACAAGGATGCCCCCTCTCGCCACTCTTGTTCAATATAGTGCTAGAAGTCCTAGCAACAGCAATCAGACAACAAAAAGAAATAAAAGGTTTTCAATTTGGCAATAAAGAAGTCAAACGCTCTCCCTTTGCAGATGACATGATACTTTATATGGAAAACCAAAAAGACTCCATCCCCAAATTCTAGAACTCATACAGCAATTCAGTAATGTGACAGGATACAAAATCTATACACCAAAATCAGTTGTTTTCCTATACACTAGCAATGAAAATATGGAAAGGAAATTTAGAGAATCGATTCCATTTACTGTAGCACCAAAAACCATAAGATACCTGGGAATAAACCTAACCAAAGAGGTAAATGATGTGTACTTTAGGAACTACAGAATGTTCATGAAAGAAATTGAAGAAGACACAAAAAGGTGGAAAAGCATTCCATGCTCATTGATCAGAAAAATAAACATTGTTAAAATGTCTACACTGCCCAGAGCAATCTATACTTTCAATGCGATCCCAAGCAATCTATACTTTCAATGCGATCCCGATCAAAATTCCACCGGTTTTTTCCAAAGTGCTGGAACAAACAGTCCTAAAATTTGTATGAAACTAGAAAAGAACATGAATTGCTATGGAAATGTTGAAAAAGAAAAACAAACAAGGGGCATTTCATTGCCTGATTTCAAGGTGTGATCATGAAGACAACATGGTACTGGCACAAAATTAGATGCATAGACCAATGGAACAGAATAGAGAACTCAGATATGGACCTGCAACTCTATGGGCAAATAATCTTTGACAAAACAGGAAAACATATCCAGTGGAAAAAAGACAGTCTCTTCATCAAATGGTCCTTGGAAATTTGGACAGCTATATGTAGAAGAATGAAACTTGAACATTCTCTTACACCATAAATGAATATAAACTCGAAATAGATAAAAGACCTCAATATAAGGCTGGAATCTATCAAAACCCTAGAGAAGAACATAGGTAGTAACCTCTTCAACATCAGCCACAGGAAATTCTCTCGACATATTTCCAAAGGCAAAGGAAACAAAAGTGAAAATGAACTTTTGGGACTTCATCAAGATAAAAAGCTTCTGCACAGCAAAAGAAATAGTCTACAAAACAAAAAGGCAACCCACAGATTGGAGAAGATATTCGCAAATGACACTACAGACAAAAGTCTGATATCTAAGATCTAGAAAGAACTCCTCAAACTCAACACTCATAAAACAGATAATCACATCAAAAATAGGCAGAAGACATGAACAGACACTGCTCCAAAGAAGACACAAATGGCTAGCAGACACATGAAAAAATGTTCATCATCTTTAGCCACCAGAGAGATTCAAATCAAAACCACACTGATACCACATCACACCGGTTAGAATGGCCAAAATCAACAAGACGGTAAACAACAAATGTTGGAGAGGAGTTAGAGAAAGGGGAAGCCTCTTCCACTGTTTATGGAAATGCAAGTTGGTGCAGCCACATTGGAAAACTGTGGATATTCCTCAAGAAAATAAAAATAGAGCCACCCTAGGACCCTGCAATTGCACTATTGGGAATTTACCCCAAAGAAGGGCCACATGTGCCCCAATGTTCATAGCCACAATGGCCACAATTGCCAAACTGTGGAAAGATCTAAAATGCCCTTCAACAGATGAATGGATAAAAAGTTATGGTACATATATATAATGGAGTATTATGTCTCCATCAGAAAGATGAATACTCAAATTTTGTATCAACCTGGATGAAACTGGAAGAGATTATGCGGTGTGAAATAAGTCAAACAAAGAGTGTCAATTATCTTATGGTCCCACCTACATGTGGAGCATAAGGAAAAACATGGAGGACATTGTGAGAAGAAGGGAAGGATGAATAGGGGGAAATCAGAGGGGGTGATGAACCATGAGAGACTGTGGACTCTGAGCAACAAACTGAGGGTATTTGTGGGAAGGGTGTGGGGTTTGGTCAAGCCTGGTCATGGGTATTGGGGAGGGCAGGTACTGCATGTGGTGCATTAACAATTAATCTTGTAACATTGAAAAGATAAGGTAAACATTTGAGAAGAAAAAAAAAAAAACAAAGCCAAAGGAAGATAGACTTCAGGCCATCTCCTAGCAAGCCTAGAACAACAGAACACAAAATTGCAACTTTTAGAAGTCTGTTCCACTGAGGGTCATTTTTCTAGAAGGTAAGTGCTGGAGAAGGGGGTTGGAACCCTCACTGGGACAGTGTATTTTCAGGAACTATGGGGATAAAAAATGATCCTGAGGGGTATCTGAGAGTGGCAGAGCTCCCAAGTAACAGAGCGGGGATGCCAATAGCAGAGACAGAGCTGAGCATTGGGTTATCAGCTTGGGATGACCTTAAACCATGACCCGAGGCACAGTTGTGCCACTACTCTTTGATCAGGGAGCCCTCAAGGGGGAGATCAAGAGACCCCTTCCTTCCTCCTTTGGGAAGAGTGGGATGGGAGTGCACTGCAGGAATCTGTTGGGTCTGGAGACTCCAAACTGGACCTTGGCAAGAGATAAAAACACTCTCTCACAGGCCAGTTGAGCTTGGAGTGCGGCCAGAGACCAGGGAGACAGGAGTGATTGACTGCTTTTCACTGAGGGTGAACTGAGGAGTGGGGCCATGAGTTCTCAGCCCCTGTGGGAGCCAAGATGGGAAGCTACCATTTTTATATCCATCTTCCAAAACTGTCCGGAAAGCGTTCAGAGAATAAAAGCTACAAGGGCGTACCCGAGTAGATTACTTAGCTAGGCCCTTGGCCAGGGTGGTGCAATTTCACCTTAGGCAAAGACATTGGAGAATCACTGAAACGGGCCTTTCCCCCAGAAGATCTGCAAGAATATCCAGCCACGACCAAGTTCATCAATCAATGAGAACTGCGGAAATCCAGAGTTAGGAAAAAGCAACACGTAGAATTCATGGCTTTGTTCACAAGATCTTTCAGTCTTTCAGAGTTAAATTTTTTTTAATTTTATTTTTTTCTTATTCTATTTTTTAATTTTATTTTTCCTCTTTCTTATTTTAATTTTTTTAAACTAGTATCATATCAATACCTTTTTAAAAACTTTTTCTAATTTTCACTTTTATATTCACATTTATACCCTCATTGTATTTAACCTTATTTTTTATAAGGGCTTTTTTTTTTCTTTAAAATTTTGGGATCCAATGTCTTCTAATAGATCAAAATATACCCTAAATCTCGCACATGACTTTGTTCTAGTCTCCAGTCTGATCACATCTTTCTCCTTTTTTCTTTTTTTTCAAGCAAACTCTTATCAATCCCTTTTTTAGAATCTTTTTTAATTTTCATTTTACACTCATATCCCATCCCTTCATTGAGTTTACCCTTATTATTGTAGAAGTTTTTCCTTCTTTAAAATTTTGGGCGTTAGTTTCTTCTAACAGACCAAAAAACACCCAAAATCAAGTGTGGGGTTCTGTTCTAATCACAAGTCTAACATATTTTTTTTCATTTTTTAAAATTTTTATTTCTTTTTCCCCCCACCCCCTTTCTTCAAGCCCTGGTTGTGGCACTCATCTGTCTTTGTTAGTGTATATTTTTCTGTGGTTGTTGCTACCCTTTTAGTATTTTGTTCTCTCATTCATCTATTCTTATTTTGATAAAATGATAAGGCAGCAAGACTGACCTCAAAAAAAAAAAAAAAAAGAATAAAGGAAGTACCAATAGCTAGGGACCAAATCAATATGGATATTAGTAATATGTCAGAACTAGAGTTCAAAATGACAATTATCACGGTGCTGGCTTGACTTGAAGAAATCATGGAAGATATTAAAAAGTTCTTTACTGGAGATATAAAATACCTTTCTGGAGAAATAAAAGAACTAAAATCTAACCAAGTTGAAATGTAAAAAAAAAAAAGCTATTAAATAGGTGCAATAAAAAATGGAGGCTCGTACTGCTAGGATAAGTGTGGCAGAAGAGAGAATTAGTGATATAGAAGACTAAATGAGGTAGAATGAAGAAGCTGAGAAAAAGAGACAAACAACTACTGGACCATGAGGGGAGAATTGAGAGATAAGTGATACCATCAGACACAACAATATTAGAATAATTGGGATCACAGAAGGAGAAGAAAGGGAGGGGTGGAAGGTATATTGGAGGAAATTATTGTAGAGAATTTCCCCAATTTGTTGAAGGGAACAGACATCAAAATCCAGTAGGCACAGAGAACACCCCTCAAAATCAATAAAAATAGGTCTCCACCCTGTCATCTAATAGTAAAACTTACAAATCTTAGTGACAAAGAGAAAATCCTGAAAGCAGTTCAGGACAAGAAGTCTGTAACATACAAAGGCAGAAATATGAGATAGGCAGCAGACCTATCCACAGAGATCTGGCAGGCCAGAAAAGACTGGCATGATGTATTCAGAGCACTAAACGAGAAAAATATGCAGCCAACAATACTATATACAGCTAGGCTGTCACTGAAAATAGAAGGAGAGAAAAAAAGCTTCCAGGGCAAATAAAACCTAAAATAATTTGCAAAACAGCTCTATAGGAATTTTGAAAGAGGTTCACTAAGCAAAGACAGAGCCTAAAAGTAATATAGACCAGAAGGGAACAGAGATAATATACAGTAACAGTCACCTTACAGGCAATACAAGGGCACTAAATTCATATCTGTCAATAACCCTGAATGTAAATGGGCTAAATGCCCCAATCAAAAGACACAGAGTATTGGAATGGATAAAAAAAATAATAAGACCACCGATATGCTGTCCATAAGAAACTCATTTTAGATGCAGAGACAACTCCAGATTTAAAGTGAGGGAGTGAGGGGAGGGGGGCAAGATGGCAGAGAAGTAGGAGATCCTGCAGCAACCGGTCCCCAAAAGTGAGCTGGAAATCTACCAGAACACGCTGAACACCCATGAAAGCACCCTGAGGAGAAAGATTTCTCACTCCGGGATCTCTCCAAAAGCAGAAGACAGCAGTGGAGATGTAAAAGCAAAGTGGGAACACTTGAACTCATATCAGAGGATAAACAAAAAGGGGAGGGAGCTGCCAGAAGCTAGCTAAGGACAGTAATACCTCAAAGGAAAGTGCCCGGAGGCGGGGGACCAGCATTAACGTAGAGTCCATTAAAAACATTTAAAAAGGGCAAAAAGTTCTGAGGAAAAACTAGTGTAAGGGGGTGATCATGGGCACTGGCGCTTGGACCCACATCCCAGGAGGAGCGCCCCAAAGTAAGACTGGTGGGGGGATCCAGTCCGCGATTCCTGAACCTGCAGCTTTCCACTCTCTGCAACAACCTGTGGGCTGGGCGTGCACCTGCAAGCACCCTTAGAGAGTCTGCAATGGTCCACGAGCTGAGCCACAGCTTTTCTCTGTGTGCACCCGCGACCGCAACATTTGCGGCCCACTGCGAGCCTGAGCGATCCCCGCCAGCGGCTGAGAGAATGCGGGCAAGTGGCTTAACCTCTGGGGTGTCCCTCGCAGATTTGCAGAAAGGCAGCTGGGGGCGCTACTTTCCCGGCCTACCGCAGACCTCCAGGTCCGCACTTGGGAGCCACAGAAAGGTGGCTATGGTCCCGCACCACCTCGAACAGGCTGCACTGTGAGCAGAAATTTCACAGAGGGGAGTGTGTGTTATGAACCACACAGAGGGGAGCAGAGACTTGGGCTTCCTGCAACTCGGAGGTTCTGAGGGGATTCATTGCTTGGACTCCCTGAAAAGGTGAAAAAGCTACAAAAGGCCAGAAACATTCAGAGAGTGAAAGACTGAGTGAGAAACCGGTTTCCACAGAGCTCAGCCCCTTGACTGGGGGGCAGGGTGACTCAACCCAAGCAAGACTGACTGGAAAACAATGTGGCAGGTCCCTCCCCTAAAGACCAGCCAAAAAACAAAAGGACTATAACCACAGCATCCCCATAAAATTTTAAACCCCCAACGCCAGGGGAAATCAATATATTAAGCTCCTGGTAATACCCTCAAACCTGTATATTTCATAGATACAAGTTTTTTTTGTTTTTGTTTTCTCTTTCTTATTCTCTCTCTCTCTCTCTATTTTTTTATTTTATTTTAGTATTCACTTGATTTCACATTTCTTCTTTCTTTTATTTTTTTTAACTACTTAATATTACAACGAGAGGTTTAATACAACTATAAACCCAGGAGGACTTGAAATAACCTTCTTTGCCTGCAAGGAGTTATGACCATCCTCCTATCTTATCCCTCTGTCAGTGTTTCTACGTATCTGCTTTTGTTATGGTATTACATAAATCTTATTCTTGGGGTTCATTCTGCTAGGTTCTTCTACTTGTCATTTATTCATGTTGGTCTATATGTTTGTTCGTGCTTGTTTGCATACATTATAAACCTTAGTTTTGGGGCCCATTCTGGCTGGGATTTCTCTTTTTCTCCTTCTCTCTATCTTTTTCCTATCCTTGTTCTTTCTTTTTGGTGGTAAAGCCCGATTGCTCCAAAACCCTCTAGGGTGCACCCTGACTGGATTGGGGGCAATATATCCAGCTATACATCCTCTCATCCACTACTCATCAAAATGGCTAGGAGAAGGAACACCCAACAGAAGAAAAACCCAGAGACTACACCCTCTCCTTCAGAACTATTGGACATGGACATAAACAGTATGTCAGAAAGGGAAATCAGGATGACAATTATCCAGGCAATGGCTAGGATGGAGCAAAACATTATAGAGTTGCTAAGGGCAGAAATGAGGTCCAGTATAGCAGAGGTAAGCAGCGCTATTAATGAGATCCAATCCAATCTAAATAGTCTATCATCTAGAGTTATGGAGACAGAGGATAGAATTAGTGATCTAGAGGATCAAATGATTGAGATGAAAGGTCAGGAGGAGAGCTGGAACAAACTGCTCAAGAATCATGAGAACAGACTTAGGGAAATAAATGACAACATGAAACGTTGCAATGTCAGAATCATTGGCATCCCAGAGGGGTAGAGAAGGGCAGAAGACTAGAAGATATAGCTGTCCAAATTCTGAATGAAAATTTCCCCAATCTGGGGAAAGGAACAAGTGTTCTTGTCCTAGAGGCAGAAAGGACACCTGCCAGGATCAATGAATCTAGAAAAACACCAAGACACATAACATTAAAATGTGCAAATTATAATTTTAGAAAGGAGGTCCTGAAGACAGCTAGGGGAAAAGATGCCTTACATTTGGAGGAAAGCCCATCAGAATAATGTCAGACAGGTCCACAGAAACCTGGCAAGCCAGAAAGGGCTGGCATAGTATATTCAGAGCATTAAATGAGAAGAACATGCAGCCAAGAATACTTTATCCAGCAAGGCTGACATTCAAAATGGATGGAGAGATAAAGAGCTTCCCAAACCAGCAAGGATTAAAAGAGTATGTGACCACCAAGCCGGCACTCCAGGAAATATTAAAGGGGGGTTTATAAAAGCAGAAAGAACACATGAGTGACTTAGAACAGAAATTTTCCATCTATAGAAACAAGGACTTCACAGGCAACATGATGTCAATAAACACATATCTTTCAATAATCAACTCAACGTGAATGGCCTAAATGCTCCCATAAAATGGCACAGGGTTGCAGAATGGATAAAACGACAGGACCCGTGCATATGCCATCTACAAGAGACACATTTGGAACCCAAAGATACATCCAGACTGAGGTGAAAGGATGGAGAACCATCTTTCAAGCCAATGGACTGCAAAAGAAAGTTGGGGAAGCAATTCTCATATCAGATAAGTTAGATTTTAAGCTAAAGACTGTAGTCAGAGATACAGAAGAACACGACATCATTCTTAAAGGGTCTATCAACCAAGAAGATCTAACAATTGTAAACATTTATGCCCCCAATATAGGAGCAGCCAACTACATAAACCAACTGTTAATCAAAATAGTCATATTGACATGAATACCTTAATAGAAGGAGATCTTAACACGCCACTCTCAGTAACTGACAGATTATCTAAACAGAAAATCCATAAAGAAACAAGAGCTCTGAATGACACTTTGGACCACATGGACCTCATAGATATATACAGAACATTCCACCCTAAAACAACAGAATACTCATTCTTCTCGAGCGCACATGGAACTTCTCCAGAACAGACCACATACTGGGCCACAAATCAGGTCTCAACCAATACCAAAAGATAGAGATGATTCCCTGCATTTTCTGACCACAATGCTTTAAAACGGGAACTCAACCACAAGAAAATGTTCGGAGGGAATTCAAACACTTGGAGATTAAAGACCAATATGCTCAAGAATGAGGGAATCAACCAGCAAATCAAAGATGAACTTAAACAATTAATGGAGACCAATGAGAATGAAGACACATCAATCCAAAACCTATAGGATACGGCAAAGGCGGTCCGAAGGGGAAATACAGAGCCATCCAAGCCTCACTCAAAAACATTGAAAAATATCAAATACACCAGCTCTCTTTAAACATTAAAGAACTGGAAAATCAACAACAAATCAAGCCAACCCGACGTACAAGAAGGGAAATAATCAAGATTAGAGCAGAGATCAATGAGTTAGAAACTAAAGAAACAGTAGAATGCATCAATGAATCCAGAAGATGGTTTTTTGAAAGAATCAATAAGATCGATAAGCCACTGCCCAAACTAATCCAGAAAAAAGAGAGAAGACCCTAATTAACAGAAGTATGAATGAAAGGGGAGAGATCATGACTAATCCAAAGGAAATAGAAACAATCATCAAAAATTATTATCAACAGCTATATGTCAATAAGCTAAACAACCTAGAAGAAATGGATACATTCCTGGAAACCCATAATCTTCCAAGACTGAAATAGGAAGGCATTGACAACCTGAATAGACCAGTGTCTAGTAATGAGATCGAAACAGTGATCAAAAACCTCCCAAAAAACAAGAGTCCAGGAGTGATGGAATTCCTGTAAAATTCTACCAAACATTCAAGGAAGAAATAATACCTATTCTCCTGAAACTGTTTCAAAAAATAGAAACAGAAGGAAAACTTCCAGACTCTTTCTATGAAGCCAGCATTACCCTGATCCCCAAGCCAGGTAAAGACCCCATCAAAAAGGAGAATTTCAGACCGATATCTCTGATGAATATGGATGCCAAGATTCTCAATAAGATCCTAGCTAATAGGATCCAACAGCACATTCAAAAGATTATTCATCATGACCAGGTGGGATTTATCCCTGGGATGCAAGGGTGGTTCAACATTCGCAAGTCAATCCATGTGATAGAACAAATCAACAATAGACGAGAGAAGAAACACATGGTCTTGTCAATAGATGCAGAAAAAGTATTTGACAAAATTCAAGATCCGTTCCTGATTAAACCTTTTCAAAGTATAGGGATAGATGGAAGATTCCTCAACATCATAAAGTCTAACTATAAAAAGCCTACAGCAAATATTATTATCAATGGGGAAAAGCTAACATCCTTCCCTTTGAGTTCAGGAACACGTCAAGGATGCCCACTCTCACCACTCTTGTTCAACAGAGTAATAGAAGTCCTAGCAACAGCAATCAGACAACAAAAAGAAATAAAAGGTATTCAAATTGGAAATGAAGAAGTCAAACTCTCTCTCTTTGCAGATGACATGATACTTTACATGGAAAACCCAAAAGACTCCAC